>CM076579.1:226851137-227434782 GCA_034641835.2 Pinus albicaulis
CAACAACCCTATGCTTAGGACTATAAAATATATCCAAAGGAGGAATGTCTTCAACTCTCAACACAATTTCTTCTAATGGATTTTCAGGAATGATTTCCATATCTTGATTATTCAAATTATCAACTTGAGGATTGTTTTGTTCTCCTATTTGCTGAGAAAATTGCTCATATTGTTGTAGCAAATGGGAAGTAATAATCACTTCAGCAGAATTTCCCTCTTTCTGTGAGGTCTTTTCTCTTTCAAGTTGATTATCGGGCTTATTGCCTGTATCTTCTTTTTCGGACTATAAATTAGCCTTGCTACCAGTATTCTCCTTTTTTGTTTGCACATTGGGCTTGCTACTTGCATTCTCCTTTTGTATTTGCGCATCAATTTTTCTAGTAGACACTTCTTTTCCTGCTTTGTTAGCTGTTTCTTCCTTTTTCTTTTGTTCTATTTCCATACTTTCATTTTCTTGTAAAGGAATTCTTAGCTGGTCAAGAGGAACTTTCAGTAATCTCTGACTTCTGAATTGCATAAATTTATTCATATCTTCTTGTTAAAACTTAGATTTAGCCAAGTCATAAACTTGGGAAAATTTCTCAATTGAAACAAATAAATCATCAAATTCATCAGGTTCATGCTCAAACCTAGCAATTTGAACCTGAGTTGTGAAATCGAAAGCTACTTTATTTGGATCATATTGCCTACCTGGGACAAATGCAAGCTTAAGATCTCTTATTTTAAGGACTTCCTTTTCAGCATGCTTAAAATTATTTAGGGTATAAGTTCCACAATGGAAAGGGAAGGCTGGCCACATCAATTTTTTGGAATTCTTTAAAGACCTAGACATTCCTCTTTCTGTCAACTGATAAGATATTTCTTGAGCTAAAATTTTATCAGGGACATAAAGGGGTAAGATATGGGGTTCAAAAATGCTTCCAAAAATTCTAATATAGGTAAAATTTTCCTCTCCAAACCAATTGTTGATTAGGGATATATCAAGCTTTTCTTTTTCAGAGAGCTGAGGAGGAAATTGATTAAAAATGATCTGGTAATTGGGTAACATAAAGCCATGGAAAATTATATATACATGATTCTTGAAATGAACCTTCCACAAGAGTTTATGGTAAATGTGAATCAGAACAGGTTCTTGTGGAGTCCATTTCCAACCCGGAATAGAGAATTCGGAATTAAAATACTGAGCATCTAAGATATAGGCACAAGAATGAAATGGGGGAGTATTCACACTATTTTTATTCTTTCTATAGTCCAAAATTATGTTCGCCATTTTATCAGAAATAATAACTGACCAGTCCATAATTTCAGAATTTATAGCAGCATGAATTAGGGGTACCATCTAAATTGAAAATCTTGCAGAATTATCATTCTCGAAAATCCTACACATCATCGCAGCAACATAGCAATACGAGGGTGCAAGAGACTCTACGGAGTACATACCTAAAGTCTCACGCTTATTATTTTCTGGAGCTTGTCTCCATTCTTTAATTGGGTCTAACTCAATTTCATTGCTTGAGGTGAAATCTGCTATAAAAGTTTTGTTGTATACCTTTTGAGGATTTGGAAGATGGTACATCTCTTTGATATATTCTGCTCTAAAAGACCCAAAAAAATTTCCCACGACTTAGATAAAAAAAAAAATTGTGATGGTGGTGTTTTCTATCACCCATCGTATTATATCATAATATGAGAACATATTCGCCCGAGCTGCAATTCTATGCAAAAAATAATTTGCAAGTTCTTTGAGAGGACTTTCAGCATCAGAATCTTAGTCTTCATCTGGTACTGTCACTTTTACCACTGTAACAGTAGTTTTTTCTACTTCAAGAAAATTATAAACATCTTCCCATGAAAGCTTCCTAAGACCCTGGCATGCAGTATCTGTAACCAACTTGATTTTAGCTAGTTTTTCTTTTGGCATTGTGGTAGTGGCAGCGGCCTTTGTGGCGATAGCGGTTCTTACTTTTTTAAACTTCTTATAAATCTTCTCATCTGGTATTGTTTCACTAGTTCAGTGAATGAGAGGGTTTGATGTTCTATTGCTCTGCAAATGAGAAAAAACCTTTCAGACGCAGGAAGAAATGAAGTAATGAAAACAACTTATGCGGAAAGATTTTTATTAATGATCAAAATTGATTAACTCCGTCTTAAACTTAAATGTCCTCCATGAGAGTCGCATTCACACATTCATATTAGAATCGATCAACATAATTCGTTTGATTTTATAATTAATGATGATCGTACAATCAGAGATCAGTGATATTAAAATATTAATGTAAAACTTTCCCTTAGAATTTTTCGATTGCGATTAATAAATAATATATGTGCAATGCAAACGGTGATAAACAAAGATTAACTATCCATCGCATTGGATATTTCCAAAGGAACTAAGTTGTACATGATTTTCGCCGATTTGCAATTGCGATGATGGTGGGGTCCATCGCATCGGGATTTTATAAAACAAGTAAATGTGATGTTGCTTCTTTGAAATGTGATTGCGATAAATCGTATGGCATTGGAATTTATGAAATAGAACGAATGAAGGATAACTTTTTTCGAATTGCGATTGCGATTAGTTACGTCGCATCGGAGTTTTGCAAAAACAAATGTGACACCTTAAGACCCTACCGATTTGCGATTTGTGATTTACTTCATCGCATCAGACTTTTTAACATGAATACTTTTATTCTTTGTTCCGATGCGATGTAAGGCTTAAGTTTAATCGGATCGGAAAAAATCAATGTGACTTTTGTTCATTTGCATTTGATATGTGATGTATGACTTTTAAACAGTGAATCTTTTTATTGTTTTATTTTTAGAATAATCGGATTTTTTCAAAATATTTTATTTCTATCTAAAAGAAAGGGGACCTATTTCTAAAATAAAATTTGTTCTAAAATTTTGAAATGGGGAGGGTTTCTGCACCGTACAACACCTTCTGAAAAAAATTTCAAGAAAAGTTCTTGAAAATTAAAAGCTACCATCCCCAAAGATTGTAACCATTGTACTACTAGTACAACATCAACACCTCTCATAGGAATGGAAAGCGTTGGACTATTTAATACATATTACCCCATGGTTAGCTTGATATTATGGCATTTTATAGAGCAATTTATAGTTGCTCCATTTGAAACCATCACTTGACATTCTGGTGCTGGGTATAGGAAACAATTAAATTCCTTGGCTACCTTACAATGAATAAAATTATGGGTACTACCTGAATCAATCAACACTATTACCTTTTTCTTCTTGATATGTCCTTCTATCTTGAGAGTTTGAGGAGTGGTAATTCCTGCCAATGCATTACACAATATGGTCAGACTCATTTCTTCCTCTTCTAGGGTTGGTTCCTGGTGTATATCCCCTTCTTGTTCATTTTCTTCTTCCTCTTCACAATCTATGTAAAATAATTTCTTCTCAGCACACTTATGACCTTTAGTGTATTTGCTATCACAACCGTAGCAAAGCCCTTTTGCTCTTTTTTCTTCCAATTGTTGTGGTGTCAACCTTGTAGGTTGTGGAAATCTAGGAGTAGCAACACTTCCCTCTTTATAGAAGTGAGTGGCAGGCTTCCTTGTTGCCATAATTTTACATTCAATTTTTCTTGCCAACCTGAATGCCTTCTCCAATGAATCAGGTTCCAAAATGCGAACTTCATGTTGGATGTTATCCTTTAAAGTACCTATGAAGAGATCAATCCTGTGTTCCTCTGGAATATCAGTTATCCTTATATTCAATTTTTGGAAGTCCTCAATGTGCTCCCCCATTAAACCCTTTTTTTTGAGATTTATCAATTGGCTAAAGAAGGTGTTGCTCTTTGTATCCTCATAATGTGCTATCATTTCCTTCGTAAAAATTGACCAAGTGAAATTTTTTTTACGGGAGCAAAGCCATCGATACCATACAAATTTATTTTGTTATGAATGTAAAGTTGCAATGCATAACTTTTGTGTGTTTTGAACATTATGGAGATCAAAATATTGCTCCATCTGTAGTATCCATGTTACAGGATCCTTTCCATCAAACTTCCTCATATCCATTTTTGGAATATGGTGGTTCTTCCCGCCAACATTAGATTTTATGAAATCACGATTAACATTTATTTTTTTCTCATCATGAGTTTCCTCTACTATGTTTTCACCATTAGGAAACATTTCTTGTATCAACTTTTTCAAACCTTCCATGTCTGCTTTTATATCATTCTTCATGTTTTCCATTTTCTCTTCCATGTCATCTATCTTAGATTCCATGCTAGCTTCCATGCCATCTATCTTAGACTCCATGCCATTCTTCAAACCATCCATCTTAGATTCCATGCCTTTCTTCAAACCATCCATCTTAGTTTCCACGCCTTTCTTCAAAAATTCCATGTCATTTTTTTTTCTCTTTGCGAGAGTGAAAGTTGTTGCACTTGCTCTTGTAATTTTGATATGTCATGTTTCCATTCTTCATCTTCATGAGTCATAGTAGAGCTTTCTAAAGGCTTAATGTGTGTTGAATTCTTTTTAGGGGCCATTTTAGAATCCAATACTAATATCTATTCTACAATATTCCCTTGGAATCAATTAAACTTGATTCTTCAAAGAAGAATTATGCAATTCAGAAACAAAATACACACCTTTTACTTGCTTTTGAGGAGCTCGATATTGAAATTGAATTATCTCTATAATTATGGATCCTAAATATCTTAAATTCAGCCCTGAATTAACCCTCTGAAGCTTCTTTAAAATGCCACAAGTCTGATCTGATTTGGATTCTTCAAGGCAAATTTATGTCCAATCTCCCACAATGACCCAATTTTGGACTGGTTCAGTAGAGCGAACTTGTACGACTTACCACATGTCACTGTTTCCTCCTTTGGCTCTAAAATTGATAGACCGAAAACTAGAGTCCATTTACTTGCGGCCACTTTTTACAGCATTCCAATCCGATTCTCAGAGAGAGAGCTATGAAGATTTTCCCATGATCACCTCTTTGAGATGAAATTCAGAAGCCTCAAAAAGCCCTAACTTCCATAGATCATATCTCCAAAACCATTGCGAACCAATATCTGAAATTTTGCGACGATGTTACTCAGGATTGCAGATTTGCACCTTAAAAATTTCATCTTCTGAACCTTCATAGACAAAAGTTATTACGAAAATACCACGATGACCTGTTTTGGTTAAATACAGGAGCCTGCAAAATTACCTAACTTGCACAGATCATATCTCCGAAAATGTTTTGAACCAAGCTCTAAAATTTCGCGATGATGTTCCTCAGTATTTTCGCTTCGCACTCTACAAATTTCAGATTCTGAACCTTCGTAGAAAATTTTTTATAGATAAAATTCCACGATGACCTGTTTGGAGCAGCGAAACCCTAGAATCTCAAAGCTCTGATACCAAATGTTGTGAAACTAGCTCCAAAAAGAGAAGAAAAGAGATATCAACGCCTTATAAATAAGCCACTTCGAGGGGGTAACCTCCAATACATTACATGAATAAACAATTCTTGGATGATTCAAATTACAAAACCTCTTTTCTATATATAGGAGTCCATGGGGCCACAATGTAATCCTAGTGGGGCCATAATGTTATCCTAGCCGACCTAACAATAATAATTTAAGGGCACAATAATAACAATATGGGGGTTACAAGGGTACAATAATAACAACAAGGGGGTTACACTAACAACAATAAGGGACTATACTAGTAATATAGGGACCTAACAAGATACCTTAGATGTTTTATGGTTAGCCCTGCTTGTTTGATATCACAAAAACATTGTTCTTGAGGTCTCTCTTTGAAGTACCATTGTTTAGGTTTTCCAAAGAGGCTATGTTTTGATCATACCCTTTTTCCATGCTTAAAGAATTGTTTTGAAGATATTTAGAGCTATGATGAATGATGTTTAGGAGTTCCCTCTTCCTTGATTAGAGTTATGTGTTTATCCTAAATTTTTTCTAGCCTTGAAGGTGAAATCACTAGAAGTTAAATGAGTTTCTTGCCTTCTATATTTCATTGGAATGTTTGTCTGAAATGCTTATTTTCTTGAGTTGAATCAAAGAGTTATTGGTGTGCCATATCTATTAATTACTTCTTTATGCTAATGGTATTAAAGTCTCTTCTTGTTAAAAGTACATGACAAAGGATTCTTGATTGCCCTTTGCCCTACTTGTGTTCACAAACTTGATGTCCATCTCATTTCCCATAAACCTTGAAAATCCATTGACCATGCTAGATTTTACTTGTGATGCTCCCCGATCCATTGTTGAACTTTCCATGAATTTTATAGACTCCATAACCCAATGAATTGAATATTTCTTCATTCCATCTATTCTACTTAATCATATTACCCAACCAAAACATTCAAACAAACCCTACACTTAACAACTACCCTAAAATCAAACCCTAAAAGAAAACAAGTTCACATCCTTTGCAATTAATAGAGAGAGCCCTCTCTGAGTCCAAGAAGGCTAGGTCCTAGGACTCCAAAGATTGGTCTAATTTTACCATGTGCATTTGGTCTACCAATATATAAAATCAAAAGACAATAACAGCTAAGAAAAATATGAGAAGTCTAAAAGATATTTATGATGATTTAGTAGATTTACCAAACGATAAAATTCTCATTGGTGTGAAGTGGGTGTACAAGACAAATGTGAATGAGAAAGGTGATATTGACAGATTTAAAGCAAGAATTGTAGCAAAAGGATTCTCGCAACCACCAAGAATAGACTTTGGGGAAACATTTTCTCCAGTAGCCAGATTGGATACCGTAAGAGCAGTTCTAGCAACAACAACTCAGAACAAGTGGAAAGTATATCAGATGGATGTCAAATCAGCCTTCTTGAATGGTATTCTAGAAGAAGAAATTTATGTGCAGCAGCCTCCAGGATATGAAGTTGAAGGTCAAGAATATAAATTTTAAAGGTTGAAGAAAGCGCTGTATGGACTGAAGAAAGCACCTAGAGCATGGTATAGCAGAATCAAAAGTTACATGATCAAGAATGGATTTTGTAGAAGCAACATTGAGCCTACCTTATACATAAAGGTAAATGAGCATGGATAGATTTTGATTGTTTGCTTATATGTTGATTATATGATTTTTACAGGTGATATTGAGTTAGATGAATTTAAAGCAGCCATGATGAAAGAGTTTGAGATGACAGATCTTGGTCTCATGAAATATTTTCTTGGCATTGAATTTGAGAAATCTGAAAAGGGAATTTTTATTTGCCAAAATAAGTATGCTAGAGATTTGTTCAAAATATTTAGTATGGATAATTTCAAACTAGTACCTACACCAGTTGCAACAGGTACAAAGTTAAGTAAGGATGATGAAGGAGAAGATGTCAATCGAACTCTATTCAAAATATCGATTGGCAGTCTCATGTATCTCATAGCTACAAGACTAGATATTATGCAAGGAGTGAGTTTGATTTCTAGATTTATGGAGACTCCAAAAAACACACATTGGAGTGTTGGAAAAATAATTCTGAGATACATAGCAAGAACGAGAGATTATGGCATAATGTATTCAAGTATAGAAAATAAAGATTTGATTGGACAAACAGATAATGATTTTGGAGGAAGTTTGGATGATTGGAAGAGCACATCTAGTTATGTGTTTCATCTTGGTTAAGGTGTGATAGCATGGGCATCTAAGAAGCAGCCCATTGTGACACTATCATTAGTAGAAGCAGAATATGTAGCAGCAACTTCAGCAGCATATCAAGCAGTATGGTTAAGAAGAGTATTGGATGGAATCAAGTAGAAACAACAAGTATCAACAACGATATATTGTGACAACACATCAGCAATTTCACTATCCAAGAATAGTTTTTTTCATCAAAAGAGAAAGCATATTAATACTAGATATCACTTTATTCGAGAACTTGTGAGCAATGGAGAATTTCACTTGAAGCCTTGTAAATCGAGTGATCAATTGGCTGATATATTTACAAAACCATTAGCAGTATATTTGTTTGAGTTTCACAAAAGAAACTTGGGTGTTGTAAGCCAAGCTGAGACACAGACTAGCAGGCATGTTTTAGTTTTCATGAGTTATATTTCAGTTTAGGGGTCATAATTAAGGGGGAGTGTTAAAATACATAATTACCTCCCGCATGCATTGTTAGACATTCAGTTAAGTGAGTTAGTTGAGTTGAGTGATAGATAAATTTGGTGAGTGAGTTAGAGAGTGAGTCAAGTGAGAGTTGATCAAGTTGAGTTATGTTAGAGCGTGTGCATGTTAATTTAGGTTAAATACCCTTCACCGGGTTCATTGTATTTAGATTGTGATTTAGAGTGATTGAAGATTAATTGAAGAGCCGCAGCTCATTTTTTCGTGTGTGAAATACTTTTGTTATTTGTGTGTTTGAATCCTCTTCCTATCCAAAAATTTGGTATTAGAGCTGAGGAATGATCAGAAGATGCATGGGCACGCAAAGCCAGAGAAAAAAGGGCAAGAGCAGAAGGTCGGCAAATTATTTTTAAATTTTTTTGCAAATACGGAGGTCCACACGTTTTCTGTGTAGCAAATGCAGAGGTCCGCAACTTCTCCTTTGAAAACCTGCAAAGATTTCGTTGAACTTACGTTTGATTGAAAAATTATTTTATTCCATGGTTTTATGTATTGATCGCGTGTGACAGACCAAAAGTCGGAAAAACTCATGTGGCCGTGAGCATTTTGAAAAGGTACATACGTTATTTAATTCCAAGTCATGTGGGTGGCTTGTTTGGTTTTTTTGGGAAATCATAAAAGACAATACGTGGATGAAATCCTAAAAAGACAAGGATTTTGATTTATTAAAAAAGTCTTATATCAGTTCGAAAGCTAGGGCTTTAATTCATAATTTTTTTTTTATATAAATTTTTTTTTTTCATAAGATTCTTTATATATATATATATATATATATATAAACAAATCAAAGGGTTTTTTTTATAAAGTTTTTTATAAAATTTTATAAAATATATTTTATAATAGAATTTTTTTATAAAATCTATGGTTTTATTGAAAGGGTTTTTTAAAGGAGCTTTGCAAAGTTTCTAAAAGGAAAAAAGAAGAGAAATTTAGGGGTTTTTTCAGAGAATATTTTTTTCTTGAGGCAACATGACCACATCAAATTTTCAGCCACAAATTCCTTCTTTCACTAGGAAAGATTATGACGTGTGGGAAATTAAAATGGAGATCATGTTAAAAGAGCATGATGTATGGGATCATGTCAAGTTTGGGTTTGCAAAACCTCAGAACGATGCAGAAGAACGAGCCCTCAACAATGCAGACAGAGAGAAATGGAAGAAATACAGAGGAAGAATGCACAAGCATTGCTTCTTATCCAGCTGGGAGTGGACCGAGCAGTGTTCCAGAAGATAATGATAACTTCTTTGGCAAAGGAAGCATGGGAAACTTTAGTGACAAGCTATCAAGGTATGGCCAAATTCAATATTGTTAAAATGCAGAATACTAGGAGAGATTTTGAAAGTCTGCAAATGAAGGAGAGAGAGGACATTGACTCCTTCATGAATAAGGTCATGTCTATCGTCAATCAGTTAAAAATATACGGTGAAGGTGTTAAATATTGAACAGTGATTGAGAAGGTTATTTGATCTTTGTCTACCATGTTTGATGTTGTGGTAGTAGCCACAGAAGAAGCGAAGGATTTGGAAAAACTGCCAGTTGATGAGTTGATGGGATCGCTTCTATCGCATGAGGCGTGGATAGACAAAAATACAGATTCCACTTTAGAAACTGCCTTCAAAAGTCAAGTTTATATTTCAAGAGGTTGAGGAAGAGGTCGATCGAGAGGTAGAGGACAAGGCAGAAGCTACGGTGGTCATAGAGATGGTCGAGAAGAGAATGAACATCAAAGTGGAAGCAACAGCAGCAGAGGCTTTCACAACAATCAAAGGTTTGAAAAATCAAAGGTGAAATGTAATTATTGAAATAGATTTGGTCATTATGCTCGTGATTGTAGGAAGAAAATAGCTGATCAATGAAATCAGAGAGCTAATGTTAGTACAGATAATACTAACTCCATGTTCCTAGCATGCAACACCATGCATGAACCATCTGATAAGGTCTGGCTATTAGACAGTGGTTGTAGTAACAACATGATAGGCAACAACAATTTGGTTGCAAATTTGGATGCATCTGTGAAGAGAAAGGTAAAGTTGGGGACTGACAAGACTTTGGATGTAGATGGCAAAGGAGTAGTCAACATTGTGACCAAGCAGGGGGAGCCAAAGACCATGTCAAAGGTATATTATGTCCCTTGACTCAAACACAATTTGATAAGTGTTGGTCAATTGATGCAGAAAGGGTACAAAGTTATCTTTTAGGGGAAACAATGTATTATTTATCACAAATCCCCAAGCAAGCCGTTGATTGCAAAGGTGCAGATGACGAGGAACATAATATTTTCTCTAATTATTAACTACAATGATCAGGTTAGTTCTTTTGCAACTGTATGTTATGATTATTACTGGTTATGGCACTTTCGGTTTGGAAACTTGCATTTTTCCAGTTTAAGATTGTTGCAGCAGAAACAGATGGTCAGAGGATTACCTTCCATCAAAGAACCTACTAGCACTTGTGAGTGTTGCATCTTGGCAAAGCAACACCGTGAAAGTTTTCCAAATGGAGTTTCTTACAAAGCAAATAAACCACTTGATTTGGTTCATACCGACTTGTGTGGACCTATGAGGACACAATCGATTGGTGGAAGTTGTTACTTCCTCACTTTTATTGATGACTATAGCAGGAAGACTTGGGTTTACTTTTTGAAGCAGAAGTCTGAAACTTTTGCAAATTTCAAAGATTTTAAAGCCTTATTGGAGAACCAAAGTGATCGATATATCAAGTTATTGAGATCAGATCGTGGTGGAGAATATGTTTCGAAGGCATTCCATGAGTACTGCAAACAACATGGAATCAGAAGACAATTTACAACTAGATACACACTGCAGCAGAATGGTGTAGCAGAGAGAAAGAACCAAACAATCATGAACATGACAAGGAGAATGTTGAAAGCAAGAAACTTGTCTAATGAGTATGGGGTAGAAGCAGTTGCATGTGCTATTTATGTGATAAACAGATCTCCTACAAAGAGTGTGATGAAAAGAGTTCTAGAAGAAGCATGGTTAGGTATGTCATGCAGTGTATCTCATTTCAAAGTTTTTGGATGTGTAGCCTAAGCACATGTGCCTAGAAAAATAAGAGGCAAATCAGATGATCAAAGTGAAAAATGCATATTTACTGGTTATAGTGAGCAGTCAAAAGCTTACAAATTGTATAACCCTGTCACCAAGAAGAAAATCATTAGCAGATATGTTGTGTTCAAAGGAAAAGAGTCATGGAATGGGACTGTATACACACTAACCGATGCAAAAACACCATTGATGGAAGAGGATGATTTAGCAAAAAAGGAGCAACAAGAATCAAGAGAGCAGACACCAAACAGAGTCACACCAGCAAGGACTCCAAGATTTTCAGAGCAACATGGATCTTCAAGCAGATCAACAGACCAAAATTCTCCAAGCAGTGAATCAGGTAATGAATCAAGCAATGGTAAGAAAAATATGAGAAGTCTAAAAGATATTTATGATGATTTGGATGTTAGTTCAAATTTTTCCTTGTTGGCATTCCAACCTTCTTCGTTTGAAGAAGCAATCAGAGATGAAAATTGGGTGCAAGACATGGATGAAGAGATCAATTCAATTGAAAATAATGATACATGGGAATTGGTAGATTTACCAAACGATAAAAATATCATTGGTGTGAAGTAGGTGTACAAGAAAAAGGTGAATGAGAAAGGTGAGATTGATAGATTTAAAGAAAGACTTGTGGAAAAAGGATTCTCACAGCAACCGAGAATAGAATTTGAGGAAATGTTTTCTCCAGTAGCTAGATTGGATATTGTAAGAGCAGTTCTAGCAACAACAACTTAGAACAAGTGGAAAGTATATTAGGTGGATGTCAAATCAACCTTCTTGAATGGTATTCTAGAAGAAGAAATTTATGTGCAGCAGCCTCCAGGATATGGAGTTGAAGGTCAAGAAGATAAAGTTTACAGGTTGAAGAAAGCACTCTATGGACTGAAGCAAGCACCTAGAGCATGGTATATAGTAGAATCGACAGTTACATGATCCAGAATGGATTTTGTAGAAGCAACATTGAGGCTACCTTATACACAAAGGTAAATGAGCATGGACAGATTTTGATTGTTTGCTTATATGTTGATGATATGATTTTTACAGGTGATCTTGAGTTAGATGAATTTAAGGCAGCCATGATGAAAGAATTTGAGATCACAGATCTTTGTCTCATGAAATATTTTCCTGGCATTGAAGTTGAGAAATCTGAAAAAGGAATTTTTATTTGCCAAAATAAGTATGCTAGAGATTTGTTGAAAATATTTAGGATGGATAATTACAAATCAGTACCTACACCAGTTGCAACAGGTACAAATTTAAGTAAGGATGATGAAGGAGCAGATGTCAATCCAACTCTATTCCAAATATTGGTTGGAAGCCTCATGTATCTCATAGCTACAAGACCAGATATTATGCAAGGAAAGGAGTGAGTTTGATTTCTAGATTTATGGAGACTCCAAAAGACACACATTGGAGTGTTGGAAAAATAATTTTGAGATACATAACAGGAATGAGAGATTATGGCATAATGTATTCAAGTACAGAAGAAAAAGATTTGATAGGATACAAAGATAGTGATTTTGCAGGAAGTTTGGATGATCGGAAGAGCACATCCGGTTATGGGTTTCATATTGGTTTAGGTGTGATAGCATGGGAATCTAAGAAGCAGCCCATTGTGACATTATCATCAGCAGAAGCAGAATATATAGTAGTAACTTCAACAACATGTCAAGCAGTATGGTTAAGAAGAGTATTGGATGGACTCAAGCAGAAACAACAAGGATCAACATCTATATATTGCGACATCACATCAGCGATTGCACTATCCAAGAATAGTGTGTTTCATCAAAAGAGAAAGCATACTGATACTAGATATCACTTTATTCGAGAACTTGTGAGCGATGGAGAAGTTCACTTGAAGCCTTGTAAATCGAGTGATCAATTGGCTAATATATTTACAAAGCCATTAACAGTAGATTTGTTTGAGTTTCACAAAAGACACTTGGGTGTTGTAAGCCTAGCTGAGACATAGACCAGCAGGCATGTTTGAGTTTTCATGAGTTATGTTTTAGTTTAGCGATTGTAACTAAGGGGGAGTGTTAAAATATATAATTACTTCCCGCGTGCATTGTTAGACAATCAATTAAGTGAGTTAGTTGAGTTGAGTGATAGATAAATTTGGTGAGTGAGTTAGAGAGTGAGTCAAGTGAGAGTTGATCAAGTTGATTTATGTGAGAGTGTGTGCATGTAAATTTAGGTTAAATAGCCTTCACTGGGTTCATTTTATTCATCTTGTGATTTAGAGTGATTGAAGATTAATTGAAGACCCTCAACTCATTGTTTCATGTGTGAAATACTTGTGTTATTTGTGTGTTTGAATCCTCTGCCTATCCAACAATTTGGTATCAGAGCTGAGGAAGGATCAGAAGATCTGTGGGTGAGCAGAGCCAAAGAAAAAAGGCCAAGGGCAGAAGGTCGGCAAATTATTTTAAAAAAAAAATTCAAGCACGGAGGTCTGCATGTTTTCTGTGTAGCAAAAGTGGAGGTCCGCAACTTCTCCTTTGAAAATCTACAGACAGACCAAAAGCCGACAAAAATCACGTGGTCGTGAGCCTTTTGAAGACATACATATGTTATTTAATTCCAAGTCACGTGGGTGGCTTGTTTGTTTTTTTTGGGAAATCATAAAATACAATACATGGATGAAATCATAAAAAGACATGGCTTTTGATTTATTAAAAAATTATTATATCAGTTCGAAAGAAAGGGATTTAATTCATAAGTTTTTTTTAAGATTTTTTTTATATAAAGTTTTTTTCATAAGATTCTTTATATATATAAAAAAACAAATTAAAGGGTTTTTTTATAAAGTTTTTTATAAACTTTTATAAAATATATTTTATAAAAGAATTATTTTATAAAGTCTAGGGTTCAACAGATGGTGATGATGGAATGAAAAAACCAAGGGTGATCGGACAAAATAGGCTAATAAAATGGAAATCATGAGAGTTGTATAGGAATGGTTTCATTTTTACACAAGCTTGAAACATGGGAAACTATGCTTGAGAACCCGTGAAGATGGTTACATTTGTACACAATATTGAAAAAAAAGACAAAATATGCTTGGAATAAGTTGGCATGCCCCTAGCATAATGACTCAATTCGAGATAAATTCCCCCCAAGATTCATCTCATTCACCTAAGTAGACTACAGGTTACTAACAGGTGGATGGAATGAAGGTTCATGTACGATATCAAGTGAAAGACTCGACTAGGAATTTACGAGATGTAATCAAAGACTCGAATTGAAAGGGGATTTGTTTCATTTTTTAAAGAGCTTGACATAGGAAAAGAACTATGCTCATAGGGACCTATTTCAATTTTAAACGAGGTTTTCATAGTAAAATAAATTTCCCCATAGGATCCTGTTTCATTTTTTAGTGAGGTGGACACAGTAAAAAAAATATCCTCATAACACCTCGTTTCATTTTTTAACGAGATTGACACAAGAAAATAAACTATGCTCCGAACACCTTGTTTCATTTTTTAAGGAGCTTGGCACAAGGCAAGGAACTCTGCTATGACAACTTGTTTCATTTTTTAAGGATCTTGACACAAGAAAAGGAACTCTGCTTCGACACCTTGTTTCATTTTTTAAGCACCTTGACACAAGAAAAGGAACTATTCTCTGAAACCTGATCATTTCCTTTAATAGGTCATGGATTCCAAGAGTATCTCATTAGAGGGGAGAACAACATATCTAGAAATTAGGGTCCAATTCCCCTAGTACATCATGCACTATATCACTGACTAAATCATTAGCAGATGCGAGCATGGAACATATTTCCACATAATTAACTGATGATGAGGAAGATACTTCTTGCATATAAGAACCATTTAGGGATGTTGGTTGATTGGGAGTAAAATTAGGGCCAATGAATGAAAGTTGATCAATGGTCACGATTCTGCCTTCATGTGGAAAATACATCACGCGAAAGAGAGAAGAGGCAAGAGCTCCCATGACAAAAATATAGTCATGACCAAGGAATAAATTAAAATCCAAAGGCCCTTGGACAACCATCACATCAATGTAGATGGTATTTCCTCCCAAAGTAATAGGCAACTGAGGAAGGATCCCTAACGGTTGACTAGTTCCTCTGTTAAAAGCCAACAGATTCTCGGTAATGGGCACAAGCTACAGAGAACCTAAAGATTTCGAAGTACTTGAGGAAATAATACTAACATATGTGCCTTCATCTAAAAATGTGCCAGGTACAACCATATTATAAGCATGTGTTGTGATCTGAAAAGGCACATGAGAAGGAAGACATATCCTTCCAGTCGACCCCAATCAAAATAAGTGACCATACTACTTGGAGGGGGTGTTTTTGGAATGGGAGAAATTCCCCGTTGTGTTATTGGAATGGGAGGATCACCCTCTTGTACCTTAGGAACAAGAATATTTCCCTCCAATTCATTTGAATCTGAAGAAATAAAAAGAACCTGAGTGGTATGAGGTCGACCGTTTTCTCAACCAAAGGTTTATCGATAAAAAACTCATGGGATTCACTTTCGGAGAGAGTGATATTGACTGAATATTAATTATGATCAATCACTTGATAAATTAGTGGAGGATTAGAGGAAATATTTTGGTAGCAAGTAGGAAGATAGGGCTGAGAAGATGTAAGGTTATCTAACATTTTTGAGGCCTTACCTATATAAGGAAAAAGGTGAATAGGATGATTCCATTCACATAACCTATAGGGAAAATTGAATTTACCCTTTTTCCCATGGGCCTTACTATCACTAGTTGAGGTTTTATCACTAGCATGATCTCCATAGGCCAATGAAAAAGGTTGATGTAAGCTGATGGACCACACTTCTAATATCTTAGGAATACCAGGACAATCTCTAAGAAGGTGGTCACTGTTACATAACTTTCAAGGGAATGTGACTTTCCGGGGTTGATTGGAAGGTTTTCTCACAGTAGTTTCACTTGTAGAAATGGTTGCATGGTTTCCCACTTGCTTATTTTTCTTCTTATTCTTCGTCCTCTTATTATTATTCTTAGCTCCCTTGTTACTAGAATCCAGACTTTCACCAGAAGAAGAGGAAGAACGGGGTGAAGAAATAGCTGAAGAAGGTGAGGGGTTAACTTTAAGATCAACATGAGGTTGACACTATTCAGGTGGAGGTGAACTTGGTTGAGAAGAAACTTGGAAATTCATAACCATGGGGGTTGAAAATAAATAAACTGGAAAACCAATGGTAAATCCTGGAAGGGACAATGTTTCCATATAAGGAGCACCAATATTTCCAAAAGAATGAAAAGGACCAGGATTCCCATGAGATGGGTTTACTTGTTTGGTAAACTCATGAATTGTTGCCATTAGTCTCAACCTAATATCCACTATGGATTTTTTTCATGGGTAGGATGTTATTCCGCGGGCAATAAATTTCAAAAATTAACAACAAATAAATTTAAAAAGGGGTAAGTTAGGCATAAAGGACTACCAAGCAACCATGAACTGTGATATACACCTTGGAAAACCAAGGACTTAACATACTGCAACCAATATCCCCGAATGTTGTGTTCGGTGTGTCATGGTTTACAAGGTGGCCAACTCAGTTACCTATGGATGGATAGCAACTTAGTGGGGACTCCCACAATATACACGATAGTACGTGGGAGTGTAGTCTGTAGTAGTGTCGTATATTTCATAATAGTTCGATTAGAGAATTCCCATATACTTACCATGCATGGAGCACCTCCAATATACCCAAAAGTACTGGAGAATGGTCCTATACACTTCCATACATGGAATGGGATATCACCCCTGGGATACAACGCTTGAAATCAATGACAACTCCTACATTTTACGATGCCGAAACACGTCTCTAGCCTATACCTCTATATGTTTGTGTTAAGTTCCAAATTCTCCTTGGGTTAATTGAGGTAAGTTTAAGTTTATCTTGAATTATGTTTCAATTTCAAGGGATTAAAATCGATGTCACCTGAACATACCTATAATGTAGCTAATATGAGGAAAGGACTCTTTTCATTTCAATGAAAGATATCTAGTATAGGGAAGGATTTCAAATATTGATGAAATAAAACAAATATGAAGCAAGCAAGAACTTCCTAAATAGATCTTTCACTTTCACTATTCCAATTCAGTTCAAAGCATTAAAATATGTCAAACCATGCAATATAATCTATGCATGATTCCTTTGAAAACTATGAAAATGAAATCTATGCACAATTTCCTTTTATTTTCGATGAATGAGAATGCACTCAATGCACCTTTTAGCTTTAAATCACTAAATAATGTAATCTATGTTCAATAGTAAGTCTCAAAAATGACTTTTCAATGCAATGTGATCTAATGCACTTCACGAAAAGTAAACTTTAAGATGAAGACTAAATGAATGCAAAATCGATTTATTTTATGGTCTCAAAAGAACTAATATGCTCAAACAATCAGAAAATCAATATTGCTTCCAAAAATACAAGCAACGAACACTAATTTCAATTGACTCAAAGAATAAAATACTCAACAAAAATTAACTTTCACTAGTTTAAGTATGGGATGGAATTTTTCACACCATAAAGAAGCTAACACCAAACAGACAAAATTTGATGCACACGGAGCAGGAGGATGACTTCAGAGATTAGGACAAACTAGGCCTTTAGGAAGAAACCTTAAAAATTCTCAAATTCAAAGACCAACACAGGAAGTAATTTAGAACTAGAGGTTCAAGTGCGACTGTTTCTAGCAAAAGAGGCGCTGACAATGCAACTATTTCTGGTAAACAACACGTTGAGAGAGGAATTCTTAGGAAAAAAAAGAAATTTTGAGCAAAAGCCTAGACCTGATACCCTAAAACACATACTAATTAGAGTACATACTCAAAATCAATCAAAATGGAGGATCATTGAAAGGTTTACCAAAATAAGAAAAAAGACCAAATGCAAAATGAGGGTTGAAAGGGCTATATGCACCCCAGTGGAGTCACCATTTTTTTGTATAGCATATCCCTTCTGCGGAGAGAAGTGATATCTCTAGTCCTAAAGGAAGGATCTAGCAACACACTAGAAAAATATGTGTAAAATGTCCTAGCTTATATCATAAAGTACAAAGTAAGATAGGTGGCCTACCTCACTCTGATGTTAATGCCTATTGGTGTCATTTCCAGATCTTCTCGCTTCCAATTCCTATCCTCTTTACACCATTGAAAAAGAATACCTACAAGGAAGATCAAACAGAGATGACAAAAGAATACATAGAATGATTCATTCTAACTTAAAATATATGATAGATCAGAGAGTATCACACTAAATGAGCAATGATTTACACATTTACGGGAAGCAAACACATAATGTATTATTAATATAAAGTAAGGTAAGCATACAACCGCTTAAGCTCTGACATTGGAAGCCTCCTCTGGATGAGTTTCCAAGTCCTAGCCAAGACCTTCAAGAACTCCTTTATCCTTCAAAAAATGGAAGAATTTAGGAACAACTGAGCACAAGGATGGAAACCAGCATTGATCAACCATTTGAGGAAATTAGGGAATTCATTTATATGGAAGGAGAATGAGTTAGGGATCCAAAAAATGTGGAAGAAGGTCCACATATTAAGAGGAAGATACCTAATAGTATGATAAAAGGCTTGAAATGGGAGATCTTGACCCAATCCTTATTCACTTGTAACCAACTCTATGTTCTCGAGGCTTCTAGTGAGAGAAGCTTCTCCTTAATTTTTGGAGAAACTGCTTGAAGAGGAGAAGCGTGATTTTTCACTTAAATTCCCACGCTAGCATTGCTAGACACATATAATGGGGAAGATGACAAGCGCAGAGCGTAAGTTATGAGGACCATGCTGGGCCCACAAATAGGGTTTTTGGAAAGATTTTCTAGAATTTCTTCAAGGCATTTCTTCTTTTGTTCCACAGGGATACTCTAGTAATGCTTTCATGGTGAAAAAATTAACATATTTTTTCAGTTTGTGACATTTGGGGCAAATTTCGACATCTCAGGGCATGAAATAGGGAGTGCGACAAAATAATGTATAACAAGAGGCTATTAAAAGATGATAGTGTGTGCACAGTCAAAATTATTTTCTTCATTCTTAGGTTAATTATTGATATCATGAGTGTATATGTTGTCTGACATTATAAAGTATTTCTGAAATTTCAATAACTTATTCTCAAATTCCACATTTCCTGTATGTTTGTCTCTATATGTATACCTAGCAATCCATTTGTACATTATTTTCATTGGTATCAACGTGGGTAAATAAAAAGATATCTATAGCTGGAATTGTATTCATAGCTAAATACTTGACACAGAATAATACAAGGACATAGTGAATGGTAGGGAGGTTTCTGATGAAATCTGGAAATATTTTTGGAACTCCTTGTGCTAGTTCTGTGTATAAGAACTTTTTCCCTAGAACTTTGGTCACACCCAGAGTGGAACCCAGGCTCAACATGAAATTTATTGTCACCTTCTTCTCTACATCATAGGGATGTATGTTTGCACATACATAATGACACAAACACATTACAAGTAACAATACTATAGGAAAAACTAATGGAATGTACCCTCTTGGAGAAACTTGTACAACATTGCTGAAAATAATACTAAGTCTATTGTGCCATATACAATGAAAAAAACTACAACAAGAAATACATGAGTCTGCTATATTATAAGCACTACCAATGTGAGAAAGGATGAAGTCACAATCATAAATCTAACAAACGTTATGCCTACATCCAATTTACATTAGGAATGTAAATTATTTCATGCATTTTTAAATTATATGTTTCATATCACAAAATTCCACAACATGAGTCATCCTATTTACAAAGTGTTTAAAGAGTAAAATACTCAGTAATGTTGACTACAACTTTTAAGCTAATCCTTTGATCCTTTTGGTGTTAAAATTAATTTAATACATACCATATGCATTACCGATTTTGGTTGTATATTTGAAGGAAGCAGTGCCCACAATGCATGCAATAATGAGGATGAAGTTGATTTCTACTATGTAGGTCTGGAATTCATATTTAGATGAAGTGTGGATAACTACAACACAGGGAAAGAAATCTAGGGCCATGGATTTATTTATGATAGAAAGTGGAATAAATCCGTTCAATAACCATAACAATTATATAAACCACAAACATCAGACAATACACAACATCTACAAGATACAAAATTTCATTTTTCCATCTTTCAAAATTTTGTCAAAATAACATGCTAGAGCTAATTATATACTTTTAAATGCAAAAAAATGGAAATAGATCTTAACTAATTTCTCCCTTTAACTAGAATTAATTAAATTTTAATTAAAAAAGTAGATCCAAATAAACCTTGCCAACAAACATTAGATTTTGATTTTGAAGCAGACACAACACTAGCACTAACACAAATCCATTCTATCTCCATTGCACTCAATTAATTTATGCTAGTATCTTCAGTACATATGAGATTGAAAAATGGCCTAGGTATGAAATCATAGATTTAGTTCCTGCATGTTACCTACTTAACATTAGAAATAAAGACTGGGTTTGTTAATCTCTAAATAAATTTTTGCATGTTACTTACTTGAAGTTAGCAATGAACACTGGGTTTGGTGATAACCTCTAAACTAATTCTTTAGGTAGCTAGAAGCATACTACATACCTTGTTATGCATAAAACTATTCCTCCAACTAAAATCCAAGGCTCTTTTTATTTTCTTCTAAAGTAATCAAAAATATTTTGGGATAGAAAGCTTTGAAGATGCTTGTATCATGCTTGGCGATGTTCTAGATTCTAATGAATGAAATAAATAACAACCATATCAAAATAGCAAGGTAAAATGAATAACCAATTTTTTGGATTTTGAATCTCTGAACAAATAAGTGTATAACTAAGATCGCCACAGATATCATAGTCATCACATTTTCCATTGTTTTCTTCTCTGGTGAGAGAGATTTCAGGGTGTCTTGCACAATGCATAATTGCAAAGTTAGCAAGAGGAAATTTATGAACATTGACCAGGTACATGAAAGGAAATAACACCACTAACACTTGTCTCTATTTCATTTACAACTATGGAAAACGAGTAGAAAAATGCAATGTTTCCCAATGGTTGGAAGATATACCTTGTCATCTTTGCTAGTGAAAGTTTATCAATAAGTACTCCAGTTAGGGTTTCATACAGATGCTTTATACTTGCAAGGATCCTTAGATCAACTTCATGTTAGTGAATGTACTTCTCATTCATAGTTGAATAAAAAAATAATATCCCTATAGCTATAAATTGGATGAGAAAAATACAAAGAGAGATAAGAAAATACAATCTAGCAATCTGCTTCCCACGAACTCTATATTGACACCCTCTAAGAAGCCTACTCCTGGTTGTAGGTACAGAGATGGAAATTCCAGCCACAACGCAAAAAAAATCATGCAGAGCCTTTGAGCACACAAGATAACTCGAAAGTGCAAAAGACCAATTTGATTCACACATCACGCACAAGTTTCAGGGGATAACAAGTTGGGGATGATAAGTGCGGCAACTAATTTTTATATTTATTAAAAAAAAATTTAAAAAAATTAGTAATTCAACATAAACATAAATGATAAATATAAATATAAAATTGGAACTATTACTAATTTTTAAATTCAAATTACAAAATAAAATACTAAAGTCTAATACTATCTAATCATCATTGCACATCAGAAAAACAAATCTCGTCATCATCCCATTGCTAAGAACTTAAGAAGTATTATTAGTCTGCTACAACCTACAATATACTATTTTCTACATAATAATTCTATGATGCATGATAAATCATTTCAAAATACAAATAAAAACTAAACTTTAAAGGCTAAAAGTAAAATTTAATAAAATTGTGAACACTGTAAACATGAACAAGTCATTAAAATTTAATTATAAATCTCAAATTAAGAATCAAGAAAGTAAGAACCTTGTAGGACTTGTCATCAGTGTAATGTGTATCATAATCATTCAAAATCACTATTATTTATAAAGCACAAACAATACTGATATCCCATCTATTTACCTTATAACTTTAAGCATTAAAGATGAATTAGCCATTGTAATTTTATTTCAAGAGTAACAAATATTATACACAAAAGTAATAATTTCATAAAGTGAAATAGATTATAAATAATAAATGATGTTTATGTTAATGTATTCAGGGAATTAGTTGATTGGTTCCTAAAATGAATAAAGGAACTTGCTACATATATAGACAACACCAGTAGTAATTTAGTAACACATTGATATATCAACGTATCTCTCATCTAGTCTCTCCTTTTATTTTGTGTATATTTAACAAGGTATCAAAGTCATGGTAATTGTGTCATAGGGAAATTTCAAATATTCGTGCCAAGAAAAAGGTTTTTCAAAGACATGGAGATAGAGACAAGTTCAAAATTGAAGGAAATCGTTGTATAGTTGTTCACAATAAAAGCGAAAAAAATTTGAATGTTGTGGCCTCAACCGTGGTGTAGGTGTTCACGGTTATTTTGTATTTTGCTTCAAAACCCCATGGAGGAGTGTTAATTATGTTCTGACGTAGTGGTTGCATGGTATTTACAACGAATAAGTGTCATTATAGAGATAGAGTACCCTGTTTGGAATTCTAAAAGAAGAAAAAAAAATCCCTCTCTTCCTATTTGTTCGAATGGAAAATTTATCATAGAAAACTCCGATGAAGGAAGACAAGTGAAATTTTTCCTTGTGTCAAGCAGCAAGTTAGGGATGTTGGGAGTCGATTGGGAACAAGTCTGAGTAGTTCCAACTTCCCCGAAAATTGAAATACTTAATTTTAACGGGTAATACGAAATCATTCCATAGCGATTGCAAACCTTTTCTTTTCAAGACTATGTGTTCAGTTTTTAAGTCTTTGTTTGGCCATCATTTGTATTACCCAATTTGGGGGACGAAATTGTGTTGGGATTTGTGCTAAGAATGCTAAGTAGAAAAGATAATCCTATTTTAAAAATATGTATGAGAGGTAATTGTATTTTTTATTTTTTGGCATTGAAGACGTTAAAGGGTCGAATCCATTGCTATATGGGTTGAGGATATTGGTGATATTGGCGTTGACCTGTGAGCCTAAAATTTTCTTGATTTTGATGTAAATATAGAGTTGTGTGTGGATTTAGCCTGGGGTATTGGCAACATGGGAAACCCTTGCTGAATCAAGTGGTATCAGAGGCACATAAAACTTTTAGCTTTACAACTCTTAGATAAAGATACAAGAATATCCTAGAGGAAGTTGATATTACAACAGATTTAGGTAAATATTTGTTTTCAAATTAAATTGAATTGAGGCTATTTTACTGTGAGGTGTTGTGCAAATATAGTGGAGGATGTCTACCTTGAAGTAGAAAAAAATAAATTAGGAAGCAATCAAGATGAATAATTATGTTGATTTAAAGAACATGAAGGTATGCAAAAACAAAGGGATGACAACAATAGGAATAATTATGTAGTAGCAATTGTGTTTTCAAGTGAATATTGAAGAAGGAGGTAATGATATTTTTATTTTCAGTTAATTGTGGATTAACTGTTGATTACAAGTAGCAGTGATGAATGTTTGTAGTTGAGTATGATGGCAAGTAAACTTGTCACTAGAAAGTGAGGAAAAACAACAAACTTATTAGAGGAAGAAGGTGAGTAAATTGCATGCAGAATCCAGAAGAGTAGAGAGTGCTTAGATGAATATTCTATAGGAAGGAGTCATCATAAATACCAAGAGAAGACTAGGTATGGAAGAACTTAGTATGGTATTTACAAATAGGTTGGTGAAATCATCTTTTTGCAGTGGCTTGTGTGCAGCTCACTGTGAGCAGGGAGAATCTCATGGAAGAAGGAGATTTTTGATTACTGAGATTCATAGTAAAGGTTTAGAGAGAAGCCATAGTAGATAAAATTAGGACAAACTTGATAGAGAAGAAGTTGAAATCAAATTAAAGGTAGATATTTTTAGAGAATTTCTACAAAAATATGAGGAATACGAGGGTTATAGATTGACTCTTCATAAGAAATTAAAATGGAATTTGTTGCAAGTGAAGAAAAGAAAGGGATTAAGTGCTCAGTTGATAGAGAAACTCAATGAGTTTGAATTGAAGATAAATGCTCAGTTGGATGAAAAGCTCAAAGGAGTTGGGTTGCAGAAAAGGACAATTTTTTAAGAAGAAGTTATTTGTGAACTTAAACAAGGATTAATCCTTAGATAAAAAGATAATTATGATGCTGAAAGGAGACTAGATGATAGTCTCATGGGCAATTTCAAAAATGCAGACCAACATGAAGAAAATTTTGATGAGTGGCTAGTTGATATTCTCACAAGTTGTGTGGACAATCAACATACGATGGTCGAGGTGTTAATGGAGGATACAAGCCATGATGATTTTGATTTTAAAAATGGTGTATGAATGCGGGGGTTTTTCCAGGTGAAAAATGGAGAATTTACTTTGTTCTGTGCAGAAAGGAGAAAAAATAACTAAGTGTTGTTATATAGGTTGGAAGGGAGAGATAGGATAGTCAAGATGAAGACTATGTGCATTGGGAAAATGCAACCATGGAATAACAACCCAAGGGTGATGAACACATGTGTGTGGATATTAATGAGGGTTTTTTATAGCCTGGATGAAGCAAATGAAGATATGATGGGAAGCTTAAAAGCTTTAGTGTTCCATGAGGATCAGATGCTTGGAGAAAGTGAGAAAGACAGTGTACATTTGTACACTGGAACAAGGATCCATCCTTGGAGAGGATGAAAATGATGAAGAAGATGTTGATGAAGGTATCATTGGGAGTCTCACAGATTATTTGGATAATTAGGATCAACATAAAGAAGTGATGGTTGACACATCAAGTGAGGCTAAAAAGCCTTATGATTCTGACAAATTGTGTGTCAATGTAGGTTTAGAAAACACCAGTGGAAAATATTTGGAGATTATTAAAAAAATGAAGAATAATGGACAAAATTTCAATTTTGTTATAAATGGAGAAGTTGAAGAAATTTATGCCAAAGTATTGAAGCTAAACATGATTAGAAATTGGAGATGAGGAAGGACAAGCAAAACTTGATTTATGTTCTAAAGAAAGACGACGTGCTTGTAAGGTTTGATGCTTAACTACAATTGTTGGAGAAGTTGCTAGAAGAGGATACATATGGAGAAGATAATTTATATATTTTTTATAACATAGATATGCATACTTCACCCAAAGAAACTGAGGTAGAATGTGATGAACAATTAACTTGTGTCAATACAAATTTTTGAAATTGAATTTTTTTAAAAGTGCCTAGCAGGAAATATAGAAGATGTTAGTCATAGAAATTCTGCAAATATGGATGACAAGAAGAACAAGATGCAACAGTTAGAGGGAAAAAACAATATTTTTCAACAAGGAGACAACAATATACATACAAGTGTCTTAAACAACTATGGAGGAATGAAAGACAAATTTTCCATGAAGGAAGCACAACAACTAGTAGAGGGAAGAAAATATAAACCCCAAAAAATATATAACATATTCAAGGAAGATCTAGGAATGGAGGACTTAGCTTCAACCTCCAGGATGTTAGTAAGGGATAACAGCGATAGAGTTCAAGAAGAAATCAATGATTTGAGCCAACCTAAGAATAAGTTGGACATCAAGATTGAAAAAATAAGGAAGCTTATGTTTAAGAAACCTTAGTAGAAGAGGTACGCAAGGAAAATGATAATAAAGGAATGCATGTTACATAAGATAGAGCAAGTTTTCATCAGCAAAGGAGGAAGAATATAGAAGGATAAAATAGTAGAGCAACATAATGACAAGGAGAAGGACCAACTATGACATAAAGTTTGGGATCTGTTAGTGTCAGTCTTTTCAACCTTCCTCCAGTGATCAAACATGCTCTTACAAGGTGATTTTAAGGTGTCAAGGTCAAATTTTGTCATTTCAGTGAGTCTTCAAGCAAAATTTGGTCACTAGGTATTAGGTCTAGGGTTTGCTTTTACTCCTGTCAAAGTTGTCCAAATTTCGGTTCATGTCACCATTCAGATGAGTGTATAATCATTCAGAGGTTTTCATCATCATGTCAGGTTCCAATGGGTCATTTTCCACCTTGTTGATGCTTCAGTTGTGCCTAGGTAAGGTTCATTTCCCTCTCCTAGGGTTTTGGAGGTAATTTATCTTGGATGGTCAAATAATCAACAAAAATTGTATCCTGAGGTTCATATATCTTCTCCTATCCTTAATGTACCTTATTAAAAACTTCCCATCACCGAGATCCCCCAAATTCCTCATTTTCGCACAAACCCTAGTTTCTTGCTACAACTTGACAAGTTTCTAGGCTAGGCCTGTGTTTTTCCCTTTTGGACCCCTTCCCTTTACTCAATCTTTGAAATTCCACTTTCCCCTACTTCCTAACATCCCTCCCTACTTCCCAAAATTTTCTCAAGGATTTAGAAGCCCCTTATCCCCTTCATTTCACTTCATTTCGACAAATCCCATGTTCCACACATCGGGATAGGTTTTACCCCAATGATGTTTCTGAGCAAGAAAAGATGAATTTGGGAAAATTGAGAGAGGTTTTTGTCCAAAATAGGCCAAGGAAGAAAAAAATCCTTCACGTTTTACACAGGTATCATGGTTTTAGAGAAATGTCAAAAATACAGTTACCTCAGGAGAATTGATGCACCACTGAAGTGACCTTGGGAAAATCAAGATTTCTCCTAGCTTGGTTGGCCTAATGACTTTCTCGATGAGTCAAATGATAACTAGACATAAATATATTTCCAATTAGCTATCATGAGCACAATTTGGAGTTGAGGAAGATCTTCAAAAGTTGACTGTAACAGCACTCTGCCTTGAGGTAGCCTCATTTTTCACATTTTGACCAGTCTTGGGATATTTGATTTTTGACAAGGAAAATTAACTCCAAATTGAAACATTCAAGTTGGGTTGGAAAGTAGACTCAAGAAGCTTTCCAACAAGCTATCCCACGCCCAATTTGGACACTAGGAAGGTCTTCAAAAGTCTCCTGCAAAAAGGTGCTACGCATTGAGATGAATTTTGGAAATTTTGCCTTAAAAAACAGAGTTTTCAGCCCAATGCGCCGCGGCACCTGGTGCTCGCTTTTGATGGGGGACTCATTTTGATGAAAAATAAAATTTTTTGGATTTTTCATGGAAAAATATGCATGCCTACCAATGGCCAAGAAATTTTGACAAGTTTTGAGCCCCCAAAAAGGTCAAAAACGCCCCAAAAATTACCTTTCTGCCCCTTTTTGGACACACAAGAAGCAGTGTTGGGAGAACTCAATTTTGGAGGGGAAAATGGAGGCCAAATTCAAAAATTCCACTTGTGCTGGAAAGTAGACAGGCATATATTTAAAACAAGCCCACTTATAAAAAACTTGGACACCGAGAAGGCCTCCAAAAGTGGCTGCAAACAGGTGCTATGCATAGGGAAATCAGCGCGGCGCATTGGAGGAATTTTGCTCATTTTTGGTCAAAAAATTTGTTTTTCGCCTAGTTTCTTGACAGTTTGACTTTTCTCATTCTTAATGAAAAAATCATGATGTAATTGAATTTAATTTGATGGATCTTGATGTAATTATGCTAAATTTTCACTCATAGAGGTAGATTCATCCATGAAAAGGTAGTTTGCAACTGAATGAATCAGTGCCCTAGTTTTTAGAGGCAAGCTGTTCCACTCCCTACTTTTTAGTTCTCATTTTAGAATTTGTTGGAACAACTCCTAAACTCATGAGCTCAACCCCTAGAGGCTAGGATGAGTTTTTTTTTGCCTATATCTTGTGATTTTTCAGTCATTAGCATGGTTGGACTTTTGGGAATTCTTTGAGCATTATTGTACATTCATCTCTGCAGTTTGGCAAAGGAATAGACCAGGGGTTTGCAGCACTTTATGGGATTCTTGTGGCATTTTGATTTGGTAATGTGTTTCCTTCTGTAATTGCAAGTTTTACATGTGATTTATGTATGCCATTATCTCTCTTTGCTTCATCTTAACTAAATCAAACAAAGATAAAGGTAGAATCCATTGAAAGTGCAGTGCTCCACCTAGGGTTTGTTTAGTTATTTATGTTTCCAGCTGTTTGAAGAGGATCCCTAAGACTTTCATGCCCTCTCCAACTCCTCACCAGTCTAAAAGCTCTCTATCTCACTCAATTTGAAGTACCAAACCATTTTCCTACCTCGCCCCATAGAGATCTCTGCAAAACTGAGCCTCATTCCCCAGACCCAAATATTCCTTTCCATTTGAGCCAACAAAACATCATTAAATTCAATCAAACTCTTTTGCACACATACCTAGCCTAAAATCAGTCTTCACATCAAGTCATCTCAAGCCTCATTGATCATTTTTTGCTGAGATTGACAAGGAGAGAGCCCTCTCCCGATCTGGTAGGGCTAGCTACTAGGTTAAGCGTGGTTTGATGTTACCCTAGATTCTGCCTTTCTCAGCATGAGGTAGATTTAGGCACTAACATAGTGGATACCATACTGGGGAGACGAAAAGTTTGTTTTTTTCTTTATAAACTACAGATGGAGCCTGAAGTTAGCCAGGTAGCCTTCGAACTGCTCTTGCTCTGCAAGTGCATAGTAGATGAACGTTGCTTCAGTCAATCTCCAGTTTAGTTTATGAACTGAACATCTGATTTCCTCAGTAAAATGTAATCAAGTTTAGATATGATTGTTGATGGTGGACAATGATCAGACACCGCAAGGCTGAAATCATTCACCTGGCGACTCTAAATCAATTTCGAGATCAGATCCAAGGACTCCACTGGAGGATGAACCTGACCAGCAGAAACATGAAAGGACAATATGGAAAGATCAGGTATTCAAGTTGGAATTTCATCCAAGACATTTTGTTCTTTGTCATAAATTATTTCTTCTCTTTTCCCGAGAATGTCAAGAAGGCTTTGAAAAGTATATTGTATTTGAGAAAAGATCCTCGACCTGCATTTGATTCCTTCCCTTTGAAGATTGTGAATACCAAAGATTTGCATGCTTTTGAGCTTGATCAAGACCTTTCTTCCGAATCTTGTGATGACCATCTTCAAACTGATGAACCTCAAGAGACCAAGATTGATTCTGCAGCATTTGTACATACCCCTATACCTTGTAAAATTCTAGATCGATACAAGCCTCTGATTTTACCTCCTATATCCCATGCTTTCCCTAAAAATCATGACCTATATCTACCAAGATTTGATGGTGAACGCGACAACATCATTGCTGAGAGACATGTTCTGAATTTTGAGTCTTTTCTTGACCTTTTTGAAGTTGATGAAGAGGATGTTAGTATTAGGCTTTTTGCTCTTTCTTTGCAAGGAAAAGTCAAGAGTTGGTTCAAAGCCCTTTCTGATGCGAGCATCTCAAATTTCCAGCAGTTCGTCAAAGTTTTCCTCAACAGGTGGGTGATTAGACAGAACCCTTTCTTGATTATAGAAGAGTATAACCAGCTGAAAAGAATGCCAGGGGAGACAGTACAACAATTTTCTGCCAGATTTAACCAAGTTTATTTTTCGATGCTGATTAATATAAGGCCTCCTCCTGGATTTTCTCTCTTGCACTACCCGGGTGCCTTTGATCCGAAAATGGAGTTTCAGCTGAGAGAAAGGAATCTTGCAACACTTGAAGATATGCAGAACAATGCAGTAAATGTAGAGGCTCATTTGCTGATATGAAGGGAAAAGTTGAAGGAAGAAGAGATGAAAAACATAGATCTGGAGGAATCGACATCTCTAGAGGTAAAGCTTGACATGTTGGTAAGTGCAGTGGAAGAGATGATGCAAAATATCACCACAAGGAATGAGTATAATGTTCAAGCCCATGGCTCGCTGATTGAAGAAGAACAAGTTGCTGATCCAAAACATTTTGTTTCTTATCCCAGTTGTCATAGATCTGATAATGATTGTTTTATAGATCATCTTGGAGAAGAGAGAGCTGTTGATATGACATGTATGCTTGATGATGTGTTTTATACTGATGATTTGCCTCAGTTTGATCAGTATGATGATGATTATGTTCTCCAAACAGAAGCTAATCTTGCAGAAAAATCAGCAGCTAGTTTGTGGAAGAAGGAAGTTCACTTTTAGCAGCTCGAGTACAGTGATCAACCGATGCATATCAGCTATGACAGTGACGAGGAAAGCGCAGTAAATTTTGAAGTAAGTGAAGGATCTTTGCCTTTTTGTTTTGATTTGTTTCAGTTCATCAGAGACAACTTCCATGCAATCAGAAATCAACTATCGACAAGTCTTGATTTGGACCATCTTGAGGGCAATAAAAACCTTGTTCAAGACTTCTCATATCTAGATTTGCAGCCCCCGAATTCCATTGATTGTCAAGTTGCAGATGAGGACTTGGAAGTTGGCACATATGATCAAATGATACAAGATGATTCCGTACCTTTCTGTTTTGAATCATTTCATTTTTTGAATGCAAATTGGCATAGTAAATCTTCGAACGAGCAGCTTGTAGAAAATCATGTAATCTCATCAAAACCAATAGAAAATGGGTTGCAGCACTCTTTTCAAGTTTTTCATGATCCAATAGCTGATGTGTTGGATGATTTCTGCAGTCAAAGTCTTTCTCCATTGACTACATGTGAGCTTGAAATGTGTGCTGATATAGACTTGATCCGGTAGCTGGTTTCTTTGTCATTTTTAGCAGGAGTCTCGTCACAAAGCTCAAAACAAAGTTTGCATTCATGGTATGAGAAGAAGAGAATTAATCCATTGGATGAGCTAAGTCCTAGAGTGCATGAACTTCAAGATCCTTATGCAGTGTTTTTGGAGGCAGATAGAGAATCCATATCATTCAACAGATCTGTTTCCAAGTTTTCATGGGAGTTTCCTTTCAGTAGTTCTCTCTTGTTGTTCATAAGTGAGCACTTGCGGAGAATTCAAACAGCAGCCGAAATACTTACTTGGTTGCATTGGTTGTTTCATTTCACTTGATCAGGTGATGAATGGAACAACTAGAGTAGGTTGTATTGAATAAGCTTCATATTGAGCATATTTTCCAGTTTGTCGATTGTGTTTAAGTATCGAGTCAGTTTTTAGTTGAGTAAGAGTCAATTTTTGTCATCAAGTCATCATTTTTCAGTCATGCATTTCAGTTTGAGTTTTTGAATCCATTGCCCAATGGATGAAGGCATTGTCTGCTTTCCAAAGATATATAGTTCTTGGCACCTTCAAGGAGCTACCATCCCCATTGGATCCAATGTTAGTGTCAGTATTTTCAGACTTCCTGCAGTGATCAAACATGCTCTTACAAGGTGATTTTAAGGTGTCAAGGTCAAATTTTGTCATTTCAGTGAGTCTTCAAGCAAAATTTGGTCACTAGGTATTAGGTCTAGGGTTTGATTTTACTCTTGTAAAAGTTGTCCAAATGTCGGTCCATGTCACCATTCAAATGAGTGTATCATCATTCAGAGGTTGTCATCATCATGTCAGGTTCCAATGGGTCATTTTCCACCTTGTTCATGCTTCAGTTGTGCCTTGGTAAGGTTCATTTCCCTCTCCTAGGGTTTTGGAGGTAATTTCTCTTGGATGTTCAAATCATCAGCAAAAATTGTATCCCGATGTTCATACATCTTCCCCTATCCTTAATGTACCTTATTAAACACTTCCCATCACTGAGATCCCCCAAATTCCTCATTTTTGCACAAACCCTAGTTTCTTGCTACAACTTGACAATTTTCTAGGCTAGGCCTGTGTTTTACCCTTTTGGACCCCTTCCCCTCTCTAAATATTTGAAATTCCACTTTCCCCTACTTCCTAACATCCCTCCCTACTTCCCAAAATTTTCTCAAGAATTTAGAAGCCCCTTATCCCCTTCATTTCACTTCATTTCGACAAATCCCCTGTTCCACACATCGGGATAGGTTTTACTCCAATGATGTTTCTGAGCAAGAAAAGATGAATTTGGGAAAACTGAGAGATTTTTTTGTCCAAATTAGGCCAAGGAAGAAAAAAATCCTTCATGTTTTACACAGGTGTCATGGTTTTAGAGAAATGTCAAAAATACAGTTGCCTCAGGAGAATTGATGCACCACTGAAGTGACCTTGGGAAAATCAAGATTTCTCCTAGCTTGGTTGGCCTAATGACTTTCTCGATGAGTCAAATGATAACTAGACACAAATATATTTCCAATGAGCTATCATGATCTTAATTTGGAGTTGAGGAAGACCTTCAAAAGTTTACTGTAATAGCACTCTGCCTTGAGGCAGCCTCATTTTGCACATTTTGACCAGTATTGGGAGATTTGATTTTTGATAGGGAAAATGAACTCCAAATTGAAACATTAAAATTGGGTTGGAAATTAGACTTAATAAGATTTCCAACGAGTTATCCTGTGCCCAATTTGGACACCAGGAAGGCCTTCAAAAGTCTCCTGCAAAAAGGCGCTACGCATTGAGATGAATTTTGGAAATTTTGCCTTAAAAAACAGAGTTTTCAGCCCAATGCGCCGCGCCACCTGGCACTCGCTTTTGATGGGGGAATCCTTTTGATGAAAACTCAAAGTTTTTGGATTTTTCATGGAAAATTATTCATGCCTACCGATGTACAAGAAATTTTGACAAGTTTTTAGCCCCCAAAAAGGTCAAAAACACCCCAAAAATGACCTTTCTGCCCCTTTTTGGACACACAGGAAGCAGTGTTGGGAGAACTCAATTTTGGAGGGGAAAATGGAGGCAAAATTAAAATATTCCACTTGTTCTGGAAAGTATACATGCATATATTTCCAACAAGCCCACTTGGAGCAAATTTGGACACCGTGAAGGCCTCCAAAAGTCGCTGCAAACAGGGGATACGCATAGGGAAATCAGCGCGGCGCATTGGAGGAATTTTGCTCATTTTTGGTCAAAAACTCTATTTTTCGCCTAGTTTCTTGACAGTTTGACTTTTCTCCTTATTAATGTCAAACTCATGATGTGATTGAATTTAATTTGATGGATCTTGATTTAATTATGCTAAATTTTCACTCATAGAGGTAGATTCATCCATGAAAAGGTAGTTTGCAACTGAATGAATCAGTTCCCTAGTTTTTAGAGGCAAGCTATTCCACTGCCTACTTTTTAGTTCTCAGTTTAGAATTTTTTGGAACAGCTCCTAAAATCATGAGCTCGACCCCTAGAGGCTAGGATGAGTTTTTGTTTGCCTATATCTTGTGATTTTTCATTCATTAGCATGGTTGGACTTTTGGGAATGCTTTGAGCATTATTGTACACTCATCTCTACAGTTTAGAAAAGGAATAGATCAGGGGTTTGCAGCACTTTATGGAATTCTTGTGGCATCTTGATTTGGTATTGTGTTTCCTTCTGTAATTGCAAGTTTTACATGTGATTTATGTATGCCATTATCTCTCTTTGCTTCATCTTAACTACATCAAACAAAGATAAAGGTAGAATCCATTGAAAGTGCAGTGCTCTACCTAGGGTTTGTTTAGTTATTTATGTTTTCAGTTGTTTGAAGAGGATCCATAAGACTTTCATGCCCTATCCAACTCCTCACCAGTCTAAAAGCTCTCCATCTCATTCAATTTGAAGTACCAAACCATTTTCCTACCTCGCCCCATAGAGATCTCTGCAAAACTGAGCCTCATTCCCTAGACCCAAATCTGCCTTTCCATTTGAGCCAAAAAAACATCATTAAATTCAATCAAACTCTTTTGCACACATAGCTAGCCTAAAATCAGTCTTAACATCAAGTCATCTCAAGCCTCATTGATCATTTTTTGCTGAGATTGACAAGGAGAGAGCCCTCTCCCGACCTGGTAAGGCTAGCTACCAGGTTAACCGTGGTTTGATGTTACCCTAGATTCTGCCTTTCTCATCCTAAGGTAGATTTAGGCACTAACAGGATCGAGGAAGATTCAATTCATCAACACATTGTCAAGCATCCATTAATATTTTTGTTGAAGATGGCAACAAGAAACAGTGAAGGAGGCATCGTGAAACATCTTTCCTGATCCTAGTTGGAAAGTGATCACCTAAACTAGGTGGGGGACCACACAGGTGATTTTTGTCGCAAAGTCTATTTTTATATTATGTCTATTTTTAGACATATGGATCATGATCTATAAGTTGCGAGATGCTATTTATGGATGGTTGGTCATGTTGGTAAAAATAGATGGATCTCTATTTTTAGACATATGGGTGGTTTCTATTTTTAGACTGCCAGGCTAAAAATAGATATGTCGAATATTATTAGCTCTTAATAATATTTGGACTCTAAACATTATATTATTCTCTTGGAGCACTTCAGTTTGATGCCTGGATGTGGCACATGCAGCTGACAGAAGGAAATACACTTTTCCTAGGGTTTAAGTGAAGCTATTGCATGATGACTTCAGTTAGAACTCATGTGACAAAGTTTGGTGGAGTTGATTGAGGAAGTTAGTGGAGTTGTATTCAGTTTAACTAATCTAAACATAGTTGAGCTTTTTGTATCCAAGTTAACTAATAGATACAATTAGTGAGAGTGGTGTGAATTAATTATTAATTAATTCACTAATTATAAACTCATAAATCAACTAAAGAATACATCAGTTAACTTCAGTGCATGGACAGTTTCAGTGGAGACCAGTGCAGAAATAGGTGAAAGAGCAGGTTAACTATCAGTTGTGACTATACTGTTGCTATTTGCAACACACAAATAAGTGGAGTAATCAATGAGGATTTTTCAGTTCAATCCAGGTGGTTTATCTATATAAAGAGACCATCCCATAGCATTGAAACACGCAATTCAGGTTGGCTATCAAGTGGCTAAAGGTTGGAGCATGATTTTTGCTAGATCTAGCTTGATAGTGTGTAGCATGGGAGGTAGTGCATGAGAGCTTGCAAAGAGATTTGTACTATGATTGTTACATGATCTCCATCGCATGTATAATATACAGATAGTTGGGGGTTTTCAGCTTTAAGCTTTCCCATGAAATACTGTGTTCATATGTGTGAATTTTTATGGCTTTAATGTGTGCATGCAATTGATTTTATTTCCGCATGTGATGATCAATGGTAGAAGAGATTCTGTATTGTGCATGAAGATAAAATAGTGTGTGATTAGGAGAATCTCGGTGGATAACATATCAGTTATTCAAATTTCTACATGGTATCAGAGCGATATTGATCATTGGAGCAATTGCAAAGCATTGAAGCGGTTGAGTTTTGGGATAAACTCAAGAAACATAAAGATGGAGAAAGCCGGAATTTCCACAAATTGTCCACAGAAGAAGAAAAATAAGCAGGCTGCTGGGACTGCAGCTGGAGAGGCCTTAGCCTCACAGTTTGAGCTAGATTTTTCACTGATCGCATGCTTGGCCTCAAGTATGATGGATTCAGTGTGGTTCTTGGACAGTGGTGCTTCCTTTCACATGACGGGAGATGTGAATCTTTTCAGTGACTTGGTGGAGAAAGGTCTCCAGATGCATGTTGAGTTGGGCGACGGTGGACGATACAATGCGACCGGCATTGGTACCATAACCTTTCAGAGGGAGTCAGGTAAACTCATTATTTTACAAGATGTATTGCATGTACCAGGTCTAACAAAGAATTTGATCTCAGTCGCAATGTTAGAGGATAAAGGGTATGAAGTTGTCTTCAGAGAAGGAAAAATTTTCCTTCGGCACAAGGCAACGGGACAAGTCAAGAAGGTTGGGATTCGGGCAAAGAATCTCTACAGACTTGAAGTAGATGGGATGTCTACGGAGCTTCCTACTGTTGGGAAGCGGGAGAAAGACATGCAACTGAAGCTTGAGAGGGAGCAAGTGTTGCATGCAGACGAGAAAGACATGCAATTGAAGCTTGAGAGGGAGCGGGGTTTGCATGCAGGCGATAGTGAACCTCGGGATGTGGAGCAGCCACAAGAGGATCATGGAGTGGAAGAGACCACTCATGCAGAGAAATTTCGTGCCAGACGGGCAGAGGGAGTGCATGCAGCTATACCACCAGGTATGAGGTGGGGCGACATGCATGATTAATCCCATGAGGATATTTCTGGGCAGATTCATGAGTTGGTGTGGATCTCATGGATTGAACCTGGCTACGAGGTGCCCACAGCGCAGCAGTAGCAAGATTAGTTGGAGTGATGCAGGCAGATCAAAGTGACAGTGTCGGATACTGGAGCGCGGATCAGAGTTGACAACAAGTGCAAGAGTGCATGGGTGCAAGAGTTCAACAGCGCAGTAGTTCCTGATGACATGTGCAGTTGGCCAAGCAGAAGTCGAAGACTTTGATGATAGATGCTAGATGCATCAAGATTGATTGAGTTGTTTGGAGCCTATTCAGTTTCAGAGGAGTTGCAGAGCAGATGCATGGAGTTGCATGGCGCTTGCAAAGGGTGCATGGCACATGCATGGAGTTGCATGGTGCATGCATGAGTTTGCATGGTGCATGCAAAGGGTGCATGGCGAATGCATGGAGTTGCATGTCGCATGCATGGAGTTGCATGGCGCTTGTGAAGGTTGCAGGGCGAATGCATGGAGTTGCATGTCGCATGCAAAGACAGTCCTTTCTTGTTGAGAGGGAGTGTTGAAGATGGCAACAAGAAAGAGTGAAGGAGGCATCCTGAAACATCTTTCCTGATCCTAGTTGGAAAGTGATCACCTAAACTAGGTGGGGGACCACACAGGTGATTTTTGTCGCAAAGTCTATTTTTAGACATATGGATCATGATCTATAAGTTGTGAGATGCTATTTATGGATGGTTGGTCATGTTGGTAAAAATAGATGGACCTCTATTTTTAGACATATGGGTGGTTTCTATTTTTAGACTGCCAGGCTAAAAATAGATATGTCGAATATTATTAGCTCTTAATAATATTTGGACTCTAAACATTATCTTATTCTCTTGGAGCACTTCAGTTCGATGCCTGGATGTGGCACATGCAGCTGACAGAAGGAAATACGCTTTTCCTAGGGTTTAAGTGAAGCTATTGCATGATGACTTCAGTTAGAACTCATGTGACAGAGTTTGGTGGAGTTGATTGGGGAAGTTAGTGGAGTTGTATTCAGTTTAACTAATCTAAACATAGTTGAGATTTTTGTATCCAAGTTAACTAATAGATACAATTAGTGAGAGTGGTGTGAATTAATTATTAATTAATTCACTAATTATAAACTCATAAATCAACTACAGAATACATCAGTTAACTTCAGTGCATGGACAGTTTCAGTGGAGACCAGTGCAGAAATAGGTGAAAGAGCAGGTTAACTATCGGTTGTGACTATATTGTTGCTATTTGCAACACACAGATAGGTGGAGTAATCAATGAGGATTGCGCAGTTCAATCCAGGTGGTTTATCTATATAAAGAGACCATCCCATAGCATTACAATACACAATTGAGGTTGGCTATCAAGTGGCTAAAGGTTGGAGCATGAGTTTTGCTAGATCTAGCTTGATAGTGTGTAGCATGGGAGGTAGTGCATGAGAGCTTGCAAAGAGCTTTGTACTATGATTGTTACATGATCTCAATGACATGTATAATATACAGATAGTTGGGGGTTTTCAGCTTTAAGCTTTCCCATGAAATACTGTGTTCATATGTGTGAATTTTTATGGCTTTAATGTGTGCATGCAATTGATTTTATTTCCGCATATGATGATCAATGGTAGAAGAGATTCTGTATTATGCATGAAGCTAAAATAGTGTGTGATCAGGAGAATCTCGGTGGATAACATATCAGTTATTCAACTTTCTACATTTTTCACCTTGGGAGTCTGATGCAGGTGCATATACTGGGCACAATATGTGAGCGTTTGGATAAGACCATACCAATGTTATGGGATGGTCACACGGTAATACTGGGAGGAATTTTATATTTTTTGTAAGAAATTGTAAATATTTACATTAAGAAGTGAGTTTTGATTTTTAGAATAAGTTGGAGAAGGTATTTTCTTATGTAAATTTTAGTTTTCAGTTTCCCTTATTTTGTGGATAAGGGGAAACTATTCACCATTTTTAAGTCTCGGTTGTCATGATAGGTTCCTTTTGGGAAACAATAAAAAAAAAGTATTTGGGAAGAGTAAAAAAGGATAAGAAGAGGAGAAGATTCAGAGAGAGGAAAAGAGAGAGGGAGAGAAGAGAGGAACTAGTTATTCCTATGGGAAACTACAATCATGAATTTTTGTAGATTCTTGTACCTTCAATCCGTGTGAATCGAAAGGTATTTCTCTGTGTGAGTGGCGTAAATTAATATAAATTTTGGATTGTAAGTTGTGTGTTTGTTAAATGGCTGAGATCGAATTGAATCAATGTGTTTAAACCAAATTGGTTTCTACTTACGAGTTGTTGTTACTGTAATTTGTATTCCTATACATTGATAAACGGTTAGTTTATGAAAACTTGTAGCTTGTTTTACTAAAGAGAAAAATCGGAATATTGTGGCCTCAACCATTGTGAAGTTGTTCATGGTTATTTTGAATTTTGTTTCAAAACCCCGTGGGGGAGTGTTCATCGTGTTTTGGTGTAGTGTTTACATGATATTTACAATGAATAAGTGTTTTTACAAAGATAGAGTACCTTGTTTGGAATTCTAAAGAATTCCAAACAAACAAACAAAAAACCCTCTTTGATTGTTTGTTCGATTGGAAAATTTAGCATATAAAACCTTGGTGAAGGAAGGAAAATGTGTGAAAATGCAACAAGATGATGGAGCTTAGTGAAATGAAGTCGCCTTCACTAAGTGGGCCGCGAGCTATTTTGGCACAAAGTCTTATTTTTAGACTTATGTCACATTTTTAGACATATGGAGCATGGTCTAGGAGTTGCGGTATGCTATTTTTGGATTTGGTCAAGTTGGTAAAAATAGATGGATAGCTATTTTTAGACATATAGATTAGAAGTCTATTTTTAAATGCTGTCTAAAATAGGTCGGTCAAATATTATTAACCCTTAATAATATTTGGACTATAACTTCGATTTATCCTCTTTGACATGAGTTGAATATGAGATGTGGCCCATTTGTGAAGGAATTACGCAATTCCTAAGGGTTTGGTGAGCTCATGCATGTTTGACTTCAGTTAGAACTCAAGTGGCAGAGTTTGGTGGAGTTGATGAGACAGTTGGTGGAGTTGTGTTCGGGTTAACTTAGTTGAACTAGTTGTGTTTAGTTTAACTGGATAATACACTAGAGATGAGTGAGGTGAATTAAATATTATTTAATTCACTAAACATTAACTCATTATTCAACTAAAGAACACATCAGTTGACTGCAGTGCATGGACAGTTCAGTGAAGACCAGTGGAAGAGGTAGATGAAAGGGTGAGTTTGCTATTAGTTGCTACATTAGTTGTGCATGAGATTTGCACAAGCATTGGAGGAGATTTCCAATGAGGATTGCGCAGTTGAAGCCAAGGAGATTCGAACTTGGATCTCTCATTACACCAACTTGGATTGCGCAATAGAGGCAGGCAAATAGTGGATGAGTTTTGAACTTGTGACTTGTTCAAAACTGAGCTAGTTTGTGTGTAACTTTTGGAGACAGTACTGAGTACTTGTGAGGAGTATTGTACTGAGATTGTTACATGTTATCTTCTATTATAATATACAAATAGCTGGGGGTTTTCAGCTATAAGCTTTCCCCATTACATATTGTGTTTATGTGCGCATGCGACTGTTTCTATTTCCGCAAATTGATGATTGATTGTAGAAGAGATTATGTGTTGCATATGAATTCGAATTAGTATGTGATCGGGATAATCTCGGTGGATAAATATTCATTATTCAGCAAATGAATTTCTACAAAAATGAAATCATTCCCTGTGTCAAGGAGCAAGTTAGGGACATTTGGAGTAAATTGGTAACAAGGAAGAGTCATTTTAGCTTCCCAAAAAAATGCAATATATAATTTTAATGGGCACTACGAAATAATTTCGTAGTGCCTACAGGATTTTAGCAGACACTACAAAATCATTTCGTAGAAACTACCAAAAAAAAAAAAATTCAATACTACATGTTTGATTTTTAAGTCTCTATTTGGCCAACCTTCGTATTTCCCAATTTGGAGGACAAAATGGTGCTGGGATTTTTGTTAGTATTTCTAAGTGGAAAATAGAATCCCCTTTTAACAATGTGTGTGAGAGGCATGGGTATTTTGTATTGTTTGGAATTGAATATGTTATAGGGTTGAATCCATTTCTATATGGATTGAGGAGATTGGTGATATTGGCACCAATCTCTGAGCCTAAAATTTTATGCAATTTAATGTAAATATAGAGTTGTGTGTAGAGTTAGCATGGCGTATTGGCAGTTGAGGTAACCCAAACTACATCATCCATCCTGAATTTCCTTAGGATATCAATGTAGTATTTTCCTTTGTTAGTAACCTATAAATACAGGATTCATAATTTTGACTTGACTGATGGTAGTCTTGTAAATATGTACAAACTTTTCTTTCTGCAAGTTATTTTCCCATATTTTGTAAAAAATAAAAAGAGGGTAAAAAGTCCTAAAAGAAAAATCAAAGGACTTAGAAAAAATAATATACCCCAAAAGAAAAAAGATGAATAAAACATTAAAGTGTGCAAGTCTAAATGCCACTACTTTACTTTTTGCAGATGATTATGGCAAAGTGTCAGTGAACGCCATAATCCATGATGAGTTGAACAATTTAATCTTGACTTATCATGTTTCAATTTACTTGTTTTAGATAGAGAATGAAGAATTTTCATACAGTTTAATCATGACAATTGAGTAGTTAGGTAGAGAATAAAAGAATCCAACAGTTTAATATGGATTCTTGGACGAAATAAGTGTATAATTAGATAGTTTACTACTTTCAAAAAATAATAAAAGGTTGTAAGGTTGCTAGTTTAAATGCACCTTATTAAAATAAAAGGAAAAAATGTTGGAAGATATGACTGGGAAGGTAGAAGAAGGTGGGAAACATCATTGTAAATATCTTTCACCAGGCTATAAATAATTTATTTCCCCTCCCCATAGCAATTTGATATTCTAGACTATCAGTCAAAGAGGCTCAAGGCATTTCCTTGACTTCTGTTGGGACCGGACCCAAGGCTCAATGACTGATTAGTTGAAAATGTTAAGTTTCTATATTAATCCCAGAAATTTTCATCATTTACCCCTTCATGCACTCATCACCATTTTACTTCATAAGTAAGAACTCTTTTCTTACTTAAATGTTACATAAAGGCCCATTTAATTAACTTCCTCCATTTTACAAAGCATAAAACCCTCAAAAAACATGATATACTAAGTAAAAGTGAATGAGTTATGAAAATGAAGCTTTACTCTAATTTTCACTTTCCTTAGTTTTATTTATGAATTTTTGAGTATTCATTGTCCCTTTTCATATTAACACTTAACCTATTTTATTAATTCCCTATCAAATAACCTAGTCCTATTAATATAACTTCTTTTTATTTAATATCCCAAAAACCCCTATATTATATGCTTTTCATATCAAAGATATTACTCACATGTTGAAAAAACATCCCGAAATTATCCCTTTGATATAAGAATACCCATAAAAAATATTCCTGCTCCCCTATAGTTTTAGAACTTGAAATAAATCTAAAACTATATAATAAAGTTAAAATAAAACAAAAAGCGCATTTTGTGTATTTAAAAGGGCATAGAAAAGAAATACCGTTACTCCCATTCCCGCATTACCTTTACCCAAGGTTAACGCTTTAAACTTACCCCTTTCCCCCGGTATATATCCCTTTATCAAAGTCTGAACCTTGGTTGAATTTTATTAAACCCGCACCATTCTATGTATAAAGTCCTTTAATACATAAACTTCATCAAATAACTATGCGCCCTCGCATTCATTCCCATCCCTCCAATCATCCTCATCTCATTAATCTGACGGTCCAAATCTAATGCGATAAACCATTCCCTTGCCCCACCACTCCTCATCGCATTAAAACTCAACCATTGATCATCCCTATCGAATCAACGACTGACATTAAACCCGGGTCCCACCTTTCTTTGCCTCGCAACTTCCCAAGAGATCTCGACCATTCACATCGTTCAATCAAATCCAACGACGTATATTCAATATCGCACAACAAAAGTGATCGGGCAAAGTTTATGAAAAATAATGCGATAAAAGTTGTTTCATGAAACCACCATCTGCTACGTGTCCAAATTCTACTAGATCGCGTTCCAAAAGTGAAAAACCGTTTATCGCCCAGGAGCAATGCGATAACCACCAATGGTTTCGCCTTCAATGCCAAAATCACTCCCACCATTGATTTTGAACTGTAATAAATGTTATGTATATTGATAAAACCTAAGGTTTTAACCTTAGTTTTTCATTACTTTCATACCTTTGCGCCTTCGCCCTTTGAGAAATCACTCACAGACAAAATTTCCGAGCCTCTACTGACCAATTTTCTCATATGAAGCCAATTTCCCCTCTGAAATTCACCGCCGAAGACTCTCTATGCCTTCTACCAAACAGCTACAACCAATTTGACGACTGGTACAACTTGAAAACCTCCTCGACTGCCATAATACCGTTAAAAAGGCATTTCTCTGAATTTCAAGCCTTCATTTCACAAATTTAAGAAAATTCAAACCAGTTACATTGTGAAATATAAACTACCAAGTCTGAAAATGCCCAAACCTTGAAGAAACAAGGGGAACCCTGTCAAAATTTTCCCAAAATTTGCCATATTTTCCAAATCCAGTTTTTCAGTATTTTTGACCATCTAAAGGAAATTTTCACGGTTGAAATCTATTTGAATTACAGTAAAATCCATTGAAATCCCTTTTCCAGTCCTCTGCACATTGTAAATATGTGTTTCCATCCTAAAACCCTCGCCCAGATTCGGAATTTTTCCTAAAAGCATCTCAATTGGCCTTCTGTTTCCAAAAAGAGCTAAGCAAACAATCTAATCTTGCTCATTTTTATTCAAAATGAAAAATAAACAAGTCATTCCTAAGACTGGAGGTCCCAAACCTTAGAAACCTACCTTCAGCAAGCTTCCAAACCCTAAACCTTCAAAAATCAATAAACCTACTCCTGCCCTAATTGCAAATTCCACTGAAGTAGTTAGACCTTTGCAGCCACCTGTCGCCTCTGAAGAAAACAATTCATTAATTGATTTGGACTACAGAATCTTTGATCCTTCAATAGAATTCAACTTAGTTGAAGTGCACAACTAGTGCTATGAAAAATTTCTGAAAAAGGTTGAAAATGATATACCTATCTGGGACTCAAACTTCCCTAAATATGTGGTTCCCATCACCCATCAAGCTCAAGATTTCATTAGGTTATGTAAATTACACTATATCCCTGACCAGATATGTATGGTAAACAAAGATGGAGAGTTCATGTGTTATATAACTGTTGAAGCCATCAATGATATGCTCCAACTGAGCCATGATCCAAGAGAAGTATCATTGTCCATTGAAGATTTAACACAACTCTATCTAAATCTGGACTTTCCTAAAAGCTTCATGATCTTTCAAAACTTCTAGCCCACCCATGTCGATATTCCTAAGGTAAATCCACCTTATGACACTTTTGACTTCCCTGAGGGCTCTAGACAAATCATTTCCATGCTTTCATTCATTCTAGGCTATGCTAATGATGAGTTTACAGATGCCTCCATTCTAGGTTTCCTCTCTACCTTGTCTCCAGGAAAACATCCAGAACTAGTCTTCAATTTTTCCAAACTCATTGCTAATAATATGAATTATCAATTAACTAAATTACCTGAGGAAGGATTATTCAGATATTGATCCTATCTGTTACATCTCTTCCTATTTTTCAAGAAGAAAAGTTCCCAATTGCATTACAGAAGATGGATGTGGAAGGTAAACCTATTTCAGTGGTATTATGGACTTCTTTACTAAAAAAAGACAGCAGTGAATACAGCTATAAAGACTTCAATGATTTGTTTATTAAACCTACCATGAATTTGTTGAACAAAGCAGAGCCACCAAGGATTAATGAAGACATCAAAAGAATTTTACAGTTGTCTGAAAACTGTAAGGTGGGAGACTGGTATTTGTATGAAAATCACACAGAAATCATATTATATGGTGCACTCCTAGCTCCATACAAATTACCCAAGTTTCTAACTACCAGGGTTTTTGCTTTAGAGTACTTGAGATAGATCTTAAATGCAAATGTAGTGAATTTCATAGCTTCCAAAAATAAAACACAGTTTAAGCTAAAAATTCAAATTGGCCCCTTCATAGTCAATAAAAGAGATGCTTTGAAAGAGATAGTAAGCAAATTATCAGAATTTAAGTTCCAAGAAAGCTTTCACTGAAACTATGACCCTCAAGGTGTTTTAAGTAACCTCAGGGTCAAGTGTAAGTTAACTCCATTCCTCCATGACTCAAAGCCACAAATTGAAAAGTATGCTAATCATATTGAATGGGTTGCAAACACATTGATTGATGATATTCAGGGAATGCAAACAGATAACGTGCAGGGAAAAAAGATGGATAGTACACAGGTGATTACAGTTGGAAAACAAGCAGAAGTGTCCAATAAAAGACCCAAAGAAGAAGAAGGCTATACTGCAGAAGCCTTTGCAAATAATAAATTTAAAATCATTTACAGAAAGAAAGCCAAAATGACAACTGCAGAGAAAGAAAAAGCTATAGAGATAGATGACAATGAATATCAAACAAACAATAATGGTCAACAAACAGATGATGAAGTGACATTGATTGTCAATGAAACACTTAAAGATATTCAGTAGGTTCAGGAATCAGCACAAAAATAGGATATAATAATGATAGAAAAAAAAAAACAGGTGTGGAATTTCCTTCCTCTTCTAAATTTGCAGAAGAAAGAGATTCAGACATCCAGAAAAATTTCAAGCAGATCAGAGAAAAGAATGAGGAAATTAAGAATGAAGTTTATTCTAAATTCCTTAAAGAAAAGCTAGGAAACAAAGATAGGTTCTTTACTACATTTGATTACTCCACCAACAAAATTCTCATGTCATTTCTAAAACCCATAGTTGATGATCCTAAGTCAATTGCTGATTATACAAAGACAGATGTAGAGGTGGAAACTGATACAATTCATGAATTAGATCAGATTGAGTTCCACAGAAGCACAACTGAAATGCTATATTCAAAGGTAGTCCACAAAACCATGAGTGCTACCATGCTTCAAAAGACTGTATCTAATCTACAAGCTCAAATGAAATTAAATAATGCATCTCTACATGCTAAGGATTTGAGGATCAAATCCTTAGAAGATTTGGTGATAGAAACTGGATTAGATACCTCCAATATTGAAGTTGCTAAGACATTGATAAGGCAAAAGAATAAAGATATTGCTGCCTTAAGAAAGCAACTTAAACTTCCACAGAGTGATCATCCTCAGGCAAAGGAGACCCTTCAACAACAAAAAGAAAAGGATGAGACTATGGAGCTAGTACTGAAAATGACAGCCCAAATCAAAGAAATGGAGAATCAGACAGAAACTTTGATGAAGGAAAATGAAACATTGAAAAGAGAAAATGAGATCTCCATTCCTACAGCCATTCCAACTGTCAGTACTACTGTTCCTTCTACATTGGCAGAACATTTAGCACCAGAAGGAGTATTGGCAACTGTAGTGTCAATAACATCTATAGATACCTCTTCCAATGGATCATCTACATCACAGGTACAACAAGAAATAGGTGAAACAACTGACATAGTAAAGGCCATGGAAGAGATGTCCCTAAAGAATAATGAGATTATCAATTTGAAAAGCACCATTCAAACTCTTGAAACATCAAATAGAAATTCATTGATTACATCTAAGGGACATGAACAAAGAGAAAACAGACTTCAAGAGCAGGTAAATATTTTGCAGCAATAGGTCAATCTCAGTGAACAAGTATCATACATCAAGAACTATCTTTAGAACAACATAATTCAAGGCATACATCTACAGTGGCCTTCAATCCAAATCATTTATGATCAGAAGGATCTACTTAAGGCAGCACAAGTAGAAATTCAGAAAACCAAAGAAGAACTGGCTAACAAACCTTCTCAAGCTTTGAAACTTATTACATTTTTAAACAGCAAAAACATAGAGGAGCTTGAAGGGCTGAAAATTCAGGATAGGTCTGAAAGCATACTACAAATCAAGAAAGTCCTAAACAAAAGGAATATGATGAACAATTTAGAGGAAAGATGTAAATACATGAACTTGTCAATCACAAATTTTTTGGCCAAATGCACTATACTAACACAAGCAGGCCTTCTAGACATTCATGCCTTAAATGAAAATTTAATGGTGCAAAAAGATTATGATAAGAAAATCAGGGCTCATGCCAAAGAGCAGGTCAGCAAACCTTTACCACAAGGATCCCCAAGTGGTAAAGTGGTTTTACAGTAATTTGAGAACTTATTTTTTCTACAAAATGAGATTAAACACATCTTCATTGTCAAGCCCAACTTTGCAAAGTACACAGAGGTAGACGAGAGCTACAGGGAATTGAAGAACATGAGAATTCTCAGTGCAGAAAAATGGAAGGAATTCACTGATTTGATATAAAGGTTTGCAAAAAGAGAAAAAAATTACATGAAAAGCAGAACATTACTGTTACCTAAAGGTAAAATCAGATTGAAAGTGTATCAGGTAAATGATCAGAGTCAAAGAGTATCAGTCAAAACAATTTTTACTGTGGGTTATTCCTCATTTTACAACAGTCAAGCAGTAAGAAAACAACGTAAAGAATATCAGAGTATAAAGTACAAGATGAAGAGTGTATTACAAGTTATCTTCCATAGATATTTTTCCAAATGCCAGCAAGCGTTTCCAGTAGCTACAACAAAGCAATAAGTTAATTTTAGTAAGATAATTAGTCCTATTTTTTCTTGATAAGAGGACAGCTTGTCAGTTTGTTATGCAGCTATCCCTCTTTCTATGTAATAATCTTTATTTTTTCCTAGAGATATTCACTTTGTATAATCAATTTGTATAAATACTTCACTCTTTGAAGTATTTTAGGTGGAATAAAATTTGTCAAGACTACTATAGACATTTTTGCTGAATATATTGGGAGTTTGTGTGAGTCGATTTGTAAAGCAGTGGACTGGAGCTAAGTCAAACAGACATCATAACTTAGGATTCTTGTGCTAATCAGATAAGTCAAGTATTTTCCTGTTTTCACTATTTATCTTTCTAAAATTTCCATACATACATTTACATGTTTTCTGTCTTTAATGATTGACTAGGAAAGTTTAAATAGGATTAGTGTCAAAAGCTCCCTGTTTTTTACTAGTTATTCATTGATATGTTTTCTGCTGATTTCCTGAAGAATCCTTAACTGCTCTTAGTCCCGTCTGATTCCTTTCTTTCATCTTCTTTTCTGTAACTTAAGGATCCTTCATTTCCCTTTTGTTCAGACCTTACCATTTCATCAAAAAGCCTATTTCCAAACCCTTTGAAGGTCATCTACCCTGCCCTTAGTACATTTTCTCTTTTGACCTCATTTCCCAGCTCTGCTTGCCAAGAAATTTGACTCCATAGCCCAATGTTCTGGTAGATCTCTCTGCGGTTTACCTTGAAGTACATTTTATTCCCACCAAAACATTCAAATCAAACCAATTTTCCAATTATAACTAGCCTAAAATCTTATAACAAAATCAAGCTAAATCTTGAGGAGAGATCCCTCTTCGGAATTTAGGAAGGCTAGATCCTGAATTTCAAAAGTAGGTTCTTGGTTCCCCCTAGTTTTCTTCAACTATAAATCCTCATCCCACAACCTGAGAATTACTAGGGTGATAACACCTTGTCCAAGGAATATCTCACCAACTTTTTCTCCACACCTCCTTGCCTATAAAATAGTGCATAAGCCCCAAATTCTTCATCTAAAATCTAGCTACAAGATCACTCTTGCACTCCTTGATGAGCCCCAATCAACCTATAAGAAACAAGTCATCCACATATAAGACAAGAATGAGAACCTCACAAGAGAAAGATCATACCACTCTGATACCATGGATATGAACCTAAACAAGAATTCTAAAAAATATAAATATATCCAAAAATACAAAGATGCGAAAGAAATGACACTTCATTTCATTAATATCAAAGAACTAGAATATTCTTACAAACATAATGGAAATAAAATATCTCGGCCAATGATAGCTTATCTCTAAGAAGGGATGTGGCAGCTACATGCCTCTCAACTATGTTACAATGAGGCTCAAGATAATTTTTATTTTTGAAAAACAAGGGAAAAAACTAAACAACAAAAACCCTAACCTTAGGAGATGGAACACTAAGAGTTTGTTCGCCCCATTGTGGTTGGTTGGGGAGCCAAATTCTCGGGGTCGTAACTTGGTCATATTATCTACATTTGAAGCGTATGATACCTAGTTGGAAATATATCTCTAAGTACTATAGGATTTGCTGCCTACAATTAAGGGCTTGCTGCAAACCTGAAAAAAAATGCCATTTAGGGGGTCATAACTGCTCTGAAATTTATGTTGTTAAGATAAATCCCCTCTGCTGACAAAGGCAATCTCTCTAGCCATATAGTGGGTCTAGCAACTTGAGATACCTTCTAAAGCAAAGCTTTCTTAGCTAATACTCAAAATGAGACAAGAAAGGGGATAGAAGTACCTTTTTCCTGATGTTATGTTTGAACTCATTGATGATGACCTTGATCCACGATCCTTTTAAGCTCGCTCCTTGCTATTGGTGGCGCATGAATACCTACTGATGATCAAGAGGCAACATCAAAATTAATCCAATACATAGTAATCATTAAACATTAGCTATCTAGCGGATCAATGAGTACCAATATATTTGCATAAAATATTAGACAAATATAGAAAGCAAGAATCAAATGTTTTATTAATGAATACAAAAGAGAGAGCTTACAACCTAGGCCTTGATGTCTGAGGCCTCCCTTTGGTGAAAATCCGAGTCCTTCACCAAAGCTCTAAATAATTCCTTCTCCTTAACAACTTAGGCATTATCAAAGTGAAAGAATGTAAATGGAATGAAAGTTCAGACCAACCTAACAATAACCAACCAGTAGAAAGGATTGGGACAAATTTATAGAAAGGGAGAAGAGGTTGGGAGCCCATGAATGGAGGAGGAAGGTCAAATTTCTAAGGGATAAAAACCCCATGGATGAGATCAACGATCTAAAATCAGAGAGCTTGACTCTATCACCACTGTTTAACAACCAACTCATCGCCTTGGAACTTCTAAAGGTCGAAGCTTCTCGTCCATTTGAGTAAATTCTACTAGAGAGGGATAAACATGGTTTTCCAAGAAATAAGGGCGTTGGAAGCGCTAATCCAAAATTGTCAATTTGAAATCAATGTGAGCATGAAACTAGGAAACATGCTGACACAGGAAACTAGGGTTTTGACCAAGTTCCTTCAATAATATTCCAAGGAATTTTTCTTTGAGTCTTCAGGGGATATCTTTACATATTTCTCCATGGTGGAAACATTGCATAGGGTCTATCATGGGGCACTTCAAGATCACAGATAGGAAGTGATCATGGTGATAAATTACTATGTAATAGATGCCCCCTAAAGCATGAAGGTAGAACGGGAAGTGATGGCTTAAATTATTTATGAACCAAGGCAAATAACTGAGACCAACACCAGGAAACCTTCCAAATCAAAAATATTACAATATATGACATCTATGGTAGGAATATTCCTAACCATTTAACTCTACACTAGGCATCAAATAATACATGAACCCATGGCATGGTCATAGCCACTCATCTAAAGAGATCATAGAAATGGATCCGTGGTATGGACGCAAACATCCGTATAGATAGTATCATGTATAAAATCATGAATACTCAATAACTTCCCGCAACCCAGATTAAAATGAGATGCAATCTGGGGTCTTCACCATGACCTCAATCAATCCAATGTAAGAATATAGCGATGTGAATATAGGTCTTGATTTCGAACATTGTAGAAACCACCTGATTATCAGCGAATGAGGAAAACCATTAACATGCACGAGAGAAACCACCAATAATGACGATGGCTCTCAAGGTACAACAACACAATCTACAAGTGTGAATAAATGTGTTGAAGTCAAACACTTTCAGAATCATTCAATCACAGGCCAATGATGTGAACCTGTCATCGAACATGAATAAATTTCCATTGATGAATGCAAGCTCCAAGGTACTAAAAAGAAGTTTCTAAACCACCTTCCTGGATAATGAATTGAAGTTGAAAGGAAGTGATTCATCGAAGGAGGGCCATAATGATTCCCACATCATTGACATGAAACAATAGATATCTCAAGATGATAGGAGTGATTCGGGATTATAATAGAGGAGGTCAGATAAGAAAATGATGTTTGACAAGAAGGAATTCTCATGAACATATTGGTGACACAGCTCCGGAGTGTGGAAACGTTTGAATCAAATGGGATAAGAGGTCATGGTGACAAAAATGGTGATCGAATAGGAGGAAAATGGATTTTTGAAACTGACGGAGGCAAAATGATGAATGAAGGATATCCCCAACCCGACATGAACTGTAGATGAGTGTCTTGTTCAAGAGCAACAAGCTACCCAAAATACACATAGGATGTTCTCTTTCAATTTTCCCTCGTTATTTCTAATGAGTACCTCGTTATTTTTTATAGCCAACGTGAAGAGGATAACATATGTTGAGCGTATCAGTTCATTCTTTGAATGAATCCATCCTAGTAATTTAAACGAGCCCTAGGAAGGAGGAACTCGGTCTCATCATGGTGAAAAGTCTTGCACCATTTAATCTTTAACGAGTCCAATGAAAGGGTAACTTGGTAAATTTTCATGTTTACGGAGTTTGAAAAGAAACGAAAAGAAAACTCCATCATGTCCCTTTTCATAAATCGTCTGTTCAATCCAAAAAGATAGAAAACAATACCAGAGAGAACCTCTTGACCATGTTCGATCAAGGTATTCATTTTTCGTAAATAGTGAATCTCAGACTGATAAAGGGGTAAACGTATACTGAGACTACATCAATTCATTTACTTTAACGAGTTCGAAATTACAAGTACTCGACAATATTTTCATTTTTCGAGAGTCAGAAAAGAGCTGAAAGTTGACTCCAAGGGGGTTCATTTTTCATTTATTTTTTACCGAGTCCAAAAAAGAGATAAAATAAAACTCTTTTGCATCAGAAATAATCACCCGTAGTGTAAGGGTCACCGTTCTTGCACCAAAAGGACAAACATCATTGATATCAGAAGAAAAATAATAAAATAATGGAAAAAATATTTTCAAAAATACATAAATAGACAAAAGTATATTCATTTTCCTTTCTATTTTGAGAAGTGATTATAATTCATTTTACCCATTTTCCCTCTAAGCAGGATTGGCGGTGCGACCGATCTGGACACCATCCGGCGATCCATCGGCGCCGAGCGAGATCTAACCCTTCTCTTCATTTTAATCCCATTATTTAAGTGTCTAGATTTAGGGGGTCGGAGAGATGGGGGTGGATTTCAAACTTCAAAAATCACACGCGACAGGCGTGGTTCTATTGATAAGAAGGGCGGGCAATAGCACTAGCCACGGTACGATTTTGAAATGAGAAATCCACCCATTTCCAATGGATTATTTCAAAAACTACGCTGACGAAAGCTCCTAAAATGTCATTTAAACATGTTTTGCAGATTATTTCAGCATAAATGGTCATCGAATGGAAAGAAAGAGGCCACGAGGTGGAAGACCACCAAGCACTCCAAGACAAAAATTGCGTAAATGCATTGCGTAATTGTGGATTACTAAAGTTCTTCCAAACATCAGTGAGAGCTCCATTGGAGCTACTTGATGTGATTGAATTTGTGGGATGTAAATGCGAGATATTCACATAATTGGAGACAAAAAATTGGAATTAGATTTCATGGATATCTATTTCATTACCGTACTTATCCGAGGAGAGGGGAGAGGATCAACTCTTCGGGCTGCTTTATGAGGTGAAATTGCCAATATTCTTATTCGGGGGGACATTGTCCTGGGGCAATAGGGGCCGAGAGTGGGAAGATAGATGTATCCTCTGTGGGATTATTCCATTGCACACAATCCTGTTGCATGACTCAAGTGGTTGGAGCCCAGGCGTTGCATGAGGCAACAAAATCCCAATTCCAGTACGCGATGGATTGTGTAGCCCCTATAGTATGTTCAACTGGTGTAAGGGGTTATTGGCTAACATGAAGAGCCAATTGACCAAGTTAAAAACAGGTCGATTGAAACAATTTGGGCACAAGTCCATCTTGGTTACCTTTTTCTTGGAGAGGGTACCTTTGTTTCAATATCAACGATTACAGATCCATGATTCAAACTTGAGGGACCCAAGGTTGATGAGGTGGTGCGAGATCATGCCTTGTCAGGGTGGGGGCCAACAGATGCATTTACCTACAACATTTTTCAACTGGTTGCATCGTCAACTCATTGTGGTTGAGGACTTTGCATATGCACTCATCAACTTCAGGGGAGATCCAGATATACCAATTCCGCTAGGCACACAGTGGACTGATGCAAGTAAAAATTGTTTTTTTACCATTTTTTACTTTTTGAATGTTTTTGTCATGTATTCTAAGAAGTAAACTTATGATGTTTTTACAGATATGGGTCCTTAGAAACCACCAGGTATGTCACCAATTGTGAGGAGGGTAGCCCACCCAATGGAGGATGTCCCTTACGAGGAGGGAGAAAACCCATTATCTGAGTTAGAGTGGAACTTGGTAGGCTTTACAAGAGGCATCCCAGAGTATGCTACCTTTTATGACATTCTTGTTCGCTTTCAGAGACATATGGTTGGGGTTCCAGGAAGATTCTTTTGTCTACTCTGGCGAGTGATTCAAGCAGTCACCTGCTATCACGAGCACCATGTGGACAGATAACAAGCCTGTTTTTACATTTTTGTACTGAGGTAGGCTCAAAGAGCCATTTTTTGTCACATAACACATATTTTTTGAGATTTTTGATGTAACAAACTTGATAGACCCAATATAGATATAGATATAGATATCTATATCTATATCTATATATATATATATATATATATATATATATATATGCATGTTTCTACGGCTGCTTGTGTATCATAATGATGTGTTGATTTTTTACATGTTGCACTAATGTCTATCTAATACATGATTTGTTAATGTATCTGTTAATGTGTTTAAACATCTTGGAATATGTTGACATGTAAAAAAATCAAGATGCCTTTCCAATAATCGAACACACAAATACATATGCAAAATTTGAGGATTTCACACATAATAATGGCCATTTAACTGTAACACAACGAGGTGTGAGTCTAATTTAACAACCAAATCTCTAATTATGAGATCAATAACATCCGATAATAGCTGGATAACTATAATATATTCGACAATATTGTTAGTTGTTCGACCCAAACAAATACCTTGTAAATTAATCAACTCGCCATTAGGGGTGAAGAGTGCCCATGCTGCCGAAGACAGGTTCTGTGTGTTACGGCAAGTGCCATTAGAAAAACTGACGTAATGATTCAATGACATCTGCAAACCAAGTGGAACACAAGGTGAGCAGAGGAACCATGTCTGCAAAGAAAAAAATCACACCAAAAATCCAATCAAAGCATACTAATGAATAAAACACTAATGTACAAAGTATCACACTCATGATTACGCGTAATATTTTTTCAAATAGAGCCCATTATAGGGCTCTGCCAATCAGTTGCCTTCATAATATGCTAGCTCATAGGATCCTCTTTCCAATACTCATTGAATGATATAGGGCCCGTGCCACATTAGCTCGATTTTCCCGACTGCCAATTTCTCGTGGGCTTGGTCGTAAAGCAGGACCAAGTCACCCTCAGAGAAAACGTGAGGATTCACAGATTTGTCATATTGAGCCTTAACTCATCTATTTTGTGCTTCAATAAATAAATCAACAAGTCTTCAAGTCTCATCGAGACGCTCAAGGTAAAGCAAGCATTTCTCTTCTAGCAAAGTACCAGGAAGTAGTTCGACAGCTAGCTTTAGAGAACGAATTTCACACTCGCTCAGGAGTTTGGCCTTTAGACCATACACCAATTGGAAAGGTGTGAATTTAGTGGTAGTCTTAGTGGAAGTTTGGTAAGCCCATAGAGCTAAGAAGAGCATCAGAGTCCAATCTCGTTTTTGTTTCCCAATGGTTCGTTGAAGCATGGTCACCAAAAATTTGTTAATAGCTTCAACCTGGCCATTGGCCTATGGATAATAAGGAGTGGAGCTATTGTGATGTAACCCCAACTAAGCAGTGAGATTTATCATCATATGATTTCGAAAATGACAGCCATGATCAATGGCAATCACTTTTGGGATACCGAACTAAGCTATGACATGATTAAACAGGAATTGCGTCACAGTTAGACCTTCATTATCGTATTCAGGCATCTCTTTTGCCCATTTAGTGAAATAATCGATAGAAACGATAATATAACCATGCCCCCTCGTCAAATGAGGGTTACAAGTCAAGAAATATATGCCCCATTTGCAAACAGTCTGACGGTCACAACTGTGTTCAAGGGTGAAGGTGGGGTGCACTCCTTCTAAGAGTTGATTTGGCAATCATGGCATTTTCGAAATGTAACAATGCAATATTTAAAGATAGATGGCCAAAAATATCCTGCGCGAATGATTTTTGGGGCGATAGCATAACCAGACATGTGACCACCACAGGCCCCGCAATGGCAGTCGTTCAGAACTTTCTCGGCTTCCTCGAGAGTTAAACATCGACATAGAACAGAGTCAACACCAGTGTGATACAAAGTGTCTCAAATGATACGGTAGGGTTGGGATTGGTAACAAATCCATTGTAGCTCAGAGTACGATAGATCTGGCCAAAAATTTTGGGTTTAGAGATAAATGATGATGTATCCATACCATGGATCAAGAGTACCGATGAGCAAGAGTGATTCATTTGGAATTGACTCTTCAAAAGGAGTGGGATCAACCACAGTGGGAAGATCACAAATCAACTCAGCAAAGACATGTTGGGTGTGGAGCCTGATTATCTTGTTTACTTTGTATCACAACATTGGACCCCTATACCTTAAAAGGGGTGGCAACTCCACCCGTAATTAATCCTTGCCGTGGGGGGTCCAGGGGGGGTGGCAGCACTTTTCAGAGCCCCCCCCCCTGGCAGGGGTTTTCGGGGTCAGCGCCCCTGAAGCTAAAAACAGATGTAAAATTGCCTTGTAAAAGTATAGTAATTTCTAGTCAATCTAGGCCGTTCATTAGGCAAATGATTTGATGGTAGAAGTTATGTTTAGATTAGGGTTTTTTTCCCTAAAAGGCAACCCCTCGCTTTTATGAGGGCATTGTATTACGGTTGTGCATGATATGTGTATTCTCGGAGCAAGAAACAGAGAGGGAGACTGTGAGAGAGAACAGAGGATATTACAGCGGATCTATTGTAGGTTTTGTCTCTTCATTTTTTTTTTGTTGGATAATAGAAAGGAAGGACTGGCTATTCGAGGTGGACGTAGCCCAAACTGGGTTAACCATGTATATTTGTGTCTCTCTGGTTTTATGTGTTTTGTGTGCTTTTATTTTCCGCATATTTTATGTGTTGCATTGCTCTGTAATATTTAATTTTCTAACAAGACAAGGGATTTCTTAGAATTAGCGGTAGTGAACTCTAAGTCAAACTCTTGAAGGATGACAATCCATTTCAAGTACTTTCCCCCAAGAAACTGATGAGTGATAATGTAAGTCATGGGGTTACAATCAGAAATCACCAAAGTTTTACGCAGGAGAATGTAATGATTAAAATGTTGAACAACATAGACAACAGCCAGCACAAGCTTCTCTACATGATCATAGTGGGTCTCAAAATGAAAAAGATTGCAGCTCAAGTAGTACACTACATGCTCTTTACCATCTTCATCATCCTAAACCAACATCATACCAATAGTGTTGTTTGTGGCAGCCAAATACATGAAGTAGTCGCGGTGATAGTTGGGAGGATGCAGTAGAGGAGCACTGATGAGGGCTCATTTCAAAGCATCGAAAGACCTTTGGGAAATTTTATCCCAAACGATGGGATTCCATTTTTCAATAAGTGAGTAAAACCTTTGGAAAGCTCAACGTAATTCAGTACAAAGCGATAAAATAAATCAGCTTTCCCTTGCAAGCTTTGCAATTGATGAATAGAAGAGGGAGGAGGAAAATTGATGATTGCCTCTAATTTAAGAGGATTGATTTGAAAGACTTCTTTGGACACCATGAAACCCAAGAGTCGACCAGATTCGACGTAGAAGACACACTTACAATGGTTCAACCTGATATTATAGTGTCGACATCAAAGAAAGATGGCACTGAGGTGTTTCGGGTGATCTCGACATTTTGTGGAATGAGCAGGAAGGTCATCGAGGTATGGTTGAACTATGTGCTTGATGTCATGAAAATAATATGACATAGCTAGCTAGAAGGTAAGCCAAAATGGATATTTTTGTAGGCAAAGGTTCCCCATGGACAGATAAAAGTAGTTTTGTGCTACTCAGTTGGAGCAATGTTGATCTGGTTATAGCCAGAAAAACCATCCATAAAGGAACAAATCTCCCTCCCGGCACACTCCTCAATGATTTGATCGATAAAGGGAGTGGGGTAATTATCTTTAGGACATGCACAATTGATATCACAGTAATAAAAACAAACTCGGATGGTCCCTTGTTTCTTAGTAACAAGAACAATATCGGAGACCTAATTTGTCAATGGTATGGGATAAATAAAACCGGCCTTGAGGAGTTTTTCAACTTCAGCCTTTATGGTAGCATCGATTCTTGGATGCACAGGACAAAGCCATTGGCGAACAAGTTTCGAGTCCGGATAGGTAGGGATTTCATGCACGAGTAAAAACAGGTTTCAAGTCCGGATAGGTAGGGATTTCATGCACGAAAATACTCGAATCAATGCCAGACATCTCTTCGTATGACCACGCGAATACATCATGGAATTCCTGGAAAAGCTCGGTGTAGATCTTGATCTTGTTAGGAAAAAAAAATGGACCAATGTGAACATTCTCGATGATCCTTGGTTTGAAAAAGATGTCGATAGGAATGGTTGGAGTAATATTTCCCATGTACCCTTCAGATAGCACTTCATGAACCAACATGGGATTCTGAAATGGGCTAGTCGGTACAGATGAAGCATGGGATTATAGACAGGCAAGGATTTCACCTGGGTTTAGGAGGAATGAGAAACGATGATGTCCATCACTACATGGGGTTTCTTCAAGACACATAACCTCCACGATAATTTTGTCGGTGGGGAAGTCTCATTGAAGGGATCAATGATATTGCCCAAATCAGGGATAATGCACATAAGTGTCTATAGAATAAACCAATCTGTTACACCATTTTTTGGTCATCTAACCTGTTATTATTATATGGACCTAAGTACACCATGTAAGACCAATTTTACCCTAAGTAAAATTGCTTTCACTATGAAAAATAACTTATTAAACCACATTTATTAAGTTGTTTATGGTCTAAACAGGAAACCCAATGAGGAAATATTAAATAAATCCACATTTGTTTGATTTTCCTCAAGGAATAATTAGTTAAACAACAGTTTAATTAATATTCCTAGTCATATTTAACCCAAAACATGAATGTTTAATTAGATAAATTATTATTTATCTTATTATTTTCTAGGAATAATTATTTAAACCTTATTTAAATAATATTCCTTGTTAAATTTGACTAAATCACTCATAAATAATTGAATAAATCATTATTTATTTGATTATTACTCAATATATGAAATAATAATCATTTATTTATTTATTATTTACAAATAAAGGGATTTGACCCAAGTCAAATTCTTTTTCCCTCCAACAAATATAATAAAATATTCCATAAAAGTTGGATCTAGATTTGGTTAATAATATTTTAATTATGCACCAATATCTAGACTAACTCAATATTTTGTTATAAATAGAATGCTTTTTCCATTCACTCACTACCTTTTGTTGGCTAAAGATCACTCTGGATTTATACTTTTGGTCTGACTTTGATCCACCATCATTGTCATATTTTGCTACCATCGTTGTCATATTTTGCTACCATTTTTGTTTCTTGTGAGCTCCCTTTGAGTTCCATTTTTTTCTGGGTTTTCTACACCATCAAGAGAGAGGTATTTTAGATCTGAAGTGTTGATGACTTACAAGAACCCATCCCATTGAGGAGGACTGGTAACATCCTTCTATGTTCTCCTCCCAGGTGTCATAAATACAAAAATTCTTTAAAACATTCTTGTCTTATCTATTGGATGCATGGAGCAACTCTTGCTTTTATTTACTGCTTAATGTCTTTTAATGCATAGATCTAGATTTTGCAGCATTTATCTTGGTCAACTAATTGTAGATCTAAAGATATTAACATTCATCTTTGCTGTTAGGGTTGTTTGTTATGCACGGCTAAAGTGAGCCTTTTTCGTACACTTGCGATTAAGATTCATACTAACAACTGGCGACTCCACAAGGGTTTACGATTATGACCTCTGTCGTTTTTCATATCCTTGCATATCCAGCTGCTTCAAACCCTAGGATTTCTCTTCAGCTTCTTTTTTTGCTTTTCTTGATGTTGTTTTTAACTTGTAAAACCCTAAAACATTGAAAATTCTAACTTTTGTGTGTTTTCGGACATATTGTGCAGGTGACAGGCATCAACCGCAGCTGAGATGAAATTTTTTTCTAAAACCTGCTCCCGAGAGTGTCGAAAGTGCAGGTCACACTTTTTGGGCCAAAACCTGCTACCTGAACCTCCAGGGCACAGAAAACAGGCCAAAACCTGCGACCTCTGCAGAAAACAGGTCAGAAACTATGACCTGGACTTTTTGTGGTTATTTTTCTGAGATTTTTCTGGGTTTGTCTAGGCCTCTGTTCAGGGTTTTATGATCTCTATCTCCACCTGTTTTGGACCTATAATTTTTTATGTTTTACTCAACAAAGTGGGAACCTAGCCCTCTAGGGCTTCAATACCCTCCACCTTTTGTGGAAGAGTTTTAGTTGCTGCAAGTTGTCTGAAATTTCAGAGTGTTCAGCCATTTTTCAGATCTGATCCCTTACCTTCATATCCACTTCAGATTGGTTATTTATCCATCCAAAACACATCCTTTTAGTTTTGTTTGGGTTTTCCTCTAGGGTCCCCTCTACTTACCTCCAGGTTATAGCCTTTCGCCAACTCATTTACAACAATTTTTCCTCTTATTTTTTGATGTTTTTCTGCACCTATTTCCAGCAAATCTGACCTTTAGATATCTGTCCCTCCTGACCTTAGATCTATTGGCTATTTTTGTGTGTTTTGAATAGATTTTTTCCCACCTACAGACTAGTTTTTTAGAGGCCTGCCTCCTTGGGTTTATATTACTGCATAATTAGTTGTTTATTTTCTATTATTTCAGTTTCATATATTATTATCTGCGGGTTTATTTACAGTTTTACATCACACTTTTTAGTTTTCTCTATAAACGTCTGGGTTTAAAAATTAAAATTTACACACTTAACACACACACCCTAATTGAAGAAGAGCTTGGTTAACACTGCCAAGCAAATACATTAAACATTGAAATTAATTGATCCTGCACCTCTCTGCTCTTGTTTCGACAATGTAATCAGTTGATCCTACACCTCTTCGCCCTTGTTGGACTCTCTTCCCTTTTTGCCATGTTTTTGCCTTCACCCTTGTGCCACCAAGGCATTTACCCCAGAGACTTCTTGGCCTTCATCCTCAGTTTTTGGTAGGGAGACTTACTCCTCCGTGTAGGATTCGAGTTAGTCCTCCACCGAGTCCGCACTCTGACTCCTCTTCTGGTTCATTGGGTTCCCCTTCTAGTTCTACCCCCGGTTCTCCCCCTGTCACCTTCACCATGTCTGGTTCAGGACCTAACGCTGGTGTTAGCCCCGGCCCTAATGCTGGGAATACTACTAGTGGGACTGCAACAGGAACTACCCCGGTTGCTCCCTTGCTCCCCTATATGGCAGGCCTCAGTCTTCCCGATTTTAACTAGTTGATCAATGACCTCATACACCATGACGCCAATTGGCCTACTATGCCAACCAAGCTCCCTTCTGACATCCCCAAGTTTGAAGGTCTTACAGGAGAATATCCTACAAATCATGTTTGATCTTTCCACATGTGGTGTTCGTCTAACTCCATTACCGATGACTATGTTTGTCTTCAGTTGTTCTAATGTACACTTTCTGGCAAATCTTCTAAGTGGTATGTTGATCAAGCCTCATCCTCTCATACCACCTTTGCGACTCTTGCCTGGGCTTTTCTGTCTTATTTCCAGCTTCCCCTTCGTTACGAAACCGGTACTGAACTTTTGACTTCTTTCCTTCAATCATCTGCGACCCGCCTATCTAATCATGTCTAGGAATGGTGGAGAAGAAAGAGCCTATGTCAAGCCCCTATCTTCGAAGACCGTGTCTACATGGATTGGTTCCTTAGATCTCTTTTTCCTGCTATAGGCAAATATTTCGCATCACATTTCCCTCAAACCGAAGAAGCTGCTCTCCAAATCGCGTTAAAATATGACCTAATCTACGCTCAATCAGGTTAATTTTATATTGTTCTACCTTATCTTCCTAGACCCGGTGGTGCCAACACACCAGGGGCATCTCATGCTGTTGACGATATCATTGGAGTTCTCTCTCATCCATACGTTCAACCTCTGAGGGGCTATGGTTTCCCTCAGGGGGGGGGCCAACACCTCTTGCACTTTTCCCCCTCTGAGTAGCATGTATACAGGATATGGCATGCCTCCTCCTTTTGCCCAACCTCCTATTTACCACAATGTTACACAACCTCCTTATTATCCGTACCCATAGCCTAGTGCTCCAGCTCCTCAAGCATTAGCACCCCTGCCTCTCTTTCCTTCTCAACCCCCGCAACAGCAGCCATCGCCCCCTTAGGGGCAGGTGTATGCATAGCAGGGCACGACTAATCCTCCTACTTCCAAAAAGAAGAGGAAAGGCACTCAAAATCAATCTGCCCTTGATAATCCTGGACCCAATCCTCAGAATAATGCACCTAACATTGCTAACCAACAACATGGCACTCAGCCCAAGCAGGACAGGCATGTTCGCACGAACAAGCCTTGTTCTTGTTGTGGTGTTTATGGTCATTTCACGCATGATTGTCCTCTTTTACCATAGATGCGATAGATGTGGGAGACTCAAGAAACATTGCGAGGATAGCAAGCCTCCCCTTCTGCCCCTCCCAATGTTGCACCTAGTCAGCCGATTGTGTTTACTAATCCTTTCCCTCAGCAAGGATTCGTGGCCACCCAACCACCTGAAGGTCAGGCAGCCACTCAACCTCCTCCATATGGTACCTCCAATTACCAGATTCTCATGATGAATTCTGACCAACCTATAACCGTAGACCTCAACCTTTAGACTCGGTCCCGTCAATACAACAAGCCTCCCGCTACGTCTGTCCCCGAGCCCCCTTCTTCAGGTTCTACGAAGCCTCTTTTGACACCTAATGGTCCTTTGTAGATCCCTCAGCCTAAGGCATAGGTTCATACCAAGATCCCTAAGGGACCATTACGCAGAAATGCTGCTTCTGGAAAAGTTTCCCATTCGTATAGCATAGTAGATGATTTGGCACAGTCTCCTACTGCCATCTCAATGCTGGAACTCCTCCAGTTGTGTCCTTCGCAACGAAAATATCTACTATCTGCCATGGGCATTGTAGATCCTTCAAATGATCGATTTATCATCTTCGATGTTTACTGGTCAGAACATCCTCCTCTTCCTGCTTCCATCGCCTTCCAAATCCCAGTCACATTAGGGGAATTTTGAGCTCTAAAATGGGCCTCCTAAGAAAAATGTACAATCAAAATTCACTTTATGAGAACCAACCACATTTTAGGGGATGACATCATCCATAATGGTTGAGGTGGCATTGCTTGAGTTAAAGGTAGTTACTTGTCACATTCTTAATGGTGGATAAAAACTCATGGTTAACCATGGTAGTGCTCTAAGTACTTTTAAAGTCATAAAGTAAAGTACTAATAATAAATGTCATTTCACAATTTTTGAATAAAATATTATTTTTGTCATTTCATATTTTTTGAAAGAAACAATGCATATCCCTAAACAATCTTCATGTATTTACACACTTTTCAATAAATATTATATTTGTATATTTTCAAATATTTATTTATAAATCAAATCAATTCATTATGTAATATAAAATTCATACATAAAACAATATATTATATTATATTATATTTATATAGTATATTAATTACATGTTATTATATAATTTAAACAATATAAATTTTAATTAATAGTATATTCTATAATTAAGAATTTATGAATTTATATTTATATTTTATTTGAAGTTATTTAAGTACAAAGGACAAATTCATTAGTTGTGCAATAATAATGACTTTTTCTTGAAAATCTCATTCTTATTTATAGTCACATTAATACAAATTTTTTATTATTTTTATTTTGGTACAATTTTTTAATTTAATTTAATCATGGTTACATGGATTTTGGTGCAAAAATTGAATTGCAAATTCATAAATATATTTTATTGGTTTAGCTATTATTTTATTATTTCCTTAGGAGGCTCATTTTAGAGCTCAAAATTCCCCTAATGAGATCCGAAATGCCAACATTTCTCGTTGTATCATTGATGAGGGGGCATCCACCTATGTGAAGTCCGCTTCAGTTTGGAAGCAACTCAGATCACCTGAGTTGGCCCCTTCCATGATCACTTTCCGAGCGTGGGATGGCCACGCCTCCTAGCCCATTGGCCTATTCCGCAATTGTCCTATTACTCTTGCGGGCAAGACTATTTGCGTTGACGTAGAAGTCATTGACGCCCCCTTAGATTAAAACATTCTATTGGATCATAGCTACACCTATGCGATGTTTGTTGTACCATCTATGGTTCACCGCAAGATGTCCTTTCCCCATAATGGAAAGATAGTCACCATCAACCAGTTGACATATTACGAATCGAAGTCTCAGACCTCCCTTGAGTCCATCATATCGTCAGTGGCCAATAAGCAAACCATTGATCCCTTGACCAATTTCTCACCCGGAGTCAACAAACACTCCTCTTTGCTTGGTACATTCCCTGGTCGTCCTCCTCCTGTCTCTGATCCAAGCTCATCGAATGTTTGCATGATGCAGTCATCTCGGGCTTCCCTCAAGCGGCCCACTTTGGTTAGTCAGCAGCCTCGCCCTCCGCAGCCTACTCCTAGCCCTTCGATTCAGCCTTCTGGACCCCCTCCTCCTAACCCTTCACCTACAACTGGTATCCATGAGCCTCTCTACCCTCCTAGAATGGTTCCTCCAGGCCTTAACCATCTCAGAGTTGTCCCGCCTGCCCATTACCCCTCTGGTCAGATACCATTCCTAGCTCCCCCTCTTGGAGTGTTATCGGTACCTGTCATGGCTACCCTATCTCTTCCTAACCTGACCCTGGGGATTCCTATCTAGTACCTCGATCCCCCAGCCTCTACCCCGCTTGGTCAACCAAAACCTTATCTTTCTTTGACCCCGGTTCAACTGGTCCCTATGACTTCTTCCACTACTACAGGGCCTCAACCACCTCAACAAGATCCTTCTCCTGTTGCGACAACTTTAGGTAAAAAGGAAAAAGCTCGCAACAGGGCATCAAAAGACAAGGTTGCCCCGACTGACCCTGCTCCTCCTCCACCTCCAAAGCCTTGTGCTTTATGTGATGTCGTCAGTCATGCCACCCATACCTATCCTGAGTTGCCCCATATCAAGCCCATGGTTAATGTTGTGTTCCCTGAGTCCACAGTCCTTGAAGCCTCTGTTTCCTCCTCGACTGCAGCCAAGAACCCTAATACTATTCACACCAACCAACCTTGTGCTTTGTGTGATCTCCATGGCCATTATTCTCACCATTTTCCCCGCCTTACACATTACCGCACCTCTTTAGAGGTATTTCAGGAGTACTAGGTTGAACAGAACTAATTCGCTTCTCACGTCCTTGTGCAGTATGTTGTAGGCTAGCTTGAGGATTTACCTGCTCCCATTGACATTCCCCCTCCTGATGTCTAGATGACAGAGCCTACGGCCACCATCCTCTACCTATCATCATCTATGAGACCCTCGGTGGAAACTCCCTTTGAGACTTCCCCTTCTATTTCGCTCGACCACCCTTCAGCGATCACCCTGGGCTCAACATCGATGGATCCCTTATCTGCTTATTCTTCCGTCATCCCCCATGATGATGCGCATGTGAACCTTTCTTCTCATGATGATGAGTCAGGTAGCTTCACCACGTCATGTGGCCTCCCTTCCTCCAGTCACTCCATCTTCTATTGTGATGATGACATCATGGAAGCCTTGTCCACCCTTGACTTCATCTTTCCCGCCCATAAGCGGGATGGCACCATTCGTGTCTATGGTGACTTTCGCGGCCTGAGCACAAGCTACACCTCCGGTAGCTCCCACACACCACCTAACCGTCGGCGTGTGAGTAGTAGACATCCTACCCAGATCACTCCCTTTCGCAGTGTTAGTTCCATTTCTACTTTGTGCTCAAGTTGCTAGCATTGTTTATCATCCTCCCATCTATTGTCTTGTGGCACCTTTCAGATGGACCTCTCGTCCACACCTTATATCAGTTATGCCGATGGTGCAAGTCGCTACTCCCGAAATCTAGCCTCGGTAGGTTGGACCATTTTTACCCCCTTACATTCGCTTGTTCTCTCGAACGGTGTATGCATTGGTACTGCCACCAATAATCAGGCCGAATATGATGCAGTGCAAGGTTTATTAGCCGTTTCCCTATCCCATCGCATCCTCCGCCTTCATGTTCATTTAGATTCCCTTCTTCTTGTCATGCAATTGAATGGTGTATATCGTGTGCATAATCCTATCCTTTTTAGAAGATATCTACGAGTGAAGCTTTTGATGCATGAATTTGATATCATTACATTCAGTCATGTACCTAGAGCACAAAATCACTATGTAGATAGCATTGCAAACAATATTCTAGATTGGCATTTATCACATGCATTTAACACAAGACAATAACATAAAACCATCAAAACGATGCATATCCATAATATGTGTCGTATAAAATGTTTTCAAGTCCATTAACTCTGATACATATGACATGCCCATGGCATGTTACAAAAACTCAAAACTGGGGGCACCACCTGCCCCTACACACTAATCACTATCTGGAGGATCTTGAGCCAATGGCTCTGCTCTTGCAGCTCGTAGATCGTGCATCCCCTGTCCAGCCATCGTCATGCGCCACATGACCCCTCACCACTCCGAGGGTAGACCAATACATGGCTCTATGTACTGGTCATCCAAGTCTTGCCAGTCGCGCTCTAAAACACCAGTCAGAAGCCTCTCACTTCTACGATGGATGTCCTCCAGGAGGGCTGCTGCATCCTCATTTTGTAGTTCTCTCGATCCACTATGTCCTCCAGCTCCTGATACTGCAGGTCGTCCCATATACCCGGCTGGTTTTACCGGTGCTGTATCTACATACCAAAAGTGAGCGAATCAATACCATATACAATATTTTAAAACTTTACAATGCACATAAAATATTAGCAATTTGTCACTTACCATCAGGCCCCCATACTCGACCAGGCGGCAGTGGAAAATTTGGGTCCCCACGATAACTCATCCCACTATAGGGATAAGCATCTATGTAAAATGGCATCTGATCCCATTGAGCAAATAACTCAGGTTGGAACACTCGTCTGACCGCCCCACCTCCTCCTCTGCACAGTATTCGCCCTCATCAGTGCATCCTGGGCTCCCTATGGCCCCCATCCTATAGTTGTATGTGAGGTCGAAGTGTCAGGATCTTCTCGAAGAAGAGTGAGCACAAAATTGTACCATATGCATAGTCATGGTTCACTTGTCGCTTGCATAGCGACAAATGTCGTTTCAACGACGACAGCATCATCTGGACCCACCCATAGTAGGTCCCACTCAACATACTCTCCACAAGCATCATCTGCCCTCCAGTGATGTGGTGGAGTGCCTGGTTGCCTAGGATCCATAGCATCGTTGTGGCCACAGCATGAGTCTCTAACCTCTCTAGATTCCCAATGGGTATCCATGTCCTTTTGACATGGAGACCTGGTCGACAATGGTGCTATACAAACTCCATGATGTTCCACCCTCGCAGTAACACTGGCTGAGTATTCTCGACCATCCCAAGTGGTGGGAAACCAATCAGAAAATATATATCTTGGACCACCAACTCAATCCGATACCCCTGCACTATAAATACCTCATGGTCTAAATCCCAATAGCTGACAATCCAGGCCAACAAGGGCTCTCCAACTCTCATCAATGGGTTCTCTACAAACTTCAAAACCCCAAACCTGGCCAATGCACTGTGGACACCTTGATCCTCTCATATCTCCGACCATAATGTGCCCAAGTCTCTCTCTCTCCATTTGATCCATAATTCTACCATATCTACACAAAAACCATCATATTTGTCAGTGTACAGATAGGAAAGACTATATCCAAACATAAAAACCCAGTTCTCAGCCAAAAAACAGCACAGAAAAACCCCTCTCTAACAGGTCGCACTTTTCAGGTCCAATCTTGGGATAGGTCATAGTTTTCTGCCCAAAACCCGCTACCCAGGACGCAATATTTGCCCCAAAAAGAGCAACCCAACCGTGAAGAGGAGCAGGGGTCTGTTCCTAAGCCCTGGGGACCTAAACTGAACTTTCAATCCACTGAAATGAAAGAGTAGGGTTAGGCCTCTTACCTGCAATTGACGGATCTTGATTCCAGCTGTCGGTTTGTCTGCTATGATCGCCGCAAGATTTAGGGCCTTCTCTCCTCTCTACATTCACCACAAATCCACTTGAAAATGAGTGAATTTGGAGGGAAAATGCCTTATTAAAAGAGAAACCCCTAATTTTTCTTTCGCCGGCTATGGCCAAACCGTAGCTCAGTTTGACAAACCATTTGTACTGTTGGAAAGCTCTCACCGAACCCTCAAATGGATATCTGTTAGTTTTTCATGTTTTGATACTTCACCATGACACATTTTTTCCAAGAAGGGTCACTTCACCACTCCTAAAAATTGAATTTATTCACTTGCAACACTTGTACTTGGGGCACCACTTTGCCTCCATACTTGTCCTTGCTCATGTCGATTTTCATCATGAGTAGCCATCATGTACTCATGTTTTTATGGTCCCCATCGAACCTTTTCTGTGTGGCAGCATCATGGATTTTCCATTGTTTAGAGCATCCAAGTTGAGTCATCATCACATCCATTGAGTCTATCCCGAGTCCCTTTGTATCCCGCTATAGTCTCTCCATCCTTCTGGTCAATCGGGTTCTCTCATGTCACACATTATGGCCTTTAGTACTACTTTCCCTCTCCCTTTGATGTTGTGTCGGCCGCCGTGTCATCCATGCCCTTTATGCTCTAACAAGGGACACCGCCGCTACTCTCGCACTCCCCTATTTCATCATCATCCCTTTTTTCACCGCGCCTGCTCTAATATTCTCTCTCGTGCCTTAGTTGAGGATCCCTTATTGCCTCACCTATGGCGGACCTCCTTCTCGCCGACACTCGCATCATTCATTCCAACATACAATGCAGAGGGTGGTGTACTGTTCCGTTCTTCCACTCTTGTTCTAAGTACCGCATCATCCAAAGGGACCTCCTTATTTCCTTGACTTGATTGTTTTCGGCCTCCATCTCTGTAGCATGATCGAGATCCGTATACTTGATGGTTCAAAGGTTGACGCAGATGACATCGGTGATTCTCAAGTGTGTGAGATGCCGCACTTTATGAGGGGGTGGCCCTTCGTAGCCCCCCACATGCCCCTCGATGACTCCTTCAAGACAAATTTTCGATGTAACCCATAGATTCGATGATGTCGGCCTCCGCCGCCAGTGCCTTTTAGTTTGCATGTATCGCTCGTATTTTCGTAGCCCTTTTCCTATTTATAGGGCATTTGGGTTGTATTTGTATCCTCCCTATGTACTCGTATATTAATGTATAATTCCCCGGCTATTATCCTGTGCAAAGTATGTATGTGGGATTCATTATCATATTTTTATCCGACTCATGTTTATGCCGCATGTACCATATAGTTCACTCCTTGCTTACCGGACGCATTATTCTTTGTACTTTGTCTCAACGGGCATAGGTATGCCTCCCCCGCCGCCTCATCATAGGTGCTCACTCATAAAAGAGACTTGTCGCACCCGTAAGTCTTGCCTCCTCGTGTCTAGTCCTCTTAGTGCTTTGGTATACCTTATATTTTCTTCTAATACTTCCCCTTCTGTGTAGGATAAGTTCTTACAACGTACTTCGTCATACGGATTAGCCCTAATGCTCACACGCCGGGGGGAAATTTGTTACACCATTTTTTGGTCATCTAACCTACATTATTAGATGACATAAGTACACCATGTAAGACTAATTTACCTTGGTGAAATTATTTTAGCTATAGTAAAGCAACTGAAATTATTATTAAGCGTTTGCTATTCAAACAAGAAACCCTATAAGGAAATATTAAATAAATCCACATTTTGCTTGATTTTTCCCCAAGGAATAATTAGTTAATAGGACTTAATTAATATTCTGTCATATTTAACTCAAACAGAAAATTAATTAGATAAATTATTATTTTCTAGAATAATTATTTAAACCACATTTAAAGAATATTCCTTACAATTTAATCTAAATCATTTCATAAATATTAAATAAATCATTATTTATTTGATTACTACTCAATCACATCCTTAAAATAATAAATAAATTATTTATTTATTTATTATTTACAAATAAAGGGATTTGACCCAAGTCAAATTCCTTTTCCTTCAACAAATATAATAAAATATTCCATAAAATTTGATCTTGATTTCGTTAATAATATTTTAATTATGGTTCAATATCTAGACTAACTCAATATTACAAATAGAATGGTTTTCCCATTCATTCACTACCTTTTGTCGCCTAAAGATCACCTCTCGATCTATGCTTTTGATCTAACTTTGATCCACCATCATTGTCATATTTTGCTACCATTTTCTTGTGAGCTCCCTTGAGTTCCATTTTTTCTCGGGGTTTTCACACCATCAAGAGAGAGGGATTTTGTGGATCCGAAGTGTTGAGGACTTACAAGAACCCATCCCACTGAGGAGGACCGGTAACATCCTTCTATGTTCTCCTCCCAGTGTCATAAATACAAAAATTTTTTTAAAACATTCTTGTCTTGTCTATTGGATGCATGGAGCAACTCTTGCTTTTATTTAACGTTTAATGTCTTTTAATGCATAGATCTAGATTCCGTAGCATTTATCTTGAATAACTAATTTCAGATCTAAATATATTGGCATCCATTTTTGTCGTTAGGGATGTTTTTTATGCGTGTTCAAAGTGAGAATTTTTCGTACGCTTGCGATTAAGATTTACCAACACAATCGGTCGTTGGTCTTGAACAAGTACCGAAGCCATAAGAATACTTTAATACATTTATTCACAATGGGGCTCAAAGGCATAACGCGCCGACAAAGCTTTAAGTTGCCCAGACTAGGAACAATCCATGGATCGTGACTAGATGATATCATGTTGATAGTGGTGACATTCTGGAAGTGGAGTGAAAAACTCCAAGAGAGACGAGCCCTTTGAAGGACTCGGCCCAATGTTCTCATAGGGGGTAGTGGTATTCCCAACATATGGAATGTTTCTTGTTGAAGAATTAGAGAAAATAAATCTAACTAATCAATGTAAATACGATTTTTCCGTGAGGAAAGCAGAGACACTTAAAAGGGTGGAGATTGAAAAAACCATGGTATGAGTTGTTACACCATTTTTTGGTCATTTAATCCATTGGTGGCTAGATTGGACCCAAGTACATCAAGTAAGACCGATTTTACCCCAAGTAAAATCGCATTCACTATGAAAAATAACTTAGTAAATCACCTTTATTAAGTTGTTTATGGTCTAAATAGGAAACCCCATGAGGAAATATTAAATAAATCCATATTTTTTTGTTTTTCCTCATAGAATAATTAATTAAACAACAGTTTGATTAATATTCCTAGTTATATTTAACCTAAAACAAGTAAATTAATTAGATAAATCATTATTTATCTTATTATTTCCTAAATATTAGTTATTTAAACCTTATTAAATAATACTCTTTGTTAAATATAACTAAACCACCCATAAATAATTAAATAAATCATTATTTATTTGATTATTACTCAACCATATCCTTAAAATGATAAATAAATCATTTATTTATTTATTATTACCTAATCACATCCTTAAAATGATAAATAAATCATTTGTTTATTTATTATTACCCAACCACATCCTTAAAATGATAAATAAATCACTTTTTTATTTATTATTTACAAATAAGCAGATTTGACTCAAGACAAATTCCTTTTCCCTCCAACAAATATAATAAAATATTCCATAAAAGTTGGATCTAGATTTGGCTAATAATATTTAATTAAGGACCAATCTCTAGGCTAACTCAATATTTTGTTACAAATAGAAGGGTTTTCCCATTCATTTGTCACCTTTGGTTGCCTAAAGATCACTCTGAATCTGAACACTTGGTGTGGCTATTGATCCATTGTCATATCCATACTTTTCCATTTTTGTCTGGGTTTTCTACACCATCAAGAGAGAGAAGTTCTAAATTTGAAGTGCTGAGGACTCACAAGAACCCATCCCATTGAAGAGAACAGGGAACACCCTCTTGTGTTTTCCTCCCAGGCACCATTAATAAAATTTTTTATTGGATATATTCTTGTCTTGTCTATTAGATCTATGGAGTAAATCTTATTTTTCTACTGTTTAATGTCTTCTAATGCATAGATCTAGATTTTTGCAGCATTTTTCTTGATCATATAATTGCAAATATGAAGATATTAGCAGTCATTTCTGTTATTAGGGCTATAAGTTATGCATAGATAAAGTGGTATTTTTTCATACACTTCGAATAAAGATTCATACTAACAACTGGCGACTCCACACGAGTTTACGTTTACGACCACTGGCATTTTTCTGATCCTTGCATATCCAGCTACTTCAGGCCCTAGGATTTCTCTTCAACCCCTTGTTTTTCTTATTCGTGATGTTGTTTTTAACCCATAAAACCCTAAAACTATAAAATTTATAACTTCTGCGTGTTTTCGGACCCATTGCGCAGGTGAACGACATTAGCCGCAGCTGACACGATAATTTTTTTTGAAACCTACCGCCTAGAGTTTTGGAAGTGTAGGTCACACTTTTTTTCCCCAAACCTGCAACCTAGACCTCTAGGGCGCACTTTACAACCCAAAAAGTGTGACCTGGACTCTCTGCAGGGATTTTTCTGAAAGTCTTTTGGGTTCTGCTGAGCCTCTGTTCAGGGTTGTCTGACCTCCGTCTCTACCCATTTTGAACCTGTACTTGTTCTATTTCTCTCAACTAAGTGGGAACCTAGCCCCCTAGTGCTTCAGTACCCTCCACTTTTTGTGGAAGAGTGTTTTGCTATTGTAAGTTGTCTGAAATTTTAGAGTCTTCAGCCATTTTTTCAGATCTGATACCTCATCTTCAGATCCACTTCAGATTGGCTTGTTATCCATCCAAATCTCCTCTTTTAGTTTTTTTTGGGTTTTCCTTAGGGGGCACTCCGCTTCCTTCTTAGAGATAGCCTTTCGCCACCACTTTTTTACAACAATTTTCCTCTGATTTTTTGTTGTTTTATGCACCACTTTCCAGCATATTTTTTCTTTTAGATCTCTGTCCCTCTTGACCCAGAATCTATTAGCCTATTTTAGTGTGTTTAGATTAGTTTTTTAGTCACCTATTGACTAGTTGTTGAGAGGCCCACCTTCTTGGGTTTAGATTATTGCATTATTAGCTGTTTATTTTTTGTTTTGCAGGCCTATATACTGTCATTTTCAGGGTTATTTACAGCTATACAACAACACTTTTTCTTTTTCTCTACAAATGTTTGGGTTTAAAAATTAAAATTTACACACATTTTACACACACACCCTAAGCGAAAAAGGGCTTGGTTAACACCGCCAAGCAAAGACTCTAAAACATTGAAATCATTTGATCCTGCACCTCTTTGCCCTTGTATCGATATTGTAATCACTTGATTCTATACCTCCGTTCCCTTGTCAGTCTCTTTTTCCTTGGTGCCGTGTGTGTGTCGTCATTGCTCAACCTCCCATGGGCTCTGATTTTCTTCACGGGGGGGCCAGCACCTCCTGAATATCTTCCCCTCTTGGTAGCACGCATTCAGGGTACAACATGCCTCCTCTCTTTGCCCAACCTCTTGGTTACCACACTATTACCCAACCTTGTTGGTCTGGTACCCCCACTGATGAGATCCTCATGATGAAATCCAATCAACCTTCAACCATAGACATCAATCTTCAGACTCGATCCCGTTATTACAACACGCCTCTCACCACATCTGTCCGTGAGCCGCCTCCTTCGATCTCGACAGAGCCTCTTTCGACACCTACTGGCCCCTTGAAGATCCCTCCGCCTAGGGTGGAGGTTCATACCAAGATCCCTAAGGGTCCACTATGCCGAAATTCCGCTTCTAGAAAAGCCGCCCATTCGTATAGCATAGTCGATGATCTGGCACAATCCCCTGCTGCCATTTCAACGTTGGAACTCCTCCAGTCATGCCCTTCACAAAAAAAATATCTTCTGTCTGCTGTGGGCACTGTAGACCCTTCCGATGATCGATTGATTGTCTTTGATGTTGACCTATCAGAACATCCTCCCCTCCCTGCTTTCGTCGCTTTCCAAATCCCAGTCAAGATCCAGAACGCAACCATTTCTCGGTGCATTATTGATGAGGGGGCATCCACCTATGTGATTTCCACTTCGGTTTGGAAACAAATCAGATCTCCTAAGTTGGCCCCTTCCATGATCACTCTCCGAGCATCAGATGGCCACGCCTCCAAGCCCATTGGCTTAGTCCACAATTGTCCTATCACTCTTGCAGACAAGATGGTTTGCGTTGATGTAGAAGTCATAGATGCTCCCTTGGATTACAACATTCTTTTAGGTCGTAGCTACACTTATGCGATGTCTGGTGTCCCTTCTGCGGTTCACCGCATGATGTCCTTCCCCCATAACGGAAAGATAGTAACCATTGACCAGTTTACGTATTACGAGCCAAAGTATCAGACCTCCCCTAAGTCCACTATCTCTTCCGTAGCCAATAAGAAAACCGTCGACCCTTTGACCAGTGTCTCACCTGACGTCTACAAGGACTCTTCCTTGCTTGGTACATTCCCTAGTCTTCCTCCTCCTATCTCTGATCCCAACTCATCAAATGTTTGCATGATGCAATCGTCTCAGGCTTCTCTCAAGAGGCCCACCTCGGCTGGTCAGCAGCCCTCTCGCCCTTCGCAACCATCTCCTAGCCCTTCGATGCAGCCTCTTTGACCTCCTCCTCCTCATCCCTTCAACTGGTACTCATGAGCCTATTTATACTCCTGGGTCAGTTCCTCTAGGCCTTAACCATTTATGAGTCGTCCCACCTGGCCATCACCCCTCTGGTTAGATACTGTTCCTAGTCCCTCCACTAGGCATCTATACGGCACCTGTCATGGCCACCCTCTCTCTTCCTAACCTGACCATTGGGCTCCCGGTTCGGTACCTTGATCCTCCAACCGCTACCCCTCCAGGTCAACCTAAAACTTATCTTGCTTTGACCACGATTCAACCGGTCCCCCTGAATTCTCCCGTTTCCATAGTGCCTCAACCACCTCAACAGGAACCGCCTCCTATTACGACTGCTTCGGGTAAGAAGGGAAAAGCTCGCAAAAGGGCCTCAAAGGACAAAGCAACCAAGATAGACCCTGCACCTCCTCCACCTCCAAAGCCCTGTGCTTTGTGTGATGTCATCAGTCATGCCACCCATACTTGTCTTGAGTTTCACCACATCAAGCCCATGGTTAATGTCGTGTTCCCTGAGTCGACGGTCTCTGAAACCTTTGCTTCTTCTTCGACCATTACCAATAATAGCAAGACTATTCACACCAAACACCATTGTGCTTTGTGTGGTCTCCATGGCCATTATTCTCATCATTGTCCCCGCCTTACGCATTACCGTGCCTCTTTAGAGATAGTTGGGGAATAAGAGATTGAACAGAACCAATCCGCTTCTCCCGTACTTGCACAGTATGCTGCAGGCCAAACTGAGGATTTACCTGCTTCCATTGACATTCCCCCCCTGATGTCGACATGACAAAGCATGCGGCCACCATCCTCTAGCTTTCATCATCTTTGATACCCTCGACAAAAGCTCCCTCTGAATCTTCTCCTATTGTTTCGTTTGATGTCCTTTCAGCAAACACCCCGAGCTCAACATCAGTATATCCTTTATCTGCTTATTCTTATGTCATCCTTCGTGAAGATGTGCATGTGAGTCTTTCTTCTGATGATGATGAGTCAGGTATCCTCACCGTGTCATGTGGTCTCCCTTCCTCTTGTCCTTCCACCTCCTGTTTGTTGGGTGTGGAGCCTGATTATCTTATTTACTTTGTATCACAACATTGGACCCATGTACCTTAAATGGGGTGGCAACGCCGCCCGTAAATTAATCGTTGTCATGGGGGGTCCAGGGGGGGCGGCAGTGACTTTATGGAGCCCCCCCCTGGTGAGGGGTTTCGGGGGCACCGCCCCCGAAGCTAAAAAAAAATGTAAAATTGCCTTGTAAAAGTATAGTAGTTTCTACTTAATCTAGGCCGTTCATTAGGCAAATGATCTGATGGTAGAAGTTATGTTTAGTTTAGGGTTTTTTCCCTAGAAGGCAACCCCTCACTTTTATGAGGGTATTGTATTGCGGTTGTGTATCATATGTGTATTCTCGGAGCGAGAAACAGAGAGGGAGACTGTGAGAGAGAACAGAGGATATTATAGCGGATCTGCTGTAGGTTGTGTCTCTTCAATTTGCTGGATAATAGAAAGGAAGGACTGGCTGTTCGGGGTGGACGTAGCCCAAAATGGGTGAACCATGTATATCTGTGTCTCTCTAGTTTTATGTGTTTTGTGTGCTTGTATTTTCCGCATATTTTATGTGTTGCATTGCTCTGTAATATATAATTTTCTAACACTGTTGTGATGACGACATCATGGAAGCTACATCCACCCCTAACTTCATCTTTCCAACCCATAAACGGGATGCCATGATCCATACCTTTGGTGACTTATGCAGTCTGAGCTCAAGCTACGCCTCCAATAGGTCCCACACTTCCCCTCACTGGCGGCATGTGGGAAGTAGAAATCCCACCCAGATCACTCCCTTCCGTAGAGTGCATTTGATGGCTACTATGCACTCAAGTTGCCAGCATTTTTCTTTATCCTCCCATTTATTGTCTTATGGCACCTTTCAAAGAGAGCCCCCATCAACACCTTATATCATTTTTACTGATAGTGCAAGTCGCTACTCCTGGAATTTAGCCTCGGCAGGTTGGGCCATTTTTACCCCTTTGCAGGCACTTGTTCTTTCAAACAATGTATGCAATGGTATTGCTACCAATAATCAGGCCGAATATGATGCTGTGCGAGGTTTATTAGCTGATGCCCTTTCACATCACATCCTCCACCTTCATGTTCATTTAGATTCCCTGCTTCTTGTCATGCAATTGAATGGTGTATATCATGTGCATAATCCTATCCTGTTCAGAAGATATTTATGAGTGAAACTTTTGATGCGTGAATTTGAAGTCATTACTTTCAGTCATGTACCTAGAGCACAAAAGCACTATGTAGATAGTATTTCAAACCATATTCTGGATTGGCATTTAACACACACATTTAACACAAGACAATAACATAAAAATACCAAAACGATGCATATCCATAGTATGTGTCGTATAAATTTTTTTAGATTTCATCAACTTTGACACATATGACATGCCCATAGCATGTTACAAAAACCCAAAGTTGGGGGCACCACCTGCCCCTACACACTAACATTGTCTGGAGGGTCCCGAGCCAATGGCTCCACCCCCGAAGATCTTAGATCACGCATGCCCTGTCCAACCATCGCCATGCGCCCCATGACCCCTTGCCATTATGAGGGTAAACCAATACATGGCTTTATGTACTGGTCATCTAAGTCTTGCCAACCACATTATGAAACACCAGTAAGAAGCCGCTCACATCTATGACGAATATCCTCCAGAAGGGCTGCTGCATCCTCGTTGTGCTGCGCCCTTGCTCCACTAGATCCTACAGCCCCGATGCTGCAGGTCATCCCATATACCCAACTGGTTTGACCGGTGCTATATCTGCATACCAAAATTAAAAGAATCAGTACCACATATAATATTCTAGAAACTTTAAATGCACATAAAATATTAGCAATTTGTCACTCACCATCGGATCCCCATATACGACCAAGCGGCAATGATAGATCTGGGTCCCCATAATATCTCATCCCACTATAGGGCTAGTCGTTTATGTGCAGCGGCATCTGATCCCAATGAACAAAGAAATCAGGACGGAAAACCCGTCCAACTGCTCCATCTCCTTCTCTGCACAATAATCACCCCCACCTGCGCATCCTAGGTTCTCTCAGACCTCCATCTGGGAGCTGTATATGAGGTCGGAGCATCGAGATTTTCTTAAAGAAGAAAGAACACAATATTGTACCATATGCACATTCATGGTTCACTTGCCACTTACATAGTGACAACTATAATTTCAATGATGACAACATCATCTGGGCCCACCCATAGTAGGTCCCACTCAAAACACTCTCCACAAGCATCATCTGACCCCTTGTGATGTGATGGAGTGCCTGGTTGCCTAGGATTCGCAGCACTGCTACGGCCAAAACACGGGTCTCTACCTTCTCCAAATTCCCGATGGGAATCCGAGTCCCCTTGACTTGGAGACCTGGCCGAAAATTGCTCTCCATGAACTCTATGATGTTCCACCCACACGGTAGTACTAGCTGATTATTCCCTACCATCCCAAGTGGTGGAAAACTAGTAAGGAAATATATGTCCTAAACTGTCAACTCAATTCGGTGCCCCTACACTATAAAGACCTCATGGTCCGGATCCCAATAGTTGAAAATTCGGGCCAATAAGGGTTCCCCAGCTCTCATCAAAGGGTTCTCCACAAACTTTAGAACCCCAAACCTCGCCAAAGCACTGCAGGCACCCTGATCCTCATGGATCTCCAACCGTAATGTGCCCAGGTCTCTCTCTCTCTCTCTCCAGTTGATCTATAATTCTTCCATCCCTGCACAAAAACATCATATTTATCAGTATATAGATAGGAAAGACTGTTTCTCATCACAAAACCCTAGTGCTTAGCCAAAAAACAGCACAGAAACACCCCTCTCAGATAGGTCACACTTTTCAGGCCTAAACCTGGGACAGGTCACACTTTACTGGCTAAAACCTGCTACCCAGGTCGCACTATTTTCCCCAAAAAGTACGACCCAGCCGTGAAGAGGAGTAGAGAGTTGTTACTAAGCCTTAGGAACCTAATCTGAACCTTTAATCCACTGAAAAGAAAGATTAGGGTTAGGCCTCTTACCTGCAACTGACGAATCTCGATTCCAACGGTCAGTTTGTCCATTACGATCGCCGCAAGATTTAGGGCCTTCTCTCCTCTCCACATTCACCACAGCTCCACATGCAAATGAATGATTTTGGAGGGAAAATGCCTTATTAAAAGAGAAACCCTCATTTTTTCTTTCGCCTGTTGCTATCCAACCGTAGCTCCATTTACCAAACCATCTACACCGTTGGAAAGCTCTCACTGAGCCCTCAAATGGGTATCTGTTATTTTTTAGTGATTTGATACTTCACCGGGACACATTTTTCCCATGAAGCGTCACTTCACCCCTTCTCAAAATCGAATTTCTTCACTTGAAACAGTCGTACTGGGGGCACCATGTTGCCCCCATACTTATCCACGCTTGTGTTGACTTTCGTTATGAGTTACCATCCTGTACTCATGCCTTTATGGTCCCCATTGGACCCTTTTTCTGTTTGGAAGCATCATCGAGTCACCCTTGTTTAGAGCATCCGAGTTGATTCATCATCACTTTCATGGAGTCTATCCCGATTCCCTTCGTACCCCACTGTAGTCCTCCACCCTCCATTGCTTGGTTTCTCTCTCATGTTTCTCATTATGGCCTTCGGTCCCACTGTCCCCTATCCCCCATGATATTATGTCAGTTGCTGCCAGGTCATCCATGATGTTTATGCTCTAACAAGGGAAGTTTTCCGTTCACCACTCTTTTCCCCCCATTTCATCATCATCATTGGTGTTAGTCTATCAGTCACTCTACTATTTTATCTTGTGCCTTAGTTGAGGAATCACTTATTGCCTCACCTATGGTGGGCCTTCTTCTGTCGACATCAACTCATTCATTCCAGAAGACAGGTCTAGGGGACGGTGTACCTTGGTTCCAACTTGCACTCATGTTCAGCGCCTCGGATCAGGCAAGGGGGATCCTTATTGCCCTTTGACTTGATTGTTTCTCAGCTCCAGCTCCTTTCAGCATGATTGAGATCCGTATACTTGATGGTTCAGTGATATAGCAGCTGACATTGGTGATTCCCAGGTGTGTGTGAGATGTCTCAACCCTCATGAGGGGGTGGCCCTACAGGTAACCACCCACACACTCGGATGACTTATTCATCACAAATTTCGATGTAGCTCCATACATTTGATGATGACGGCTCTAGCCACTTGCAACGCCTTTTTGTTTGTATGTATCAGTTAGATTTTCAGAGCCCTTTCCTGTGTTTAGGGGCATATGGGTTGCACTTATATCTCACGTACTCAGATATTATTGTACAAGTCCTGGCTATTATCCCAGGCACAATATGTATGTGGGATCCATTATCATGTTATTTCTCTGGCTCATGTTTATGCCAACATATTCTATATTATATCGTCCTGTGGTTTTTTGGTGGTCTTATTGTTTGTACTATTGCCTCGACGGGCATAGGTATGCGTCCCCTGCTGCCTATAGCAGGTACTTACTCATAAAATAGACTTGTCGCACCTGCAAGTTGCCTCCTCAGGGTCTAGTTCCTTCAACACTTCAGTCTATCCTACACTCCTCTCTCTTTGACTTCCCCTTTGTTTTCTAGTGATTGAGTTCTTACAATGTACTTCAGTCATATGATTAGCTCCTAACACTCGCACGCTGGGGGGAAACTGTTACACCATTTTTTGTTCTTCTAATCCATTGGTATTAGATGGACCCAAGTACATCAAGTAAGACCGATTTTACCCCAAGTAAAATTGCATTCACTATGAAAAATAACTTAGTAAATCACCTTTATTAAGTTGTTTATGGTCTAAACAGGAAACCCATGAGGAAATATTAAATAAATCCATATTTGTTTGTTTTTCCTCATAGAATAATTAATTAAACAGTAGTTTGATTAATATTCCTAGTTATGTTTAACCCAAAGCAAGGAAATTAATTAGATAAATCATTATCTATCTTATTATTTCCTAAATATTAGTTATTTAAATCTTATTAAATAATAGTCTTTGTTAAATATAGCTAAAACACCCATAAATAATTAAATAAATCATTATTTATTTGATTATTACTCAACCATATCCTTAAAATGATAAATAAATCATTTATTTATTTATTATTACCTAATCACATCCTTAAAATGATAAATAAATCATTTGTTTATTTATTATTACCCAACCACGTCCTTAAAATGATAAATAAATCACTTATTTATTTATTATTTACAAATAAGGGAATTTGACTCAAGACAAAATCCTTTTCCCTCCAACAAATATAATAAAGTATTCCATAAAAGTTGGATCTAGATTTGGCTAATAATATTTTAACTATGCACCAATCTCTAGGCTAACTCAATATTTTGTTATAAATAGAAGGGTTTTCCCATTCATTTGTCACCTTTGGTTGCCTAAAGATCACTCTGGATCTCAACACTTGGTCTGGCTATTGATCCACTGTCATAGCCATACTTTTCCATTTTTGTCTGGGTTTTCTACACCATCAAGAGAGAGAAGTTCTAAATCTGAAGTGCTGAGGACTCACAAGAACCCATCCCATTGAGGAGAACAGGGAACACCCTCTTATGTTTTCCTCCCAGGTGCCATTAATAAAATTATTTATTGGATATATTCTTGTCTTGACTATTGGACCTATGGAGTAAATCTTATTTTTATACTCTTTAATATCTTCTAATGCATAGATCTAGATTTTTGCAGCATTTTTCTTGATCATCTAATTGCAGATCTGAAGATATTAAGAGTCATTTCTGCTGTTAGGGCTATAAGTTATGCGTAGCTAAAGTGGTATTTTTTCGTACACTTTGAATAAAGATTCATACTAATAGTAGGACAAGGGTGTATCACATGGAAAATCTAACAAAGTCAAATATATCTAAAGGCTTATGTAAATGAGGTGAACAACAAATTGTGAACATGGTAGGTGTAGAAGGGCAGTTGAGAATCCTCCAACAAATAAATCAACAAGAATGATTTTTATGATTACTAAGCATCAAGAAATAATCAAATACAAGGCACTCCAATAACTCTTTTTATCAAACTCTAACATGTAAGCATTAAGACAATGATCCAGTGAACTATAGAAGGCAAACAACTTGTAAATATTCTAGTGATGTCACCTTCAAGGTAAGAAAACATTTCAGATAAATATATAGCAGAGATAAAAGAAGAGGGAACTCCTAACTTCATCAATAAAGCTATTAAGACCTCCAAAGCAATTTTTTAAGATGAGCTATAGGGCATGGAAAATCATAAACCTCATTAGCTAAACTCAATTAGCAACACTTCAAAGGAAAGACCTTAAAAAAAATGTTTAATTAATAGCAAAGATCAGGGCTAACCATAAATCACTTTTACATTTTATTCAATGAATCATTTCTAAGATAAACAAGCATAAGTGGGTCTAGAGAGCGACTAAGAATTCTCTAAACTGACCTAGCAGAAGAAAACATAGAAGCAATGAAGGACAAACAGAATTAAGGTGCCTCTAAACAACATTTCTTAGCCTAAACCTTCTGCCCTACTGCAATATAAAGATGAAAAATATGATAACACAAGAAAAACTGAACTAAATAGGAACACATCACCATTTAACAATTCTCAAGGATCCTACAAGCAAGCCTTCTCCAATGTCGAACAATCCAAGCCATTCACAAAAATTAGAGCCAATTTGTCTTCAATCTCCAAGTCTATGTATTTCTCTCAATAATTTTCTAACCAACACGTAAAAAGAGGCCTCAATGCTATATTTAACAAGAAAGGAGGACCAAAACCCTTAATAGGGTTTTAGACATCATAAATAACCCATAAATGTCATTTATGCCCAAAAATACCTTGCAAAGCCCAAGGCACAAAATATCTAATGAAATAAATGCAAAATATCTTATCAACCACATTTGGAAAGAAAATTCACATTTAAACTCCCAAAATCTCCCAAAATAACTTCCAGCGTATTTTTTTGACTTTTATGCAAGGACGCATCAGTGAGGTCCAAAGGCACAACGCCTTCACGAGAAAAGTGGGTCACCTTGCAGCTGAAGTTTGAAGGCCTTCCTGGTGTCGGAATGAGCTCTGTGATAGCTAGTTAGAAAGATCATAAAGTATATTTTCTAAAACTACTTTTGGTTTTCTAGTTGGACTTAATTTTCTTTTCCAAAAATCAAAACTACCAAGGCTAGAAAAGCGTAGCGCCAACCCCAAAAACATGGCAGAAAGGTGAAATTTTAGGTGTTTTTTACCCTTTTGGAGGACCAAATCAACTCCAAATGACTTGAAATTTGGTGTGCATGATTCAATTGACCTGAAAAATCCAAAAATGTAAACGATTTCTCTTGAGGATGCATGTATAAAAAGCGCAGCACAACAATAACTTAAAATTTCCAAAAAGATCTCAAACTTTAGATTTGCCTTGCTTTTTATGTATGGGATGCTTGTATGGAAGCATCAGAAATAATTTCAAGGTTTTCTTGGTCTTTGGCCTCCTTGAGTGCTTGAATTTTGGCAAGGGCTCCTTTGAGCTTGGCCCTTTCCATTTGATTTCTCAAGGCGTAGTGCTTGGCCATCTTTTTCTGTAGGCCAAGGTCCATTTTTTTCTTCTTTAGCTCCTTGTTTTCATCCTTATAATACTTAATTACATAATTTTCCAAGCCAATATTTCTTTGTAGGTATCTGATCTGAGAATGCTTGCTTTGGAGTAAGATGCTTGTAACCCTCTCCTCATCTTCATTTTCACTGTCAAGGTCAATGAGTTGGCACTCTTGTTTAGTTTGATGCTTACCTTTCTTATCTCCAACAATGACCTTTTCGTTGCCTTTGTCAAGCTTATTTGTTGATGTAGAAGGCATGGCCCCTTTCCTTTTAGAGGTAGCAAACAAATGGCTTTCTCTTCTTTGGTATGTCAAAAGAAGAGGTGCAATATTTTTTACCTCAGTGCCATATGTCTTGCTTCTATATTTGTGATAATCTGTGTTTGGATCACTGACTTCTTGGCTCACTTCTTCATTTGTATCCTTGATGCTATCATCACTACTTTTTCCTTTGCTGCTATCTGTAGTGCCTTTATCCTCTTCACTGCCTTCTTTATTGCCTTCAACACTGCCATGAAACTCACTGTGTTCCATATCATCACTGCCTTTGTCAAAACTATCAGCCTCACTGTCTTTTGCACTGCTCTCTACACCATCATCATTTCCACTATGAGCCTCATTGTATTTACTGTCTTCATGGACATTATGACTGCTTCCATGACTATCACTATCTCTATCATCACTGTTGTTTGCATCATTGCTGTACTTTTCACTGTTATCATCAACCTCTTAATTCTCTTCACTGTTATCAACTTCACTATCTTCTTGCTTTTGTGAGCTATTGCTAACCTCATCATCATCATTACCTTGGCTAATTTCTTCATCATTTACCTCATCTTCATTGACATCTACCTCCATGTCTTCTTTGCCATCTTCTTCATTTGTGTCTTCATTGCCTTATGCCTCCTCATTTTTCTCTTCATTACTGCTAGGAGCCTCACTGTTTTCACTATCATGACTGTCACCATGGCTCTTTGTTTGACTGTCATGCTCTTCGATGTGTTCCTCCTCACTGCTGCTTTGAAACCCTAGCTCTATTTGTGAAATTGATGTGGAAAAAAAATGGTAGGGGAGTGATGGTGAAAAAGGAAGATTTATACAAATGAGAGATGAGTGAATGAGGGTGAGGCAAGAACCTAGATGAATGAGAAAATTATCAACAAAGCACTCTCTGTGTTTTATTTACTTTCTCTTGTAGACAGGTGAATAATTGTCTCTTAAACAATGGTGTTTGAGTATAAAATTTAGGTTTTCCTCCTTAGGTCTTGTCTCCTTTGACCAAATGATGGTAAAAAAATTGGAGAGGGCTTGCTGAGTTGCACTTACTTCTTGAGGATGCTTGAAAACCTTTGTTGATAGTTTAGAGGTGTTTTTGAGTGGATTTGATGGTTTGTAGGTTGTGGAGGTGTTCCAGGTCAAATGTGCAGTGCTTGAACGTGCAATCGGGTGGTCTAAACATGGAGTCGAGTGGCAAGGGAGTAGTGCTGAACATGTAGCAGCACGCGCTGAACATGGAGTCAGGTGGTTGAACATGGAGTCAGGCGGCTGAACACGCAACGGTGAAGGCTGAACGGGCTGTTGGGTGGGAAAAGTCACAATGTTGAACGTGTTTGTTGGACCATTGTTAGTCCTGTCAGACAAATGTGTAGCACGCAGCGCAGATTATTTTTACACGGGGAAATTATCCAAGGGTGCAGTGCTGGGTAGACTTGCACAAACTCTACCTAAAAGCTGATAGTTCTTCTCCTGGATGCCTTTGAGGATTTTTGCAAGTGAGGAAAGAGTTTTGAAGTGCTAGAAGAGTTTATATAGCCATTGGAACTTTAATTTTATCCATGAAACCCACTTTTCTAATGTTTTTACTCTCTTTCCCTTTTTACTGATATTTCTTTGATTTCTTGCTTGTAGTTGATAAAAACACTGAAATGGCTTTCTATTTATAGGTTGTTGGACTAATGATATTTTTCTTTCCTTTGATCTTCAAAACTTGAGATTTAGTTCTTATATTAGCAACCTTATAATCATTGTTGTTTTTTACCTTTTTGGGCCTTGGAAATAGTGATTTCACCTCTCTCATTGATAGTTTTGGCATGATAGGCTAAGATTCACAACTTTTAGGATTCTTCCATATATCAGCTTCAAAAACTTCTTTTACCTGCACCATGGAACTCAAACCTTCTTTTGTTCATTTGACATGACAAAAAATTCTTTGGACAAGTTTGGGGTCTTTACACACATTGACATCTTCAGAATTTCTTTGTTCCTTACCTTGAAACTCAAAGTATCTTGTGATTGTTAGGTGAATGAAAACCTTGGCTTCACCTTTCTTACTGTTACTCTTCACATCCTTGCCCTTGGAGGAAATGGGACACTTACCTTGGAAATTTTTTTGAGATGCTGGTACACAAGAGTAGCCTTAGAAACTTTCCTTTCTTCTACCTTGACACCTGACCTGAACTTTACTCATTTATGCATGGCATTAAAAAATATTTTAGAGGTTTTTATCATAGCGGTACTGTCAAAACCCTTTCTTGCATGTATTATGAAATTGTAATAATGTTTTTTACCCCTTTTGACACTTCTTAGTGTGGGTGACTTGAATACATGGATTTTCCCTTTTTTACTGACCTTCCTTAAATATATATTCTTTGGGACAGTGAGGCATATTCACCTTGGCAAGACTCTGGAATGTCACACACAACAATCTCCTCAAATATTCTTTCTTCTGTCATCATGGGGGCCTAACATCATCATTTACCTCTTTTGACCATTTTTGGCATGAAAAACTCCTTGGGATGAGTTTGGAATCTCCACAAATAGTGATATCTTCATAAACTGTTTTCTATCAATTATGGAGTCCAAACATACCCTTTTGCCTTCTCTGATCACCTTACCAAAACCCTAGGTTTCTAGGATGCTTTGAAAACAATTATCAATGTTGTCTTCTACATCCTCTATAGCCCTTTCAAGTTCATTAATTTTTGTCCAGTTCACCTCACCTTTTTCCTTATTTCATCTATAATTTCTGAAAAACTTCTCTTCATGTTTTGGTTTTCTTGGTGTGCCTTCTTTATGTGATTTGCTGCATTGGACCCCTGCTTGCCACACTGCAGGCCCAATCAGGCTTAGAAACCTTGTTTCTTCTTGAACCCAAACTTCTTCCTCTCTCTTTGTTTTGAATGTCTTCATTGAAGCGCAAGCCTCTTACCTTACCAATTCTCTGCTGATAGTCACTTTAACACTCCTGTAGAAATTTCAAAATGCACAATTACCTTTTGCAGAACTTGAACTTGACAAGGTGGTCTTCTTAGGAGATTTTCTGGTATTTCTTGGACAACCATGTGCTGATCTTGTTTTCCATTTAAACCAGCTTCTAGCACCAGAAAAACGGAGCTTAAAACACCAATGAAGACCCTACAACCTATGAAACCCTAATGACCTAGTGGGAGGATCCTTTGACTTGGTCTTTGACTAAAACTTGGTTTAGGATATTCAAGTGTAAAAACATAATTTTTGACAAATTGATGTAATGAAGATCCAAAATCCAATGTACTTGATTTATCTAAAAAGCTTACAGAGATAGTTTTTAGACAATTAATTCCTGAGGAACCTGGTGAACATGGAATGAAAGGTTATTTGGTAACCCTAGATGGGAAGTGGAGTGATGGGCAAAGGAAAAACAAAGTACTGAGGTTATAGGTGGGTAAAATAGGATATAGATGAGTGGGATGAGCCCATAGGGGTTATTTAGGAGTGGTAGGGTAAACATGGGATGGCCAAATAGTATAATAGTGAAAAATTTGGTATAAGGATAATGAAGGCAGTGAAATTTCTAAAACTCACAATATTTAGGAATCTTGTTTTTAGAAATCTAGAACCAATATTTGGTCATCTATAGATGGTAAAAATTACTGATGACTAACAGTGGCTCCACTTTGGGAGGGCAGCTCCCTTTCAAGAGGTTTCCAAGACCTTAGAGCTCAAATCTCTAAGTTTTGAAGACCATTTCCCTTCTTTCACTTTGCATATTTCTTTCCTTCATCTCTGATTTTTTTTCTCTCTGAAGCTATGATCTCAAAATCAAAAAGACATGTTTGCTTCAGCTTCATTTCTACCTACACATCATATCTTGCCTAACATTTTTTCTTCTTCTAGAGGCACTTGGACTGGAAAAACCTTGACATTTTTTTTCTTTGAAAGCATAAAACAAAAAAATATCTACGTGTACTCTTATCACTCCCAAGGGTTCAGATTAGGTGAATGAACTCTCTTATTCTCTACCTAGTCTACTCATCTATCAAGATTAAGTTGTTTGACTGATTTTTATTTCTATATCCTACTAACATGAAATTGAAAACATGATCAAAATAGGATTGAGAAATCTCATTTTCCATGGACTGTGGCATTTGGACAAGCTGCACACAGACATTATTTTTGTACAATCAAAACTAGAAAACATGAGGGTTATGATATTTATCCCTCTTTTTCTCTTGGTTTAGATTTGTGCTTTAGGAACCAACAATATTTTCCTAATCTAATCTACTGACAAGTCAAGCTTAAATGGTTTGACAAGTCTTCCTTCACTAACCTATCAACAGAAATTTAAAACATGTTTAGTTATGATTAGGCTAGATGACTGAACAAGATTCTTTCTTTTGAACTAGTAGTGGCATTTAGGCTTGCACACTTTCAACAACACTCTTTTTTGGGTATGGAGTTGTACCTATTCTTTTCCTGCACTCTTTTACTTCTTTTTTTTGTTTTTTTGTTTTTTTTCTCTTATCTCTCATCAAGCGATATTATGTACAATGAATGAAAGCTTCAAACTAGGAAATTTGAAAAAAATATGGTTTTAGCATCCTTCCATTTACAGGACCTCCAAATAACTCTACTCCATACAGCTCTTGTAAAAATAAAGCATTGTTACCTCTAACTAAAAGAATGATGTAAGGACCCTTCCAAAAATTTTCAAACTTGCCATGTTTGCCTTTTTCTTCTCTCTTGAATCCCATTTCAGAACTTTGTCTCCAATTTGGAAATCATTTGCCTTGGTTCTTCTGTCAAAGATCTTCTTGATGTTCTCTTGCACTGCTTGTGTTCTGTTGTAAACTTCCTCCCTTGATTGCTACAAATGAATGGTTTGTTTCAGCCTTCTTTGCATGTCATTTTATTCTGATTGCACCTCTTGAAGAAGTTTCATAACTGGAACTCCCAAATATGTTGGGAAAATTGCATCCATGCCATACACTAGCTGATAGGGAGACATATTGATATATTTCTTAGTTGTTAGTCTATCAGCCCATAGTGCATGCACAAGTTTTCTATGCCATGATTTTTTGTTCTCTTCCAACAACTACATGATGATGTTCACCAAACTCTTGTTATTGGACTTAGCCAATCCATTACCTTGAGGGTAATAGGTTGTAGAGTGCCTTAGTGTGATGTGATACTTGTAGTAGAAGTCCGCCATTATCTTAGACTTAAATACTGCAACATTATCAGTGATGATCTTTTTGGGACAGCCAAATCTGGACAAGATGTTTGTTTCAAGGAATTTGATGATGACTAAGTCGGTGGCATTCCTTGAGGGGATGGCTTATATCCAATTCATGAAATAATTAGTGGAAGTAAGAATCCACTTGTGTTGGGAAGATGAGGTAGGGTGGATTTCACCAATGAAATATAAGCCCCACTATTGAAAGGAGTTTCAACACTGATAGGATGCAAGGGTAAAGGGAGTAATTTCCTCTTACCATCAAAGATTTGGCATTTATGGAAAGTTGCAACTAGATTGTGTATGTCAGGGAAAAGAGTGGGCCAATAGTATCCAGCTCTAAGGATTTTTTTAGCTGTGGTTTTCCAGTAGAGGTGACCTCCACACTCTCCTTCTTGAAACTCATGCATAATTCTATTTGCATCATCTTCGAGCAAACATTTAAGCAATATGCCAACAGAATTTTTCCAATACAAAGCTTTATCTATGATGCAGAAATTTAAAGCCTTTTGTTTCAAGAATCTATATTTTTTTTTGGATAAGGTATGAGGAGCATTAAGATAAATAAGCACATATAAAATATCAGCATACCAAGATGAATTCAGAAATAATTTTTCAATGGGTGGAGCTGTGAATTCTTCCTGTTCCTCTAATGCATCAATCATATTCATGTCTAGTGCTTGAAAATTTGATTCAGCCACGTGTTTTGCGAGTCCTTGTCCTTTAATCAGTTTAGTGGGTCTAATTTAAAAATCATATTCTAAGATAATAACAATCCATTTACCCCTTTTACCATCCGAGTCCTGATTTAGAATGTCTTTAACAATTGTATGTGGAACAAAAGCTATGACATGCGAATGTAAAATGTAAACTTTAAAGACTTTCAATGCTTTGACCAAGGTGAAGGCTTGTTTCTCCATGATATTATATTTTAGAGGTGCATCCCTCAATGCTTTGTTGAAGAAATCTATGGGCTGTTATCGTCCCATCATGTTCTTTTGAAGAAGTACTGCACCAATAGTATTGTTACATAGCAATTTGTCACCATCCCTGCAATTCCCCATCCCACACATTGGAGGGCTCATTCTGTGACCTGTGATCAATGACATAACCTGAAAACACTTTCATGGCACTCCCCTAGACATGGACTTTCATACCCCTGAAGACATCTCCTTGTGAAAAACCATAAAAATATCCTTTTCATCCTTGGCGTGACTAGCCTGTGTTATACCCGCGCCAATGGGGGAAATTCTTCAAAAAGGGCGCACCAATTGGCACTCTGTCTCAGAGTCGCACTCACACCAGGCTTAATAAAGGGTGTTTTTTAAAAATAAATGGCGGAATATTGACTCCAAACAATTCCTAAATTGGTCTCTAAATGGATTTGGGAGGTTGGTTCCGGATCTCCATGTAGAGGAAGTATTTTTCCACCTCTCATGGAAGCTTCCTTGAGGATAGGGCCAATCCCATAATTCTAGGGATCCCAACTCCCCTTCCACCATCTATATAAGCTTTCCATTTCCCTTTGCAAGCTAATCTCCAAGAGCCTTCATAGCTTAAATAATGCTGCAAGAGCTTTGATAGTCCTCATAGTGCCAAATCCATAGCAAGGAGATTGACAATCGAAGAGAAAGGCTTGTCCCCATTCTTGAAAAGCTTTACCGAGACGTATTATGCTAACGACCTGCCGAAGGAAGGTTCAGTGTCAGAGCTAGGCTGTATTTTCCTTTGTTGAATTAATGATAAGCGACTATTGGTTATGGTTCCACTCGTATTGTTCATTATGATCATGATTTGTGTCTTCTATGACTGATAAATAATTGCATATATATCAGGTTTTACGCTTGTGTTTGTCCTGCTTCTTGTGTGTGCAGGTGTTCGATCATAGTGAGCGAAAGGATTGTGATCTGCTGGAGCAAGGAAATGGGAGCATCATCTTCTCTACAAACGACAACGTTGGACTTGAGGTAGGCCTTCGTCGCGATTTGGTTTATTGCAATTAGGAACTTGCACCATAGCGTGTTACGATTATTTCTAGACCCGATCTGGGCTAGTAGGGATCGCCTCTGTCTGTAGAGGGGATTTAACTCTACAAAAAATTGGTGACTCCATATCATTTAGCCTTATCTAGACGATTTTCCAACTCACTCAGCTCGGTGAGAGGACCATCCCGAACACCTCCGCTAGATTTTCCTTCGCTGTCGACGCTATAATATCCGGCTCGACCCTCATAAATGTGTCTTTTGCGTGGATTCTGGCCATCTTTTGGGATTCATAGTCTCCAAGGATGGGATTCGCCTCAACCCTCTAAAGGTCGAGGCCATTGTCAATCTCCCATCACCCTCCTCGTTATATCAATTGCAGAGTCTGCAGGGAAAAGCTAATTTCCTTCGACGCTTCATCCCGAACTACGCGGAAGTTGCCAAAGGTTTCACTTGTCTTTTAAAGCAGAACGTTCCCTTTCGTTGGGACGAGATTGCTCAACGATCCTTCGAGAAGCTAAAGACGTTACTTGTTAATGCTTCGTTGCTTCGTCCTCCAAACTATCACCGTGATTTCGCTTTATATTTGGCCACCGCATTCAACACCATAGCTATGGTTCTGGTGCAGGATGACGATGATGGAAATGAACACGTCGTTTATTATCTATCACGGAATCTTCTCGACACAGAAACGCGTTATGCTCATGTCGAGAAAATGGCGTTAGACACAGTACACGCTGTGCAGCGATTTCGCCACTATATCCTATTGCATACAATAACTGTGGTTTCAGATTGCAACCCCATGACGTACATTCTATCCCGAAAATTACTGGGGGGAAAATACTCCAAATGGATCATTATCCTTCAGGACTTTGACTTAGATTTTACCACTGCTAAGTCGACCAAATCACTGGTTTTTTTGGATCTCATTTGCTCCCTCCCGATAGACTCCACCCCATCTCATTCCGAGGATCATATCCCAGACGAAACACTCTTCCTTATCAGCACTCGCGACCCATGGTATGGCGACATCATAGTGTATCTTCAAATGTCAACGTTCCGGTCTGAGTTGACCAAAGATGCCCGACGTCAGATTCAGCATCAGTCTCAACCCTAACGCATTGTAGGAGATACGTTATACCGGGTTGGAGTAGATTCGGTGCTCCGCCAGTGCTTAACCCTGGAAGAGGCTGAAAGAGTCTTGAATAGCTATCACATTTGCGCCTATGGTGGTCACATGTCCAGATATGCCACTGCCCAGAAGAACTTGCGTGCAAGTTACTTATGGCCGTCGATATTCAAATACTTTATTGTTGCAGTCAAAAAATGTCATGCGTGCTAGGTTTTTCAGCGCAAGATGCGCGCGCCACCTCTCCCTCTACATCCTGTCATTACTGTCAGCCCTTTTGCGAAATGGGGGGTATATTTCATGACGTGTAACCCTAATTCGGCCGGGGGGCATGCATATATAATCGTTGTTGTCGACTACTTTACTAAGTGGGCCGAAGCGATGCCTACACTAGCTATCGACGGTAAGACAACTGCCCAGTTCATTTTCAACCACATTATTGCACGTTTCGGGGTCCCTCAGGCCATTGTTACCGATCATGGCATTCATTTCCTAGATTACATGATGGCCGAGCTGACATCAAGATTGGGCTTACGACATGATAGCTCAACGCCATATTACCCCCAGGCAAATGGCTAGGTTGAGGCTGTGAACAAAGTTTTGGTCACTATGCTTCAACGAAAAATGGGTATTCATAAGTCCAATTGGCATCTCCAATTGTTCTCAGCTCTATGGGCCTACCGGATGTCAGCAAAGAGTGCGACCGAATTCACACCTTTTCAATTGGTGTATGGTCTGGAAGCGACTCTTCCGGTTGAGTGCGAAATTCCTTCCTTAAAGTTGGCTGTGGAACTTTTGCCTGATACTTCTCCTGAAGAAGAGCGTCTCTTGTATTTGGAACGGCTAGATGAAACCCGTCGCTTGGCTGCTTTAGTCATTGAGGCATAGAAGAAGTGGGTCAAAGCTCACTTTGACCAATCAGTCTCTCCACGTTCCTTTGTCGAAGGGGACCTTGTCCTCATATACGACCAAGCGCATGAAAAAATTGGAGTAGGAAAGTTCCAATCGATGTGGCATGGGCCCTACATTGTGAAATGAGTATTGAAAAATGGGGCTTATGAGCTCATTGATTATGAAGGAGTTCCGTTGATGCAGCCTAGAAATGGGCTGTACCTTAAAAAATACTACGCTTGAGTTATTTTTGGTGTGGTGTGTGTACATAGGTGTGTATATTCATTTGTGTGCATGTGTGGTGTGGTGTGCGATGTAAGCATCTTTCTGCTGATCGGGTCTTCCTGATTGTGCAGATGTCTATTACTCCGTTTGTGGGTTTCGCAAATGGTGCCTCCCGTAGTACTAGGAATCTGTCCTCGGCAGCCTGGGTAATCTATGATCCTGCTGGTGAGTTCGTTAACCTGCAAGGTGTGTGTCTGGGTCCTGCTACAAATAATATCGCAGAATATAGTGCCGTATTGGAATTATTAACTGAGGCTGTGGACCTCGAAATTTGTGAATTACTTGTGTATCTAGACTCACAACTTGTAGTATTACAGCTTAATGGTCATTATTCAATTATAAACCCATCCATTTTACGTCTGTATCTACATATTCGTTTACTGGACAGAAATTTTGATTATATTACATATCAACACATACCCAGACATATGAATACATTAACAGATGCAGTAGTGAATATGGTTTTAGATAGACATTTGTGCAATTTATAAACAAAAATATCATTACATGTAAAAAGATCCATCCAGAAATAGGTATATATATATATGTGTGTGTGTGTGTGTCGAAATGTTTACATAGTGTGCATCACATAAAATCAAAAAATATACATGTTCGTCTTAATACAGCCGGAAACGACATGTCTCTCAAAAAATATGCATATGAAAGCCCTAGATGTCTAATCTGCATGGTGCTCGTGGTAACAAGTCACCGCGCACACTAAGCATCTCAGTAGTCGGTGGAGGCGACTAGGCACCCCCACAGTGTGTCGCTGGTATGCTAGCGGAACATCTGCTAGCTGTGCATAGTCCGGGATCCCCCGGGCAATGCCCTCCAAGTTCTGGATCAGTTCGCCGCCTTCGCCACTCTCAGCCTGAGGGTCATGTACGGCATGGGTTCTCCGTGCAATGGGCGACATGCCCGCGGGCCTCTCTGGGCTGACGTCTTCATACACATAAAATTATTGTTAGAACGGACATGTATTACAAAAAAAAATCATAAATACATAGAAAATAAAAAAAAGAGTATCATACCCAACTCCTCATCCCAATCCTCCCCCTCCGGGAGCGGAAGATCGATATCTCTGGTGAAATCGGTCCCAGCATAGGGCCAATCCTCGACCACGATCATTTGTTGCCATAACCACCCAAAGAACTCAAGTCTCCAAGACATCTGTTGACCTCCTCCTGACCTGGGCATAAGTGCCGCCCAGCGAGCCATCCTCGACTCTCTTGGTACCGGCTCAGCAACTATGGTCCCTTGGCCCTGGAAAATAGGTAGTCATTCTAGGATGAACGACACCAAAATGGAAACCTAGCCAAACTACTTTAGTTTGACTTGCTTGCATCTTGTCAGCTGCCTCTTGATATTGCTCATCACTGCAGTAGCCCAATCAAACAATGGGGTTCATATAGTCGGAGGCTAGTATGAGTTGGGCTTTGGTCGCTTCATGCGGTGTCTGCGATCCTGCAGCCCGTGTAATGGTGTGTAGCACTACTCTGAGTGCTAGATCGCGGAGAGTGTGGATGTCCACGTTCCCGCTTCCCGATCCGGTTCGTGCCCCTGGGCACACCCTTGCCATTACTTGTTCCATATTTTCTTTGGAAGGTTTGTTGCCCGTCAGAATGGGTACTGGGCCTCTACGCGACAACCCGGTGATGAAATACACGTCAGAAACCTCAAGTTCCAAAACTTGGTCCCGAAGTTTAAATACTTCTTCATTTTCATCCCATATGCTGACCAAGTATTGTAGCAACTCAGGTTGAGCTCGTAAACATGGAGTAAGAAAGAATTTTTCGAGTCCACATTTCTTGAATGCATTCATACAGGCTTCGTTTTCCATAGCCATTTCATCTTCCTCCCCATGTTCCCTCTCCTTCCATTCAATAACCATTGTGCTTGGTTACCTAAATCAACATGATCAAAAACCCTTGTTAGATCTCTGTCATGCTTGAAAATCCAAATGGATACCTCACTGTTTGGAAATCTAAAGCGGAAAATTATGTTGCGCCATTGGCGCGACTGTTTTCCTAATAGTCGCACTAGATGGCGCGACCCCTTTGTGAGGAAAAGTCCATTGGCACGGGTCTGTGCCCAATACCCGCGCCAATGGCAGAGCCCTAAAGTTTTTAAAAGTCTCCTCTAGAGATCGACTGTGGAATGGAAACTCATAAAAAATGGATTAAAGTGGAGCTTAAGGGAATGCCTTTTACTTGGAACAAACGAGGAGCTGAATGACGTCCCGGATTAGTCGCAATCACCGCCGCAAGTTTGCACACAAACAGACCACTGTTGCTCTCCAAGTAAGGTAAAAAGTAAAAGTAAATTTGTTTTACCATTTGAAGCCTATTTATAACTTTTCAGGTCAAAAATTAGGTTTTAGATGTCATTTTTCTCAATATTTTAATATATCTTGTCGAAAATGGATTTTACACTTGCTTTTATGTTCAGCGACAGGTTTTTACATGACTTTGGAAGTGATACGAGTTGTATTTTATACTTTTTCGGACTCGGTAAAAACACGAAAAAGTCATTTTGGAGTCATATTTCAGCTCTTTTTTGACTCTCTAAACATGAAAAGATCGTCGAGTCCCTTGTTGTTTCGATCTCGTTAAAGTGGCCACGAAACAAAATCTACCCAGTATACGTTTACCCCTTTTTCGGGCTGGGATAGATTATTTACGAAAAAGGAATACCCTAGCCCATTCCGATTAGGAGGTTTTATCAGACATAGTTTTCTACCTCTTCAGATCTGAGAAACTATTTACGAAAAGGGACCGTTGGATTTTACTTTTCCGTTGTCTTTTCAAACTCTCTAAACATGAAAAGATGTCGAGTTCTTCCTTTGTCAGAATCGTTAAACCTTGATGACATTGGATTCAGTCGTAATGACGATATTCGAGTTCCTCCTTCCTAGGGCTCGTTAAATGTACTAGGATGGACTTATATAACAAGCATATGGTATCCTCTTCAAGCTTGTGTAAAAAAATGGAACCATCATCATTGACGTGTCGGCAATATGTCGCTCTTGAACATGGCACTTGTGTGCATTCGTGTTGGGTTGGGGACATCTCATCTTGCTTTTCACTTGCCTCCGTGGGTTTGGGTGATCCTTTTTGACCTCTCATCTACTCTTTGCCTCGTCATCATGACCTATGATCTTTTGATGTCAAATACTTCCAAATCCACTGTCGTGTTGTTTAAATGTTCAAGAGAAGTTGACCTCTACAAATTTCAACCTTCCTCTGATTCTCATCTAAACCTGATTCACAAAGACATTATGTTCCTCTGTCTCGCATCGATGATGTGGGAAACAGTATGGCCCACCTTCGATCAAGGTCACTTCCTGTCGACATCAGCTCATTATCCTGGAAGATGATCTAGGGACTCCCTTCTGGTACCTTGGAGCCTGCATGCCTCAATGGCAGGTTCTTCGCGTTCGACGTGGGGTTTTCATCATTGGCCTCCGATCGAGTGATTCTATGGGTGGTCGATGCCAGCTCACTGATTCACATGCCGTAGACTGTACCTATAGTACCTTGAGGGCCATTGTCATTATTGGTGGTACCTCTCGCATCTGTTAACAACTTTCATCATTGGTTGGTAATCAGGTGATGTTCTTGCATGTTCGACTTCAGCTCACTTATTCGCATGCTTGAACTTGTACTTTGTTTGGGTCAAGATGGAGCACAAGACCCTGGATTTTTTCTGTTAGAATCCAGGCTGCAATTTTGTGGATTATTATGATTAGTTACATGACTCATTCATTGGATGGCTGCGACCATACCTGAGTCTATTTATCGATCCTCACTGGATGGCTGCGTCCATACCTTGGATCTGGATTATTGTATACTCTGCTATGGATGGTTGCGCCCATACCACACATCTATCATGTATTTGAGATATTAGTTGTACTTCTCTACGCAGGTCTTCCAACGGCAGTGTTTTCAGTTGGACATGTTCTCGTAAAGCATTTCACCCCTCTCTCTCTTTCGGACCTCATGCTTTAGGGGGCATCTGTTACAGAGAAATTTGTCACCATCCCTGCAATTCCCCGTCCCGCACATTGGAGGGCTCATTCCGTGACCTGTGAGCAGTGAAATAACCTGAAAACACTTTCATGGCACTCCCCTAGACATGGAATTTCATTCCCCTGAAGACATCTCCTTGTGAAAAACCCTAAAAATAGCCTTTTCATCCTTGGCGTGACTAGCCTGTGTTATACCCACGCCAATGGGGGAAATTCTTCAAAGAGGGCGCGCCAATTGGCGCTCTGTCTCAGAGTCGCACTCACGCCAGGCTTAATAAAGGGTGTTTTTAAAAAATAAATGGTAGAATATTGACTCCAACCAATTCCTAAACTGGTCTCTAAATGGAGTTGGGAGGTTGGCTCCGGATCTCCATGTAGAGGAATTAGTTTTCCACCTCTCATGAAAGCTTCCTTGAGGATAGGGCCAATCCCATAATTGTAGGGATCCCAACTCCCCTTCAACCATCTATATAAGCTTTCCATTTCCCTTGGCAAGCTAATCTCCAAGAGCCTTCATAGCCTAAAGAATGCTGCAAGAGCTTTGATAGTCCTCATAGTGCCAAATCCATAGGAAGGAGATTGACAATCAAAGAGAGAGGCTTGTCCCCATTTCCGACAAGCTTTACCGAGACGTATTCTACTGACGACCTGCTGAAGGAAGGTTTAGCGTTAGAGCCAGGTTGTATTTTCCTTTGTTGAATTAATGATAAGCGACTATTGGTTATGGTTCCACTCATATTGTTCATTATGATCATGAGTTATGTCTTCTCTGAATGATACATAATTGCATATATATCGGGTTTTAGGCATGTGTTTTTCATGTTTCTTGTGTGTGTAGGTGTTCGATCGCGGTGAGCGAAAGGATTGTGATCTACTGGAGCAAGGAAATGGGAGCATCATCTTCTCTACAAACGACAACGTTGGACTTGAGGTAGGCCTTCTTCGCTATTTAGTTTATTGCAATTAGGAACTTGCACCATAGCGTGTTACGATTATTGCTAGACCCGATCTGGGCTAGTAGGGATTGCCTCTGTCTGCAGAGGGGATTTACCTCTACAACAAGTATGTTTTGATGCAAAGGAGAAAATGAAGAAATATTTGGAAAATTCGGGGCTAATTAGAACCAGTGTATGGGCAAGTGCTTGTTTTACTAGTTCAAAGGATTGTTTTGCTTCCATGGTCCACTTGACTCCTAATCCTCTTTTCAACATGTTCGTAATGTCTCTTAGGAGTTCAGCAAGGTTTGGTATGAACCTCCTTAGGAGATTGATCTTTCTAATGAAATATTGTAGCTCTTTAATGTTCCTAGGGTGGCTGATTTGTAATATACCTTCAATCCTTTTGGTGTCTATCTTCATCCCTTCCTAAGAAATGATGTGGCCTAATATTTTTCCTTCTTGAAGACCAAATAGTGTTTTCTTAGGATTCAAAGATAGGTCATACTTCCTACACTTCTCAAAGACCTTTCTCAAATGAACTAGGTTTTCTTAATCAGTTTTAGAATAGATAGTAATGTCATCAAGGTATATTACTATGAAGTAACCTATGTCTTCGGAAAAAGCTATGTCCATGGCTCTTTTAAAAGTAGCCCCCGCATTCATCAACCCTAATGACATTTTTACATACATGAATGTACCCTAAGGTGTTTTCAAAGCAGTTTTATGTTGATCACTTGGAAGTACTAGTACCTGATTGTAGCTTGAGAAGCCATCAAGCAATGATATTCTCTTAGACCCTACCACAATTTTTAGTATATGATCCATTTTTGGTAAAGGGTAGTTGTCCTTCAGGGAGGCTTTGTTCAAGTTTCTAAAGTATATGCACAACCTAATCTCCCTTGTTTTATTTCTTACTGACACAAGGTTAGAAAACCATTTTTAGTACCTAAGTGGAACTATGATACCAACATTATACATCTTCTTTATTTCTTTTTCAACAAGAGGTACTAGGATGTGGTTTATTCCTCTCATTTTTTTCTTGAATGGTTTCTAATTTTCCTTGAGAGGAATATTATGGTGAATAATGCTTTTGTCGTAGGACTGTAAGTCTTCATACCCCCATGCAAAAAATCTTAAACTCTTTGAGCAAATCTATATATTTATATTTTATGTGAGGAGGCAGAGTTTTGGACAAATTGATCATTTTGGGTTCTCCTATGCTACCTATGTTGCACTCTTCCACATTAGTTTCGGTGGTTTCTATTGTTGGCTTTTTAGCAACATCATTAAAGTCAAACAACTCTTCTAAAGGGGTAATACCTCTTATTAATGGGTCACCTTTGCATTGTAACACCTCTAGGTCTTTTTTATCTGAGTCCCTAGAAAATTATGCCTCATGAAAGTGTCCTAGCATATTTACATCAGCATTAGGAAATGGCTCTGTTTTTGTTGTTTGTCTTTCACTTGGGAAATCTTGTTCATGTTCGAAGCTTGGTTTTGGTATTGCAAATTCATTCTTATATTGCATAAAATCATCAATTTTTTTATCACCCACAAACACTTGCCAGTAATCTATGATTTTAGGTACTGTAGGCTTGTTTTTGACTTTTACAATGTATTTTTTATTGGCTTGGGGTATTTGGCAAGTGCTGGCAGCAAAGAAAAGTTCGTTGGCAAGAGTGTTTTGAGCTCTAGGAATGGAAGTAAGTTCATACTTCTCAAAAAATTTCAAGAGGTCTAAGGCTGCATTCCTATATTTTATTAGCCTAGGATTCATGGCTGAATATTAACCCTCAATTTGTCTAATGATCAATTCAGAATCTCCTTGAACATAAATTTTCTTGGCTCCTATGTCTTTTAGCAAATGTAAACCAAGGAGAAGGGCCTCATACTCTAAAATATTGTTAGTGCATTGAAAGTCTAGTTTGTAGGAGTGGCCTTCATTAGTGTTATGTATCCAAAAACCAGCTCCCGAACCGTCTTTGCCACAAGAGCCATCAAAGCTCATGTTCCAAAGAGTTTCAAGTTCAACTTCACCATTATGTTGTTTTTCGGGGCTGCTAGAGTTTTCGCTGTCAAGTTCTTCATTCAATGTTTGGTTTGACTGTTATGGTAGGTCTAGACCTTTCTCAATTTAATTTACTTCTTCATCAATGCCATCATCATTATACAAGATAAATGAGTCAAGTTTTGAATGGATGGAATAAAGAGGGGTGTTGTTTGGCCTATCTTGGCTTCTAACCATATATTTCATGTGTGATTCCTGGTAGAACCTCCTTTTTTTGTTAAAGACCAGGATGATAGCATAGGACATGTCCATTTGGAGATTCCCTTGAAGTTTGGCTCCCCATGATCTGGATAAAAGAATGCCATACTTCGAGGGAATGTCAGCAACCACTATGTCCATGACTAGACTCTTAGCAGGTATTTGTGCCAGGTTGACAAAGATCCTTGATTAGACCCAAACATTTGACTCTACTCGAATCGAAATAGTACAATTCCTTGTAAGGTTTGGTTATTTCTAGGCCTAATCTATCCATCACTACCTTAGGCATGAGATTGTGTGAGGAACCGAAGTCTAGCATAACATTGTGCAAGATTTTTTCATGAATATTTAAAGTAACATAGAACGAAGGGACATATCCTTTTTGATATTTTCCCTCTACCTCAGATCCAAACAACAGCTCTGGTTTTTCATCAGTTAGGTTTAGAGTGTTGGTGTCATGTCCTATGTTCAAAGCTTTTAACATTTGGGACCTATATACATCCTGAGTTACTAGTTCGGCAAGGGGTATGCATATTTTTATTTTGGAAATATCACCCTCAAAACTAAAAGGTGCTAGTGTTTTTGGTATATTTACATAAGTTTTGTCACACACAAACTTTTCAGCTATTTTGGTTTTTTGAGTTTTATTAGGATTATCATTTAGAGCAGTTTTACCAGGGCTACTAGTTGATGTAATAGGGAAACTTGAGTCACCATTCGATTGGATAATTTTGTCTTTCTTTTTATCATATTTCTTAGCCATGGTGTTGGTGTTTTCTGCTATCCTTTTCATTATGTTTTCAAGGTTCTGTTTAATAGAAGTTTATAGTTTATTTTTCTTGGAGGCCTCTTGGTTTTTCTTACTCCTACGTTCATATTGCTTGTGGACCTCCATTATGGAATTTTCAAATCCTAAATTATACTCTTCAAAGTCCTCATAGTTTGTTTCATTTTGATTTGAGGAAAAGAAGGCTTGTTCTTCTTCAGTGAGAAAAACATCACCCTCGTTATCAGAGCTTATCAAGTTTACATGGTTTTCTTCTAGTTGTTCAGTTTCTCTCTCCTTTTCATCTACATAGTTGTCTTGGAAAGGAGGCCTGATTTTTTGTTCATTATCTCTTTGTCTATTTTGGGGAGGGTCTCTTCTGAAGTTTTGATTTCTATTTCTATTTTTGGGATTTGGTTGGTTTTACCTAGGAGGTGTTATTTCACTCAAGCTGATCCTCTCCATCATTCTCTCCATTACCCTCACTGTATTCTCAATCTTGGCATCATATGTGGAGGCCATGGTTTCATATTTGTATGTGACCTTCTTTTTTGACCTCATCTTAGCCCTCTTCACAATCAGATTGGCCTCTACACTCACGCTCCCCTTTGCATGTCTTCTAAGGTTAGGGGGTCTCTTTCTCTCAATTGGTAGGTCATGTATGGATCAAAGCCTTCTAGAAATTTCACTAAGGCTAGGCCTTGTGGAGGTTTCATGTGAGGCGAGAGGGCATTGTACACACTATTGAACATAGTGCAATAGTCTTGGACACTTTCTCCGACATTTCCCTTAAGTTTTTTATATTATGATAGGATTTGGAGAGGGTTTTACTTAATCTCCCATTTATTTATGAATTTCTGATAAAGGGAAGGGAGATCTTGTATGCTGTTAGAAGTCAAGTTTTTGAACCATTTTTTTGGCTTCTCCTCCTAAGCTTTGGGAAAACATCCTCATCTTTATGGTCTCGTCTTCTATCTCTTTATATTCAATGTTAAGTCCCTATATTAATAGTGTAGCCCCTTATTATGTTAGTGTAGCCCCCCTTATTGTTATTATTGTACCCCTGTAACCCCCATATTGTTATTATTGTGCCCTTACATTATTGTTGTTAGGTCGGCTAGGATTACATTGTGCCCCACTAAGATTATATTGTGACCCCATGGACTCCTATATATAGAAGGAGGTTTTGTTCATTTGTATCATCCAAGAATTGTTCATTTATGTAATGTATTGGAGGTTGCCCCCTCGAAGTGGCTTATTTCTAAGGCGTTGATATCTCTTTTCTTCTATTTGTTTGGTTACACAACATTTGGTGAGACTTTGATTCTGAGTTTGTTTGCTCTAAATAGGTCATCGGGAATTTGCGCTATAACTTTTTTTCTACGAGTTCAGAATCACAAGGAAATTAAATATGGTGCGAAAACTGAAATCCTGAGGAAATTTTTCAAAAAATTTCAGAGCTTGGTTTGAAACATTTTTGGAGATATGATCTGTGGAAGGTAGTGCTTTTTCAGGCTCCTGAATTTCAGCTCAAAGAGGTGATCGTGGGAAAAGTTCAATAACTCTCTCTCTGGGAATTGGATTGGAGTGCCGTAAAAATTGGTCACAAGTACACAGACTGTAGTTTTGTGGCTATCAATTTCAGAGACAAAAGACGAAAAATTGACACGTGGCAAGTCGTACAAATTCGCTCTATTGAACCAGTCCATAATTAGGTCATTGTGGGAGATTGGACACAACTTTGTCTTGGAAAATCCAAATCAGGTCAGACCTATGGCATTCAAAAGATAATTCAGAGGGATATTTTATTGCTGAATTTCAGATATTGAAAATTTTTCAGTTACGGGGGATAATTCAATTTCAATATCAATATCAAAGAAAAATTAGCTGTGTTAACTTTTGAGGTGCATAACGTTTGCATACAAAAACGAGTTTGAAGTGATTCCAAGGGCATATTGAAAAATATTTATCAGAATTGGGTTATATAATGTTATCCAAAAATTAATTCCCATACCCATTAAGCCCTCAGAAAGCTATACTATGACGCATGAGGAGGAAGAGTTGCAGTATGAGATATCAAAATTATGGTACCAAGTGCAACAAGTTTCGATCTTACGAAGAGAAATTGAAGATGAAATAGATGGTTTAAAAGTAGAAATGGAGGTTAAGTTGGATGTTTTGAAGGATCAAATAATAGCAAATATGGATGATAAATTAGTGGAAGATCACATCGAGCATCAACAACAAGTTCTCCAACTCTCAATGGATAACCCAACTTTGGTGCAGAATCTAATGAAACAACAAGAAGATCAACACGACATCGAAAGAAGTTATGAAGCAGTCAAAAAAACAAGAAATCGACAAGTACGATCAATTTCAGAGTATCTCAGCAACTGGAAGAACCTTTCTATAGAATTTTCCACATGGGAGGATGAGAATTTTATATAGAAGCATCAAGAAAAAATCAAGCGTTGAGGATAACACTTGTTTGAAGGAGAGGGGCATGTTAATTCCTTATATTAATAGTGTAGTCCCTTATTATGTTAGTGTAGCCCCCCTTATTGTTATTTTTGTACCCCTGTAACCCCCATATTGTTATTATTGTGCCCTTACATTATTGTTGTTAGGTCGGCTAGGATTACATTGTGGCCCCCTAGGATTACATTATGGCCCCATGGACTCCTATATATATAAAGGAGGTTTTGTAAATTGGATCATCCAAGAATTGTTCATTTATGTAGTGTATTGGAGGTTGCCCCCTCGAAGTGGCTCATTTCTAAGGCATTGATATCTATTTTCTTCTCTTTTTGGAGTTGGTTACACAACATTCAGGCATTAGTGTCCTATCTGCATGTTGTTTGGGCGGTGGTAGATTCAACTCCGGTAAAGTGAAGGATTTTGGATTGGTAGCCTTGAGGCACTTAGACTCAAGGTTGAGGTAAAACTAATGGGGCAAACCATCTCCCAAAGGGAGCAAACCATGCTACCATGATTGGAGGTGCAGGAACCCAAGGATGGTTTGTGAGAGGTGGGTTTGTGAGAGGAGGTGGAGGATGAAGTGGAGTGGTTTGCATAGTGGATGTGTGAATGGGGGTGGTAGATGTACTCAGACCAGTAAACTAAGATTGAGTAGATTTAGAATGGAAAAAGAAAATTTTTTGGAGAAGATGCGAATTAGGAGGAGTGGAAGGAGAGGCTTCTCTACTAGGAATCTGCTACAAATAAATCTATGGGCTCAATGTTTATCTAGTCTATCCCATTCTGAGACTTATTTCTAAAAAGGTTCTTTCTATGGTATAACTCAAATTGTGGATCTAGCAAGGCTGTGAGGTTTTTAGGGACAAAACTTGCTTTGTGAATGGTCCTAATAGTAGTTTAATCTTAGGCCCTAGAATTTTTCCACAAAATATTTTCTGGGTCATCAACTATGGTAGGAGGGTTAGGGTTAGTGTGAGATCTAGCAGTAATCCTTTGTGAAGCCAGATTTTAAACTCAATAATGTAGAGAGGCTGAAAGTTTAGGAGTGTCTTGAAAACAAAACTGTCTGCAAGGATACTAATCTTACAGAAAGAGTGACTGGGTTTTAGATTTCTATCACTGATTAGTGCATTCCTAGGGGAGTCTATGAAAGCTAGTGAAGCTAGTAGGCCTACTAGAGGCTAGTGGAGTTGCTAGGTGTATGCTTTTTTACTGTTTTGAGGATATATACTTATGGTCCACCACCAACAATTTAAAAAACCATTCTAGAGATGTTTTTTGGGGTTTTTTGAGTTTCTTTATACAACACTAAGACTTTAATGAGTTTTCTGTAGTTGAAACATCATGTTGCTAGTATGGTGAATCAATTAGATAGTACTCTTGGATAAAACTTGATTTTCTAAGTCTAATCGGGACTTAAGAGTTTTAAAGGTGTACTTAGGATGTTATTTACTCAGAGTCCCACCGTGATCGCCATTATGTTAGGTCCTCGTTATTTGGCAGATTGGAAATGACTAAATGAACAAGGGTAACATCAAAACAGTTTTTGGATTCCTAGGACCTAGCCTTCCTGGACTCAGAGAGGGCTCTCTCTATAAACATGTAAAGGATGTGATCTTGATTGTGTTAAGGGTTTGATTTTAGGCTAGTTATTAGGTTTAGGGTTTGTTTGTTTGTTTGGTTGGGTAGGCGGTTTATCAAGCAGAATAGGTAGAGTGAGACAGGTTCAGACCATTGGGCTATGGAGTCTACAAAGGTCTTGAAAAGTTTAATAGTAGGACAAGGGTGTATCACAGGGCAAATCTAACAAAGTCAAATAGATCTAAAGGCTTATGTGAATGAGATGAACAACAAATTGTGAACATCGTAGGTGCAAAAGGGCAGTTAAGAATCCTCCAACAAATACATCAACAAGAATGATCTTTATGATTACTAAGCATCAAGAAATAATCAAAGATAGGGCACACCAATAACTCTTTTGATCAAACTCTAACATGTAAGCATTAAGACAACAATCTAGTGAACTATAGAAGGCAAACAACTTGTAAATCTTCTAGTGATTTCAGCTTCAAGCTAAGAAAACATTTAAGATAAACATATAGCAGAGATCAAAGAAGAGGGAACTCCTAACTTCATCAATCAAGCTATTAAGACCTCCAAAGCAACATTTTAAGATGAGCTATAGGGCATGGAAAATCATAAACCTCATTAGCTAAACTTAATCAGCAACACTTCAAAGTAAAGACCTTAGAAACAATGTTTAAGTAATAGCAAAGAGTAGGGCTAACCATAAATCACTTTGACATTTGCTTCATTGAATCATTTCCAAGATAAACAAGCATAAGTGGGTCTAGAGAGCAACTAAGAATTCTCTAAACTAACCTAGCAGAAGAAAACATAGAAACAGTGAAGGACAAACAGAACTAAGGTGCCTCTAAACAGCATTTCTTAAGCCTAAAACTTCTGCCCTATTGCAATAGAAAGATGAACAATATGATAACAACAGAAAACATGAAATAAATAGGAACACATCACCATTTAACAATGCTCAAGGATCCTGCAAGCAAACCTTCTCCAATGTCAAACAATCCAAGCCATTCACAAAAATCGGAGCCAAATTGTCTTCAATCTCCAAGTCTATTTATTACTCTCAATAATTATCTAACCAACAAAATACAATAAGACCTCCATGCTCTATTTAATTTGCATTGGAGGGTCAAAACCCTAAATAGGGTTTTAGACATCATAAATAACTCATAAATGTCCTTTATGTCCAAGAGACTTTGCAAGGCCCAAGGCACAAAATATCCAATGAAAATAAATGCAAAATATCTTCTCAACCACATTTGGCAAAAAAAATTGACATTTAAACTCCCAAAAACTCCCAAAATAACTTCCAGCATATTTTGTTGACTTTTGTGCAAGGACGCATCAGTGAGGTCCAAGGGCGCAGCACCTGCACGAGAAAACTGGGTCATCTTGCAGCTGAAGTTTGAAGGCCTTCCTGATGTCGGAATGGGCTCCGTGATGGCTCCTTGGAAAGCCTATTGAGTCTACTTTCCAAAACTACTTTTGGTTTTCCAGTTGGACTTCATTTGCCTATCCAAAAATCAAAACTCCCAAGGCTGGTAAAGGCGCAGCGCCAACCCTGAAAACATGGCAGAAAGGTGAAATTTCAGGTGTTTTTGACCCTTTTGGAGGACCAAATCAACTCCAAATGACCTGAAATTTTGTGAGCATGTTGTACTTGACCTGACAAATCCAAAAATGTAAACCATTTCTCCTGAGGATGCCCTGAGAAAAAGCGCAGCGCCCTTGGCCCTTCAAATCAGCAAAAATTCAAAATTTCCAAAAAGTTCCCAAACTTTAGATTTGCCTTGCTTTTTATGTTTGGGATGCTTGCATGGAAGCATCAGCAAAAAGGTTAAGTTTTTCTTGACCTTTTGCCTCCTTAAGGGCTTGGACTTTGGCAAGGGCTCTTTTGAGCTTGGCCCTTGCAATTTGATTTCTAAATGCATAGTGCTTGGTCATCTTTTTCTGTAGGTCAAGGTCCCTTTGTGTCTTCTTTAGCTGCTTGCTTTCATCCTTATAATACTCAATGACATACTTTGCCATGCCAAGCTTTCTTTGTAGGTCTCTAATCTGAGCATCCTTGCTTCGGAGCAAGATGCTAGTGGTCCTTTCTTCATCTTCATTTTCACTGTCAAGGTCAATGAATTCAAATTTTTGTTTAGTTCCATGATTACCTTTCTTATCTCCAACAGTGACCTTTTCCTTGCCTTTGTCAAGCTTCTTTGTTGATGTGGAAGGCATGACCCCTTGCCTTTTGGAGGCAGCAAACACATGCCTTTCTCCTCTTTGGTATGTCAAAGGAAGAGGTTCAATATTGTTTACCTCAGTGCCATATGTCTTGTTTCTATCTTTGTGATGATCTTTGCTTGGCTCACTGACTTCTTGGCTCACTTCTTTATATGTATCCTTCATGCTATCATTACTGCTTTTTCCTTTGCTGCTCTTTGTAGTGCCTTTATCCTCTTCATTGCCTTCTTCATTGCCTTCAACACTGCGCCATGAAACTCATTGTGTTCCATATCATCACTGCCTTTGTCAACACTATCAGCCTCAATATCTTTTGCACTGCTTTCTGCACCATCATTATTTCCACTGTGAGCCTCATTGTTTTTATTGTCCTCATGGCCATCATGACTGTTGTTATGACTATCACTGCCTCCATTATCACTGCTGCTTGCATCATTGCTGTGATTTTCACTGTTATCATTAGCCTCTTCATTCTCTTCAACATTATCGGCTTCTTGTCTTCTTGGTTCTGTGAGCTGTTTCTTTTCCTCAACATCCCATCATTACCTTGGCTGCTTTCTTCATCATTTACCTCATCTTCATTGACATCTACCTCCATGTATTCTTTGCCATATTCTTCATTTATGTCTTCATTGCCTTTTTCCTCCGCATTTTTCTCTTCATTACCGCTGGAGCCTCATTGTTTTCACTGTCATGACTATCACCATGGCTCTTTGTTTGATTGTCATGCTCTTTACTGTGTTCTTCCTCATTTCCGCTTTGAAACCCTAGCTTTGTTTGCAAAATTGAGGTGGAAAAAAAAGGGTAGGGGAGTGATGGTGAAAAAGACAGCTTTATACAAATGAGGGATGAGTGAATGAGGGTGAGGCAAAACCCTAGATGAATGAGCAAATTATCAACAAGGCACTCTCTGTGCGTTATTTACTTTATCTTGCAGACAGGTGAATGATTGTCTTTTAAATAGTGGTGTTTAAGTATAAAAATTAGGTTTTCCTCCTTAGGTCTTGACTCCTTTGACCAAATGATGATAAAAAACTTGGAGAGGGCTTGCTGAGCTGCACTTACCTCTTGAGGATGCTTGAAAACCTTTGTTGACAGCTTGGAGGTGTTTTTGAGTGGATTTGAGGGTTTGCAGGTTGTGGAGGCCCTCCTGGCCAATTGCGCAGCGCTTGAACGTGCTGTCGGGAGGCTGAATGGCCTGTCAGGTGGGCAAAGGCGCAGCGCTCGGGTTAGTCTAAATGCGTAGTGCTCGGCAAAGGCGCAGCGCCGTGCACGGGCTGAACGTGCTGTCGGTTGGGCAAAGGCGCAACGCTGAGCGCGTTTGCTGGGCCTTTGTCGAGCCTGTCAAGCAAACGCGCAACGCACACTTCCAGGTGTGCAGCGTAGAGTATTTTTACATGGGGAAATTCTCCAAGGGCGCAACGCCCGACTCTGAACGCGCAGCGCCGGGTAGACTTGCCCAAACTCGACCTAAAATCTGACAGTTCTTCTCCTGGATGCCTTTGAGGATTTTTGCAAGTGAGGAAAAAGTTTTGAAGTGTTAGAAGAGTTTATATAGCCCTTGGAACTTTAATTTTAACCATGAAACCCACTTTTCTAATGTTTTTACTCTCTTTCCCTTTTTACTGATATTTCTTTGATTTCTTGCTTGCAGGTGATAAAAACACTGAAATGGCTTTCTATTTGTAGGTTACTGGACTGATGATATTTGTCTTTCCTTTGATCTTGAAAACTTTACATTTACTTCTTATTTCAACAACCTTATAATCACTGTTGTTTTTCACCTTTCAGCTCAACACCATGCTTTTTACCTTTTTGGGCCACTTCTAATTTGCAGGTGCCTTGGAAACAATGATTTCACCTCTTCCACTAATATTTTAGGCATGATAGGCTGAGCTTGGAAACTTTTAGGATGCTTCCTTATATCAGCTTCAAAAACTTCTTTTACCTGCACCATGGAGCTCAAACCTTATTTTCTTCATTTGACATGACATAACCTTCTTTGGACAAGTTTGGGGTCTTTACACATAGTGACATCTTCAAAATTTCTTTTGTCCTTACCTTGAAACTTAAAGTATCTTATGCTTGGTAGGTGACTGAAAACCTTGGCTTCACCTTTTTTACTTATACTCTTCACATCCTTGCCCTTGGAGGTAATGAGACACTTACCATGGAAAAATTTTTGAGATGCTGGCACACAATAGTAGCCTTAGAAACTTTCGTTTCTTCTACCTTGACACCTGACCTCAGCTTTACTCATTTATGCATGGAAAGCTCATTAAAACACCTTTGAGAGGTTTTTCTCATAGCAGTACTGTCAAAACCCTTTCTTGCCTCTATTATGAAATTGTAATCATGTTTTTTACCCCTTTTTACACTTCTTAGTGTGGGTGACTTGAATACATGGATTTTCCCCTTTTTACTGAACTTCCATACATATTTATTCTTTGGGACAGTGAGGAATATTCACCTTGGCAAGACTTAGGAATGTCACACACAAAAATCTCCTCAAATATTCTTTCTGCTATCATCATGGGGGCCTAACATCATCATTTACCTCTTTTAACCATTTTTGGCATGACAAATCCTTGGGATGAGTTTGGAATCTCCACAAACAGTGATATCTTTAGAAACACTTTGTTTTCATTTATGGAGTCCAAACTTACCCTTTCACCTTCTCTAATCACCTTACCAAAACCCTAGGTTTCTGGGATGCTTTGAAAATAATTATCAGTGTTGTCTTCTAAGTTCTTTATAGCCCTTTCAAGTTCATTCATTTCTATCCAGTTCACCTCACCTTTTTCCTTATTTCATCTATAATTTCTAAAAAAATTCTCTTCATGTTTGGGTTTTCTTGGTGTGCCTTCTTTATGTGATTTGCTGCATTGGACCCCTGCTTGGCACACTGCAGGCCCAATTAGGCTTATAAACCTTGATTCTTCTTGAACCCAAACTGTTTCCTCTCTCTTTGTTGTGAATATCTTCATTGAGGAGCAGGGCTCTAACCTTACCAATTCTCTATTGATAGTCACTTTAACACTCCTGCATAAATGTCAAAATGCACAGTTACCTTTTGCAGAACTTGAACTTGACAAGGTGGTCTTCTTAGGAGATTTTCTGATCTTTCTTGGACAACCATGTGATGATCTTGTTTTTCATTTGAACTAGCTTCTAGCACAAGAAAATAGAGCTTAAAACACCAATGAAGACCCTACAACCTATGAAACCCTAATGACCTAGTGGGAGGATCCTTTGACTTGGTCTTTGACTGAAACCTGGTTTAGGATCTTCAAGTGTAAAAACAGAGTTTTTGACAAATTGATGTATTGAAGATCCAAAATCCAATGTACTTGATTGATCTAAAAATCTTACATATATAGTTTTGAGACCATCAATGCTTGATGAACCCGGTGAACATGGAAGGAAAGGTTATTTGGTAACCCTAGATGGGGAGTGGAGTGATGGGCAAAGGAAAAACAGAGTACTGAGGTTATAGGTGGGGAAAATAGGATATAGATGAGTGGGATGAGCCCATAGGGGTCCTTTAGGTGTGGTAGGGTAACCATGGGATGGCCAAATAGTAGAATAGTGAAAATTTTGATATAAAGATAATGAAGACAGTGAGATTTCTAAAAATCACAATATTCAGGAACCTTGTTTTTAGAAATATAGAACCAATATTTAGTCATCTATAGATAGTAAAAATTACTGATGACTAACAGTAACACTCCAATTGAGGAAATAAGAATATAGTTGTTTCACGTAAGAGTGATCTCAAAACATACAAAAATTGACACATTATTTGATAGTGGGTCTCAAGTGAACTTAATATCTGAATACTTAGTCAAGAAGTTGAATCCTGAAGCCTTACCTCATCATAAGCCATACCCTTTGGGTTGGAAAACCAAGGATACAAATTTACAGGTTACAAGAAAATGTATTTTCTGGTTTGTAATTATCGCAAAATTTATAGATGAAGTTGAGTTAGATGTTGTACCACTTGACATATGAGGAATTGTTTTCGGTAGTCCCTATCTCTATGACATGAAATAATTCCTCTATCTCCATGAGAAAAAGTACCACTTGTTCAAAGATGGAGTGGAATATATTGTGATAGCTCCTTGCAAAAATCTAAACCTCTCTTTAGTTAATGTTGGGCAAATGAAGAGGCTAGTAAATTCAAGAAAAAACTTTTTGCTTCTTATGATCAAACAAAATAATGATAAGGATTATGAATATTTTGAAGGTTGCGATGATAAATTAAAATCTGATTTTTTTGATGTGGTAAGTCAACATGGCAAGATATTTCAGGAACCAAAGGGGTTACTCCCAAGAGGTGAATCCAACATGAGATACAATTGCAGTAGGATGTTCCACTCCCTAACATTGTCATGTATCACATGTTGATAATGGAAAGTGTAGAAATAAAGAATAAAATCAATGAATTGTTGAATAAAGGTATCATTCACCCTTCTACCTCGCCTTCTGGTTCATCGATTGTATTGGTGCCCAAGAAGGATGGAACATGGCACATGTGTGTGGATTTCCATCCACTCAAAAAAATCACAATAAAGAATCGTTATCCACTCCCAAGGATTGATGATTTTCTTGATCAATTGATTTATTCAAAGTATTTCACTAAGTTAGACTTAAGAAGTGGTTATCATCAAGTGAGAATAACCGAAGAGGACATATGGAAGACCACATTTAAAACTAAACAAGGATTATTTGAGTGGATTTTTATGCCTTTTATTATTTGCAACACTCCAACTACTTTCATGAGAGTTATGAATAATGTATTGTGACCATTTCTGGATGATTTTTTCATTGTCTTCTTAGATGATATTTTGATATTCAGCAAATCACGAGATGAACATGTTATGCATGTAAGAAAGGTACTTTATGTCTCGAGAAAAGACCAATTTTTTTTTAAGATGTCAAAATGTGAAATTGGTAAAACCTCTTTAGTGTATTTGGGACATATTTTTGGAGGAGGTGAGCTGAATATAGACCTTTCTAAGGTTGAGGTCATTGTGAATTGGCCTACACCTAAGAAAGTCATTAAGGTAAGGATTTTTCTAGGAGAAGCACAATATTGGAGGAAATTAATTGCTAATTTTTCTTCTATTGTAGCTCTATTACATGCATTAAATAGTGTTAAGAAGGTCTTCCAGTGGGGTGGAAATCAGAAAAAAGCATATGATGCTTTGAAAAAGAAGATCAGTTCAGCCCCAATACTAGCACTACCAGACTTGAGACAACCCTTTGAGATTCAAACCTATGCAAGTGAATATTCCATGGGCACAGTCATTTTACAACATGGTAAGCTCATTTCATTCCATTCAGAAATATTTAATGGTGCAGTGATAAATTATCCTACATATGACAAGGAACTATATGTGCTGGTTCAAAGTGTGAAGAAGTGGAAACACTATTTGATGGAAAAGGAAACCATCATTCACATTGAACAACAACCATTGCAATACTTTCAATTGAAAACTAAATTGCAGGAGTAAAAGCACATTTGATGGATGTTTTTCTTGCAGCAGTTCCACTTGTTCATTAGATATAATAATGTAAGTGAAAGGCCGCAAATACATGCAATACAAAGAAACTTTAACTGTCGGTCGTTCTCAGGATTAATACTCGTTGAAAGAGTATATATGCATAGACTTATGGCTTTTATGGTCCAACACAGATACAGACCAATCACAACCAATCATTATTTCACACTTTCTATAACTTTCCACTTCGCAACTTTTAAAACTTACCTCCCCGCAAATTTATAAAATTTACACTTTTTCAATTTTGTGATTTTCAACTCTGCAACTCGCAGAAAATTCCATACCGCTTGTCACAATTTTTAACATTTACCATTAATTGTGCCCTTATCCCATGCGATATGCACTATGCGATATGCTTGCATCACATCGCAACCAACATAACTTCCTGGAACATAACACTTTACCGCATCACAAATAATATAACTTACTGGGTGATGTTTAAACTTAAATGCTAAGATCGCTGATATGAAAAATCTTGTTGAGTGCAATTGTAATCTCCACCATTGATCTCACTCAGATCTAATAGTCCTCGCTTCTCCCTTGCTCTTCTACTTCCCATCGCAGTTCAAAAAACTTGTTGTGTAAAGTATTAACGCGTAACTCTAAAACCTGCGATGTGCGATGGCCGATTATACGAACTTCAAAGTTTGTACGAATCAACGAACTTACTTGAACCTATTTACATAGAGCTCTATTGTGTCCTTACTTTTCACACTGCCAATCCACCTGTCTTGAATGTGTTGTGCGATAATGTGGTTTTCAAATCAAGTGTGAAATAAAGACGATAATTTACACAAACAGGAGAATTAACACGCAAAAATACTTGGAATTATTCAAAGATGAAAATACACATATTTGAGCCCTTTAGTGGCTGGATTTTACAATGACTTCTTGTCCTGTCCACTCCTCTATCTCACTTCTCGCACACTGCCATCACACTTCACTCTCTCTGTCTACTCTATCATACTTCACTCTATTTACGCTTATCTTCCTAACTAAAGTGGTTACACTCATCTTTATTAGCTTCAAACAAACTCTATCCTATCCTCACAATCCTAATCTATTTGGCTAAATCTCCTCACATGGAGAACCAAAGTTCTATTTTTATTCCTATTTAATCTAGGAAATTCAACAAAAGAACTTCTCACAATTTAAAGATAACTCAAATATTAATTGTCAATCTTTCCACCTCTTGTTAGCCATAACATGTGAGGACATAATCACATTGCTGGCTAATTTCTAGATGCTCCTGCATCAGACTCCTAGGGAAGAAAATATTGATCCATCAATGTTTCAAGATATGCATTAAACTTATATAACTCTTCTGCTATCATCCAACTGGAATCTTCCACTGGTTTCCCTTTCCATTTGACTAAATACTGATAATAAGTCTATCTCTTGGTCTTCTTTGTTGCTCTTTTCTCCAGAATGGCTTCCACTTCCTCCTTGTTGTCTTTGGCATCTGTTCTTCCCAATTCAAAGTCTGATCCTCCTCTTTTGTAGGTTCTTCTTGTAGTTCTTCCTCTATTCCTTTGTATGGGTACAAAACTGCAACATTAAATATGGGTGATATCCCAACTCCTTCTAGTAACTCAATCTCATATGCATTTGAGGAAAACTTCCTCAAAATTATACATGGCCCTATCCTTTTCATTTTCAATTTGTTATAGGTCTCCACTGGAAACCTCTCCTTCCTTAGATAAACCGTGACCAAATCATATTCTTGAAACTCTCTTTCAGTCCTCTTCATATCAGCTCTTTGTTTATAATTTTGGGTGTTTTTCGATAGGCTCTGCTTGACATCTTCCTGCAACTTCTGCATCTCCTCTGCAAATTCTTCAGCCTTTGCAGTCCTTGTATCTTGCTTGCTCAAATCTCTAAGTTCATACACACCTTTTGGATGCATTCCAAAAACAATATGAAATGGAATCATCCCAGTACTCTAGTTAGGAGTATCATTATAAGAAAATTAAGCTTGAGCAAGTGCTAAATCCCATTGCTTTGGATTTTTGTAAACCAAAATCCTTAATATATTTTCCAAGCTCCTATTCACCACTTCAGTTTGTCCATCCATCTGAGGATGATAGGCTAAACTGAAACTGAGGTTTTTACTTAGCTTCTTCCATAGAGTCCTCCAAAAGTGTCCTACAAACTTTGTATCTATGTCTGAAACAATACTCAAAGGCAGTCCATGTAACCTTATAACTTTAGAGAAAAACAAATTAGCAATGTGAGTTGCATCACTAGTTTTCTTACAAGTAATAAAATGAGAGATTTTAGAAAATATATCTACGATAACATAGATAGAATGATGTCCTCTTTGAGTCTTCGGAAAACCTAAAACAAAATCCATGCTGACAGCATCCCAAGGTCTATTGGGTATTGGTAATGGTTGATATAACCCAGTGTTTTGAAATCTTGACAAATCTTGCACCTCCCATCAAAAATTTTGATATCACTTTTAATTTTTGGCCAATAATAAAAATTTCTTACTTAAGCAATTGTTTTGTCCTATCCAAAGTGTCCAGAAAATCCTCCACCATGTTTCTCCTTAATCATATTTTCCCTCATGGAGCACTTAGGTATACACAATTTATTATTCTTGAACAACGATCCTCCTTGAATCAAGTAGTCCATCCAATGGCTTCTATTATGAATCATAGGATTTTTAACAACTGTATATATTTCTTTGAAATATGGGTCTTCCTCATACATATCAATCCTTTCTTCAAACCCCAAAATGCCAATCTTCAATTCCTTCATAATCAAATTTACTTTGCGCAAAGAATCAACAACTTTGTTTGACTTACCACTTGTGTGTTTGTTTACAAAGGTAAAACTCTGTAAAAACTCCACCCACTTAGCATGATTTTGATTCAAATTCGGCTGATTGTTTATGAAATGCAGTGCATGGTTATCAGAATACAACACAAATTCTTTTGGTAAAAAATAATGCGTCCATTTCTTCAAAGCTTGCACAATAGCATAGAACTCCTTATTATAGGATGCATACTTCCTCTTTGCCTCATTTAAATTTTCATTGAAATAAGCTATCAGTCTCTTCTATTGACTCAAGATATCTCCAATTGATATCCCATTAGCATCAATTTCAACTTGGAATATCTTATCAAAATTTGGCAAGGCCAAAACAGGTCTTTCGGTGATCTTCCTTTTCAACAACTTGAAATTATGATCTGTTGCTTCAGTCCACTTAAATGGCTGGTTTCTATCCTTTATTGTTTCAATTATTGGTGCACAGATCTGACTAAAACCTCTTATAAAATTTCTGTAAAACCTTCCAAGACCATGAAAACTCCTTACCTCAAATACACTTCTTGTAGTTAGTTAATCTAGTATTACCTGGATATTTTCTAGGTCCATATTCAAGACTTCTTCTAAGACTATAAATCCCAAGTAAATGAGATCCCTCTTAATGAAACTACACCTCTTCAAATTTATAAGCAGTTTCTCCTTTTGCAAAGTATTTAACACCAGCTTGACATGCTCCAAACGCTCTTCCTTACTCTGATTGAAAATCAAAATGTCATCAAGATAGACTATCACAAATTTTCTTGCATACTCTTTCAATACCTTGGTCATTAGTCTCATAAATGTTATTGGTGAATTAGTGAGCCCAAAAGTCATCACTAACCACTCATACAACCCATTGTTGATCTTAAATGAAGTCTTCCATTCATCTCCTTCTCTAATCCTTATTTGATGGTATCCACTCTTCAGATCTATCTTACTAAAATATTTTGACCCACATAAACAATCCTTCAAATCATCTATGTGTGGCAATGGAAATCTATACCTGATAGTGATCTTGTTTATGGCTCTGGAATCAGTACACATGTGCCACTCACCGCCTTTCTTTGGACTAAGTACGACTGGTACTACACATGGACTAAGGCTTTCTTTTATCAGTCCTTTATCTAAAAAATCCTGTGCCTATCTTCCAGCTTCTTCATTCTCTCGAGGTGTCATTCTATATGCTTCTTTATTTGGTAAACTTGCACCAGGTATTAAGTCTATGTCATGACTGATACTTCTGATTGGTGGAAATTTACTTGGCAATTCATCAACAACTATATCAACATAATCATCTAACATATTTTTAATTTCCACAGGAAGATTGTCTAAATTTGTAGAAGTCAAAATTACCTTGGGTTTACCCACAATAGAAAAATTAATTAATTTCTCCTTCTTGACTTATTGCAGCAATTATTTTCCACTAATCGGCATAACATTATTCCCAGCTGCTCCTTTGTCTGCTTCATCCTTCAAAGGTAGAAATGTGTGCTTCTTTCCATCATTCTCTATGGTATAAGTATTCATTTTTCCGTCATGAATGGCTTTCCTGTAAAATTTCAAAGGCCTTCCCAACAATACATGGTAGACGTCCATTAGCGTAACATCACACAATATGAGATATTTATATGTACCAATATGTATCCCTACTTTGCACTGTTTTGTCACCAAAATATGATGTCCCTTCTATAGCCATGACACCTTAATCAACCACAAATTCTCAACCATCTCCATGGAAACAAGATTATCAGTGCTTCCACTGTCAATCACAACTTTGTAGCGCTTATATTTAGACTTGCATATAGTCCTGAATAAGCTCTTCCTTTGAGTTGGCTCATTTTATTCCTTCTCTGCTTTAAGAAATACTCTTTTGAGCAATAAAGACTATCCTGCCTCAGTTGGCTCTTCTTTTTTTTGTGACCTAAGGATTTTCTTCCTTTTCCTTAGCTACATTCACATTCCGCTGATTTTCTGGTTTATTATGAGGACAGTCCCGTTATTCGTGTCCCCATTCTCCACATGTGTAACAATGAATTTCTATTCCTTGGCCTCTACCTCTGGGTGCAAATATTCCCCTACCAAAGTCTCCTCTTTGTGGTGGTCTGCTACTCGAACATCCTGCTTCATTCTAAGAGTGCTAAAATCTTGGTCTGAAAGTTCCTCTTCCTCTTGCTAGACTTTTACCTTTATTCTTCTGACTTTGTTTCCTCAACATTTTCTCCTCTTCCTTCAAAGATGCTTGATAGGCATCCTCAATTGTCTTAAGACTCAAAAAATTGATTTCATCTTGTATGTAATACCTTAAATCATTGATTTATCTGGCTATTTTCTCCATATCATGCCCTGCTCTAATACTCAGATTGTAAAACTCCTCTGTATATTCCTTGACAACCATTCCTTTCTGGCTCAAATTCTGCAATTGTTTGAAAATATTCAATTGATAGTATTTTGGCATAATATTTTTCTTCAATTTACTTACCATTTTATCCCATTGTTTGACCTTAGGCTTTCCCTTTCTAATCCTGGATGTTTGTAGTTCATCCCACCAGATAGATGCATGGCCCTTCAACTTGGTAGCTGCAAACTTTACCTTCTTCTTATCTTTGACCTCTTCTAAGTTGAAATACTTATCCACTAAATTGATCCAATCTATCACCTCGTCCACATTAAGGTTCCCCTCATACAAAGGAATCTCCATTCTTTGTTTTCCACTAACCTTTGCTAATATCCTGAAAAATTTAGCTTCCTTTATTTCTTCTTCTTCTTCTTCCTCAGAAGATTCTTCTGTTGCGCTGACATCTTCTTCATCAGGTACTCTCTTCTGAACAAAATCCATTTTCATTATTCTTGTAAAAGGGTGTCGAATCTCTTCGAGCAAAGTTGCATTTCTTGTAAGTATTCCCCGACCCCTACCAGCTCCTCTCTTGGGCGGCATATTTGTTACACTCCTTGAGAACAGAACTCAACCTCCACTCTGATACCAAATGATGCAACCGAAAGGATTCAAATACCCATAATACACATAAAATTTAAATGTCTTCCATTCCCATGATTAATACTCATTGAAAGAGTATGCGCACACAGACTTATGGCTTTTATGATACCATGCAGATATGGACCAATTGCAACCAAGCGCTATTTCGCACTTTCTATAACTTTCCACTTTGCAATTGTTAAAACTTACCTCCCCATATATTTATAAACTTTACATTTTTTAGATTTTGTGATTTTACGACTTCACAACTCGCAAAAAAATGCATACCACTTGTTGCAATTCTTAACGTTTAGCATTAACCGTGCCCTTATCCCATGCGATATGCGATATGATCGCATCGCAAATAATATAATTTACTTGGTGATGTTTAAAATTAAATGTTAAGATCACCGATATGCAAAATCTTGCTAAGTGAGATTTTAATCTCCACTGTTGATCTCACTCAAATATAATAGTCCTCATTTCTCCCTTACTCTTTTGCTTCACATCGTAGTTCAGACAACTTGTTTTGTAAAGTATTAACGCATAACTCTAAAACCTGCGATGTGCGATGGACAATTGCACGGACTTAAAAGTTTGTACAAATCAAAAAAAATACTTGAACCTCTTTACATAGAACCATGTTGTGTCCTTACTGTTCGCACCACCAATCGACCTGTTTTGAATGTGTTGTGCGATAATGTGGTTTTCAACTCAACAACCAAATAAAGATGATAATTAACACATACAGGATAATTAACACACACAAATAATAGGAATTATTCGATATGCAAAGACACAGAGCCGATCCCTTTAATGGCTAGAATTTATAATGACTTCTCCTCCTGTCCACTCCTCTGTCTCACTTCTCGCACACTTCTATCACACTTCACTCTGTTTGTCTACTCTATCACACTTCACTCTATTTACGCTTATATTCCTAACTGAAGTGGTTACACTCATCTTTATTAGCTTCCAACAAACTCTATCCTATCCTCACAATCCTAATCTATATGGCTAAATCTCATCGCAGGGAGAACCAAAGTGTTATTTTTATTCCTATTTAATCTAGGAAATTCAGCGAACTAACTTCTCACAATTTAAATCTAACTAAAATATTAGTTATTAGTCTTTCCACCTCCTGTTAGCCACAACATGTGAACACATAATCACATTGCGCCTAATTTCTAGATGCTTCTACATCATATAAGAAAGGTATATACAACAAGGTTGTTGATAGATTTGTAGGGCTATTATTAGTGAAACTACTTTACTCAAGAATACTTCTATTTTACATGAAAGTTACATTGAAAAATATGCATTTGATAATGAATTTCAAGATGTTTATGAAAATTTTATTCAAGATCACCAAGTTTAGGAATTTGATTACCATGTACATATTAACATGTTTTATCACTTGGGAAAGCTTTGTATTCCACAGGGTGAGAGAGTGAATGTCATAAGGGAAGCACACACTCCTCTTACTGCTGGACATTTTGGTGTAAGAAAAATAATGGAAAATATATAGAGGTATTGTTATTGGCCTCGTATACTTGAAAGTGTGTCATGTTTTATTAAAGGTTGTTCATTATGTGTAGTTAGTAAGCCTAGTAATAGGAAGTTAGGATTGTAAACACCACTTTCGGTTCCATCACGTCCATGGGAGAGTATTTCCATGGATTTTTTAGGAGGTATTCCTTTGTCAAAATATGTCATGATTATTTTTATGTAGTTCTGTATAGGTTCAACAAAATGTGTATATTGATGCCATGTTGAAATCAAGTTAGAGCTGAACAAACAACTCATCTTTTCTTTCAAAATGTTTGGGTTCATTTTGGGTTGCCTACATCTATTGTAAATGATCAATATTATTGATTTGTTGGGAATTTTGATCAAGCTTGTGGGACTTGATGGACACTAAGTTGAACAAGAGTACATCCTTTCATCCACAAAAAAAATGGTCAAACTGAGGTAGTCAAAAGAAAAATCATTCATCTTCTTCGAGGATATTGCAAAAAACATCCTAAGGTTTGGGATGAACAGTTGCATTACATACATGATCATGCTTATAACTGTGAAAAAACACTCCTCTACTCAAACATTTCCATTTCAGGCATGTCTTGGATACTTGCCAAAATCGCCATTGGATTTCATTTTTGGGAAAGATGTAGCTATGGATGGGTATAGCTACATAGATAAAACAAAGAAATTCATAGAGAAAATTCAATTGATCCTTCAAACAGTTCAAGATCAGTTAGAAAAAAGTCAAGGAAAGTACAAAGTGAGGCATGACAAACATCATGTGGATCATAAGTTTCAAGTTGGTAATGAATTTTGGCTTCACATAAGCAAGGGAAGGCTTAATGGAGAAGGTAAAAAGTTGAAACCAATCCGTTATGGTCCTTTCAAAATTCTAGAAAATATTGGTAACAATGCCTTCAAGCTTGATTTGCCTTCATACATGAAAATTTACTCAGTTGTTAATGTTGAAAATTTTAGATTGTATGAGCCTCCTTTGAATGAAGATCAAGGAGAGAAGGTTCAATTGCCATCTATTGAAGATTTTTCTCCAAATTTATTTTTGGAGGTTCAGCAAGATACCATACTTGATAGAAGGAAAAGGACATCGACAAGAGGAAGTGTCGACAATATTTGAGTGGGGCTTAAAGGAAAAAATCCTTCGAAATCCAAATGGATTGAAATTGGGGAGGTGAGGTAACTGTATCATCACCTGTTCAGCAAATGAATATGATATTTTGGGGTCCAAAAGCTTCCAGTGGGGAGGTATGATTAGGGTCTTAGTTTTATGCTCAAAAATCAAAGTTCTCATAATGGCTCCAAACCTGAAAGAGCACGTAGTTCTCGTCATTTTGTGCACTTCATTTTGCGCAAAATGGACTCTGTATGATCCCACAAATAAGTCATATTCACTTTGATAAACACATAAAATTTGATAAAAAAGGACAGACAGGTTTCCCAGTTAGAATTCTATACTGCTAACATGACATCCTAAGTGGGTTGGGTCGAAATTTTTCATTTTCCTCCTGCTAGTGTCAGACTGCCAAGTGGTAGCATCAGATTGGTTGAAAATTTCGAGTGATTTGGCGTGTTTTATATGATTGAGATTTAGGCTAATGGGGAGAGGACACATGGTGTAGCCTAGGGCCTCCACATGCCCCCCTAAGGGTGGAGAAAATTTTTGCAACAAGTCTGGGCGGAGGTGTCGGGGTTCGACCCTGCTACCTCCCACACAACACGCACACCAATTAGTGCCACACCATACATTATTTCTTAGCATTCATACGTTTCCATATGGTTTTATTGTTTGTAATGTCTGTTGAAGGGGGGAGAGGGGGCCAACCCCATGGAGATAGCCCCCAATACATGTGACCACAGTGCATAACCACTGGTGGAGCCAAGCGTTAAGCACGAATATTAAACCTTAACCAAAACTAGTTAAGCGTTAAACCTTAATTATTTAGTGTTAATCCAAAGTATACCCATAAGTGTGGTTTAAGAAATAACCATGTTTAATTAGTGCTAACTGCACTTAATTAATTTAATGAGGATTAGTTTGGCGGTCTGCAAAATCTGGTGGAACTGGAAGTTTAGTGCCAGCTAATCGGATTTAGCTCTAGTTAGCTAAATTTAGGCCATAGATTGTGGGAAAAATGGAGATGGTCATAAATTTTGTAATTTTCGACCAAATCAAGGGCATAAAGAGGCTATATGACTATTTTTTGGCATTCTGGACTCATTGGTGCAAGTTTCAGGAGAAAAAAAGAATTATAAACACATGATTTTGAAAATTTGTTCATAATATCAAGGCTCAATCCATGGAAGTTGGACGAAGGAGATGTAGCCTAGGAGGGGTGAAATCCTTCATCAAATTCCTGTGTTGATGTGTTGTATGGTAATGTACTGTAATTTTATTTTTTGTTGTTCATATTTTCTTTTATGTTAATTTTTTCATAAAATTAACATGAAAAACACTTGTGAGACTCAGTAACTTGCAAGAGAACTTGAATCCTTAATCACATATAAGACATTGTTTATAGAATCTGAAAGAGTAATTCACATAAAAAAACTAAGATACTTCATTCATATCAGCTAGAGTCTCAAAAACCTCCTATGGCCATGTCATATGCTTCGTCACACCACTTTCCACATAATATCCATCCTCCTCGATAGTACCCTGCGAGAAATGAGAAATCATAGAAAATTCCTCTTCTTCTAATATCCTGAAGAGATCATCTATCTTAGCTTAAGTGGCTACACTGCTGACCTACTTCCCTTTCCTATTTTCATCATCTCCCCTCTTCATCGGAGATCTCCACGAAAAATGATCCATATTGCCATAGATGAAACACTTAACTCTACTCAAGTCCTTCTTTGACTTACCCTTCATTTGTGTTTCAAGTTCCACGTCCTCATCTACCTTCCTCGATGGATAAATATCCTCGTCTCACAACTCTTCCTGAATGAATTTGTCCCATAGTTTATTCCAATTTGGAAATTTATGCTTAGAAAAAATTCCTTTGATGAAGGGCTTTCATTCGTCAATGAGCCCTTCAAGGAAATTCTTACCATATATCAATCTAAAATTTTGACACCGATGGTAGCAAGCTCATCTATGAATTGAGAAAAATTCATCAAATACAAAGTCATTCCTTCACCCTTTATCATCTTGGTGGACTTCAACTTATCCTCCAATACTAGTACCCAGTTCTTATTCTTATTCTGGAACAAAGACTGAAGAGAAATCCAAATCACATGTATACAAATGAGGCATTAAGGAATCGTTCACACCATCAAGGATAATCAAATTCACCTTCATATCCAAATATTCCCATATATCCAGCTCCTTAGGGTTGGTTGGCTGCTTGGTCTCTTTCTTGGAAAAATCTGAGATCATGTTGACCTGCAAGAACAACTTGATCCTTTCCTTCTAAGGAGTATAGTTTTAAAAACCTTCCAACCTATCCTCATAACGAATACCTGCCTCCAACTTTGACATTGTAGGGAGCCTTTCACTTACAATGTGACCAACTCCCTAACACACTATACTTTGCTGCACACAACTCTAATCCACTGAATTTTAAAGTAGTTGAGACACGCTCTGATACCATGTTGAATTTCCATGACTTTGGGTAAAGGTTAAAGTCTTAAAATGACTGATGCCACCAAACCAAGAATCTCAACCAAAAACTTCTTTATACAATGGAAATCTAAATAAGTAAATCACACATGAAAAAATATACCCAATTGCTAAACAAAATTGTATAATAATGTGCAACCACCAATATTCATTATATTAAACCGAAATATGAAAAATACAACAATCTATGGTGTATAAGATATAATGAAAAACTTGATGTCGTATCTCGTCTTGCTATTCCTTTGCTTCCGTACTGCTCACTAGTTTTTCCTTAGTCCATCAAGGCCACAATACATCGAGACTCCAAGAGAGATTTCACCTAACACTGTTGAAAGTCACATCTATAGAGTGTACACAGGCAAATAAAATATTCTCTTTAGGTAGACCTACTTCCCAAGCTCAAACTACCAGGCTAGCAAACAATTTAGTCCATCAAAGTGATGCACTTCAACAGAAATCTTCAACCAACCTTCAACTCCTATTTGTAACATAAATATAGCTCATCTAGGCCTACTTTGGGTAGCCAAAAAATTACCCTACACCAGATCAATGAAACCCAATACTACACTGTAGAATCTACACCAATGAAGGCTTATGATCACTCAAACAAGCCTCCAAATTGGCTCCCACAGGCTCTATAAAAAAACGATCCAAAATGGTCACTCCTTGACCCAACATCTCTTCAAAACACTGTTGTAGATTATTTTTGCATAATTTTGTTTGGTTTAGTCCTGGTTAGGGCACTTGTTACAACCCTAAATCCCTTAACAGTCCCTAATCAGGACTTAAAGGGTTGCGACACATATTAAGAGACATCCTTCCTTGCTACGTTGTGGCCTTAGGGGATATTCTATCCATTATATTCCCTTATGCATGCCCAGTTGTAGTGATATGTCCTGCGGCCTAGCACAATATCACCCCTATAGCACCGACCTCCAAAATAGTTCCCAAAAAAACTACAAACAACAACGTTATTCCCTTTACAACCCGACCTAATATCCAACCTCCTCAGTCCTTGAGACAAAAATATCAGACCACTATTATAGCCCAAAAACATACCTCCCATAACTTAGCTCACTCGACGTCCATTACAGGCTTCAGCCCCTCTCCTTCACATTGTCTAGGACTCCTCCTTTGTTGCGGTTAGGGCTTGAGATCATCCTCTCCACCGAGTCCTTATATAGAAGAGACGTTCCACAAATTAGATACCTAAATGACATAAAATCACCCTCTATTTATATCCAATTGAGGGGCTCCAAGAATTATGAAGAGACACATCTATTGGACAATTTTTACTTCAAGCCTACATCACTTGAAAAGAAATAATTATTTGTCAACTTCAAAAATTCATTTTTCCACTTATACAACTTAGAATTGGACGATTTTCAAAGTGTTGGATTCCAATTTCTTCCCTCTATCATTTCATTCCATCACATTTAGAAATGTGCTCCCAGAAATGTCCAAAAAATATTTTTGTGCAAAACCCCATACTTGGGTTCCAAGCCCACAAGTGACCCTTGTGGTGCTTTTCACTCCAAACCCTGAACCCTAGGGCTTGGAGTACCTCCCAAGCTACAAAAATCAACAGGAATTGTGTAAGAATTCCTTGGGATATGTTGGGAAACAATAATTCAAAACGAATGTTTTTCATAAATGAAGCCTTCTTAACCCTAATATTTGTTGAAAAGTCAACAAGAAATGTGTGTCTAATTTAATTTTCCGTTAATTAAATTGGAAAATAAAATGTAATATTATCTCATAGTCACTTGTAATAGTTAACTGAATGTGATAAAATCATTTAGCTCATGAATTGCGAGTTGAGGGTGGTTGGTGAGGCATGCAGAGTGACTGTATTATTTCTGGAGTTTGAGTTGCAGTTAGTGCATTACTTTAATGCATGAGAAATCAGTTACTAAATTTATTGAGTTAAAATCAGTTGAATTAGTTGTAACTATTTCTTGCACTAGTGAGAGGTCAAGTGAATTAAATCATATTTAATTTACATGCAGTGATCTGTCATGCAACTGATGATTTACTATTAATAACTGTTGTTAGCTCCCTGTAATTTCAGAAAATTGGTGAGACCAAAAATGCAGGGAGAACACTTGAACCACTTTGGGATTCTAGGATCTAGCCCTCCTGAATCCAAAACGGGATCTCTCCTATAAAGTGCAAAGATTGACTTATTTTTAAAGGTTTTGGGTATGATATTAGGCTAGTTATTACGAACGAGGGTTTTTGTTTTGTTTTGGATGGTTGAGCATGATTATTAGTTGAGTGGAAAGTCCTGAATGGAAAGAGTTTCAAAGGTGTGAAGTTGCAAGAAATCAGAACAAGCTTTGGCTAAAAAGATAGATATAATGTTGGTTTTTAGTCCATTGGGCTATGGAGTCATAAAAAGGGTTTAATTGTGCAAAAATTTCAAGAGTGGTCCAAGGGGAAAGTCATCTATATCACGAGATATTTGAGATAAAATGATGGAATGGAAACAATAAAAGTGTTGGAGAGGTGGAAACAAACAATTTTTTCAACTAGGATCAATCAGTCTATCCAAAAAACAAAAGCCTTTTAAGTAACTGTTTAAAATTGAACAAAGGGCAGGGTTAACCATAACCTCTTTGGACAAGCTCATATGTTTAAAACACATAAGATAAACAAAGTGCAACTTAATATCAGATAAGATACTTTTAAATCTAGTCTGCTTTCAACAAACACTTAGGGAAACTTTCAGAATTACATTTGGAGAAAGAAGCTACGAAACAGGGCACACCATCACTTTCCTAGTCTATCCTTACTGATAAAATAATGAAAATAACATTCAAGAACAATTTTTAAAGTAAACAGTAGGACGAGGGAATGCCAGCATTCCTAACTGCTTGAACTGTATTGAATCGTTCTTAAATAAACAATTTAGAGGAAAACATTGAGATAAAGCTTATCAGTCAGAGAAGGGTACTGTAAACAGTAAATCCTAACTCTATGCTTGTTGTTCTTTATCAGAGAATAATGGACAAAGTGGCATACATGAAAGAAAAAAATAATAACACAAAAAGAAGCACTTCACCAGTGATATAGACCAGGATCCCAAGAGTCAACTTGTATATTGATGTCAATAGTTACATTCTTCAATTCCAATGTTTAGGTTGAGCAATAATCTTCACTTCTCAGCCTAACTTATTCAATCACAAACAAAGATTCAAGAGCCTTTGAACACTATTTACATGTAGAAGTTTCGAGGACAAGTATATTTCAAAGTTCTGCAACCAACCCTTTACAATGAGCTGCTCAAGAAGATTTTATAGGAAAATGAGGAGGTCGAATGAGAGAAAAGATCTATGGGTTCAATTAATACAATTTAATGCTTCTTAGCCTTTGAGGGGCTCAATGGATAAGTTTATAGATATTTCCTTTGTATTAATTGTTTTACATTAAGTGTTAAGCTCGCTGGGGATCTTTTGTTGACTTTAAGGCTCTTTGTCATCGTTGTAATAACTCTGCTGATATTTTGTAATAAGTTCTTTGATTGAATTTAGATGTTCGGCTGTATTCGGGAAAATATATTTTGTTCTGGTCATTACTCGGCCCTCTGTTGAATGATTTGATGCTACAGGTGGCATTAGGTAGCTGAGAGGAATCAATTAGCCTCTGATGTGGCAGTGGAGGCTCTCTCGGACTGATAGATATTTTTTATTTTCTTTAAACACTATTAATTTGATCCGATTATGTGTATTAAGCTTAATCATGCCTAATTTCTGTCTTCTGTTCTTTAACTATGCTTAATTTAGTGGATTAGGCTTTTGATTGTTGACCTTAGCCATAATCCACCCAAACTGAATAAATCAGCTTCAATTCTTCATCGCTGGCTTGATTTGATCTTCAACACTGATACTCTCTGTTTCAATTAATCTTTGTTGTGTCTTGTTGATGTGCAGGTGTTACAGGGCTTTTATAATGTTATCAGTGCTCATGAGGCACTGATAAAACGTGGTTTCGAACCCTGTAGATGGATACTCTTTAATAAATGAAAGCTTGGAGGATCGTCATCCTCGGCTTTTATTTTCTTTTAAAATCATTTGAAAAACCTTTAAAAACTGTATAAACTAATAAAAATTAGAAAATCCTACGTATACTGGTTAGACTGCTTTAGAGGTTGCCGTTAGGTCGCAGCCATTGGATGAAATCATCCAACGACAGGGATTTCTTGCAGAGATTAGAAGGGAGGCAGTTGGAATCAAATGGTGGGAGATTAAATCTGGGCCGTAGATCTGTGTTGATCGACGGTCGAGGTCAACTGGGGAAACATAATGTGAAGGGGTCACATGTATTATGAAATGGCGGAAAATGCAAAGAAATGGGGTTAAAACCTTAATAAGCAATGAAAAGGCACAGAGGAAAATTGGGGTTTCGCGGATGATCCTAAACCATTAGATCAGATAGGCCTCGGAGATCAACGACTGTGGTTGATCGTGAAATCCCTTGGTGCATGGCGGAGGGCGATAATGAAATGCAAGATCAAATTGGGGCCGTTGATCTGCAAAGATCAACGGCGGAGGTCGCATGCGATGAAACACCATGGAAACAAGGGAAAGCAGTTTTGGGTGGAGAAACCAGCAGTATCGCGTGACAAAAGGGCGGATAGGTGGTTTCACTTTTTTGAACACAATATGCGTTCCCGACCAACACATGGCCTTTCAAAACCACTTATATCATGTAGCTCTTGGAGAATTAACCTTCGGGCATGAATTTACGTGAAAATGCACGTCAACCATCAGATCAAGGGTCTCAGATCGGACGGTCAGGGAGTGAGTGTGATATCGGCAAGATGCGCGGGCGGAACGACGTAGGGAGGTTTTATTCTGGACCGTCCGATCATAGGGATGAACAGCAGAGATAAAATCTGGGATGGGTAGGACCCAAGAAAGTCGAGCCTACCGAGATGAATCTGGGCCATTGGATCTTTAATATGGATGGTCGAGATCAATCTTTGGGGTTAATGAAATAATGTACAAAGCGAAGAATGGGTCAATATGGGCCGTTGATCTGTAGAGATCAATGACTAAGATTTGATCGAAAAACATTATAAAGCGGGGGTGAATGTGACCCCGAGTCTCAATTCTGCATCTTTTCCATACACTTTTCTATACCTTTTTCACTCACCCGAACCTCCCAAGTTGTCAATATCATTTGCAAAAGAGCATCTAACATGGTTTTTAATTATATTTTTGTGTTTGCTATTTGATTTAGATTTTGTTCATTCAGCTGCGGAATCTTGCCACTTTCCACAGCTACTGCAACTTTCCGCAGCTATTTTGTGAAACTCTATGTTACAGGTGTCTACAGGGAAAACGAGCCACATGGGCAAGTCAGGAATGATGTGGACATGGTTCGTGTCCTATTGGTTCGAGAAAACTCATCTAAAGAAGCCGCGGTCAAAGGCGTCCACATGGAAGTCAACCATAGAGTCTTACGGTGACATGACTTTGTTCCGTGTCACGTAAAGGTTCATATGGCCGTTTCTGAGCTTGCGGAGGACAAGTCGACATCTGTACATGGCTCCATAGTCGAATTCAAGCATCCACTTCTCATAGATTTATTTTCCAACACGGCCATGATCGTAGATCCGTGGACGTAATGGTCTACGTGTTCTACACCAGCATAAACTTTAGGAGACAATTATATTTCTTTTGTTATATATAACGCGTTTGCATACGCATATAGAGTTAGTCCCGATTAGTCTCTGTTAATTTTATTAAGTCTACTCTGTAATGTAATTACGCTGCCTTTGAGCCGTAATACTACCATACTGTTATGACTGCATTTTAATATAAGAAGACTTTGTTTTCCAACTTAATTCGTACTTGAAGATCGTTGCCAAGGCTGGTGTAGAGGGCCCCTGCTCAGCTAAGGTTTTGTGCATTAGTGTATAGTTCTTATTTCATTTCTTTAAAGCTCATTGTGCCATAATCCATTCACATGTTTATACATTTCATTTTTTTTTATTTCTATTTATAAACTTTCCTGCTTTCCATTTCACTTATGTCTTTCATGTTTTATGTTGTTAATCACTGATCAGTGTTCTTGTTTCAGGTTATAGATAGGCAGCCCGGGCATTTTCATAGCTTTTTGACTAATGACATGGAATTAACATTGTTCTGTTGCTAATGTGTTTTTCTTAGTTTCTGTTTCATTTCAGTATTGCTTTGTTTAACTCAGTTTTTCTTAATTGTTTCAGTAGTTAAATTTAGATATATTAAACTGCTCATAGCATCTTCAGTTGCCTCTGAAAGCCACAGCTGGACTGATGGTGAGGGATTGTATTATGAAATGTGTAGTTTAGTATTAGTTTCCTTTATGCAAAATTAGATATATTAAACTGCTCATAGCATCTTCAGTTGCCTCCGAAAGCCACAGCTGGACTGATGGTGAGGGATTGTATTATGAAATGTGTAGTTTAGTATTATTTTTCCTTCTGCAAATTTAAATATATTAAACTGCTCATAACGTCTTCAGTTGCCTCCGAAAGACACAGCTAGACTGATGGTGAGGGATTGTATTATGAAGTGTGTAGTTTAGTATTAGTTTCCTTTCTGCAAGTTAGAAATGTTAAATTGTGCATGACATCTTCAGTTACCTCCGAAAGCCACAGCTGGACTGATGGTGAGGGATTGAATTATGAATGTATGGTTTGATATTAGTTTACTTTCTGCAAGTTAGATATCAATTACTCAAGTTGTTTATGGCTACTTCCGAAAATCATAGTTGGACTAATGATGAAGGATCAGAAGATAAATTGATGTAATCTGATTTAGATTTACTTTGTTGCAATTTTGAATTTCTTTAAGCATAGTTTCTTTTTGTTTAGACAGCAGCAAGAATAGTTTAGTTTCATGCTCACTAGTTCACTGTTTTTGATTTATTAGACTTACAACATCTTTTCATTTCAGCAGTACATTTTCATTTCCTTTCAAGTTTTGTCATTGAAAATTTCAAATTCCTTTTTAAGTTTCAAGTTGTTAAATCATTATAGGGGATATCATTTCCTTGAAAAAATATAACCATACTTGTTTTCATTTTAGAATTTCCATTTCACCTTAGAAAACCAAAAACGACAAAAAGTTAAGAAATAGGTTATCTTGCACATATAGTGCGCCGCACTTCATCGGCTTACGAATCCCGGATTGACAAATTAAATGCAGCAATTTAGGACACACTAAATTGACCAAACATTTTGGCGCCGTTGCCGAGGAAGTGTAACTAGGTAGCCAATTTCTTAAAAAAAAAAAAACACAAAATCATAAAAGAAGGGAAAACTTGATAACTTCTTGAAGTATGCTCTCCTCTTGCACCTAGTGTGATCTGGAGGATCAGAAAAGAGAGTTATTGGTTTAGTAATTTCTTAAAGTATGCTCTCTTCTTGCACCTAGTGTGATCTGGAAGATCAGAAAGAGAATTATTAGCCCAACTTTTTTAAAAAATAAAAAATGACATGCATAGAGCAAGAGATTCTAGGGGAAGGTTTATAGCTAAAGCCAAGAGTTCGATTTTCACAAATCCATCTTCTTCAAGGCATAGACCAGATTCACCACCATCTACCCCTAGCCTTAAGATTTTTGGAAGTCAAGGAATAGCTGAATTAGAGGATTCTCCTATACCACCTACTCAATCCCATTTAGAAAACAAAGAGACTTTCTCTCATTCTCCCTTGGTAGAAAAACTAGAGGACTTTAAGGATTCTAAAGAAACTATCATGGCGGAGGAAGTAATAGATGGAGGTAGCGGTAGAGGTAGAAGAGGAGGAAACAATGGAGACAACAATGGTGAAGGAAATAATGGTAGAAATAGGGAAGGAGACAACTTGTTTGGATTCCCTATAGTTGATGAGGAAACTCATACAACAATGAAAAATATCTCACCATTTGTCCTCCCTAACTTTTATGGATTGCGAAGTGAGGATCCTGAAACATTTCTGTTTGAGTTTGAAGTTGTGTGCCGAACTTATGACTATATGGAAGACTCTCAAAAACTCAAACTGTTTCCTTCAACATTGAAGGGATCTGCTTTGAAATGGGTCATGGGATTAGCCACTCAATCCATTAGGACTTGGAATAATATGAAACAAACATTTTTGGATAGATACTTGGACTATTGTATGCCCACCAACCACAAGGATGAGGTATTCAAAATGATGCAAAAAGAAGATGAAAATTTGGAAGACTTACTTGAAAGATTTCAATACAACTTGAAAAGAGCAAAGATGAGCAACTGAGATGATGAAACCTTGAAAGCCCTCATATTAAAAGCCATTAGAGATGAATGGATAGATATTTTAAACATGATGGGGAAAGGAGACATTTCTCAACTCCCACTTCGTGACATAACAAAACTATGTGTCCATCTCTCAAGAGGAAAATCTAAAACAGGAAAAGGGCCTAGGGATCCTTCTCTTATTAGGGATAACAAATCTGCAACTGGATCAGTAAGTAGGGCAGAGATTGGTAATATGCTTGATGAGTTCAAAAATGATATCTTAGGGAGCCTTAGTGAACAACTAGACACCCTTAAAATCCAAAACAAGCAGAAAGCAGAAACAGATGCTTTAGCCATCTTTGGTCCGAAATGTAGGAAGAAACATGCTTTAAGGGAATGTCCCTTGGATGCAAAAGTTGTAGAAACATGTATGATTTGCTCAGAGAATCATGAGATCAAGGATTGTCCTTCAATTCCTGGACTCAAAGCTGTCTTTCAAGAAGACCCAAATTCAGTAGAATCTCTCTGTTTTGTTGCAAGGAGACCTTGGCAAGGACAACAAACTCAAGGTTTTAACAACCCTATGAATTTTCAAACCCAACCAAGTTGGAATCCTTGGCAACAACCTTGGCCCCAACATCAAAATTCATATCAGCCATGGGTACAAGGGATGCAAAATCCTTATGGGAGATTTGCTCAATTTTATCAATATCTTCCATCTTTTCAAAATCAACAAGCTCCACAACTTCCAAACCCAAATCCACAACTTTCATTGCCATTTCCACAACAACAACCTTCTCAACAAAATCCACATCCTCAACTCATGCTCCCATATCAACAAAAGACAAATCAACTTCCAGCTTATTCATTGCCAAATCCTAATAATAAGAATCCTCAGAACACCTACATGGTAGAAGGACAACAATTTCCTACCTATATGATTGTTCCTCTCAACGATGTACAACTCAGATCTGGTAGAGTTTTAGAAAAACCTTCTATAGATATCCAAGAGAAAGATACCTCTGAGGAGGATTCTCTTCAAGTCAATAAGGGTTCTGAGGAAGAATCTCTTCAAAATTCAAATATTCAAAAAGAAAAAGAAAATTTAACACCCACAACTCCTATAGTTGAGCAACCTGCATCTTCATCTACACCTCCTTTTCCTGAAAGACTACAAATTGACAAGGGGGTGGAAAAACAAATCTTGTTGCCTAACTATGATTTTCTAGATGAATTGAAGAATGTTTGTATCAAGATTCCCTTGCTACAATCCATTCGAGAGATTCCTATTCTAGCAAAAACAATAAAGGAGTTGAGTTTCAAAAGACCAGGAAGGAAACTAAAAGACACAAGAAGAATCCACCTGGTAGGAAAGATTGCAGATATTATGATGGGAAAAATTACCATGCAGAAGTATGTAGATCCAGGAAGTTCAATTGTCAAGACACATATAAATGGGATAGAAATTCCAAACACATTGATTGACTTAGGGGCTGCTATCAACATTATGAGTAGACAGACTATGGAACAACTAAAACTTCCTAACCTTATTTTTACACCTACTTTACTGCAACTTGCAGATCGATCAATTATTAAACCAGATGGTGTATTAGAAGATATTTCAGTCTCCTTAGATTCTTGGGAATATCCGGTAGATTTTATGATTTTGAATCCCAAGAGTAATCTAGGAGGGCACCCACTTATCTTAGAAAGACCTTGGCTAGCCACAGCTGATGCTTTTATTAGTTGTAGATCTGGGGATATGTACATTTCTAATGGTAATTCGACAAAGAAATTCAATTTGTATCCTCCAGCAAAAGCAATCACAGAAGTAGGAGACAATGAATGGGTTTATGATGAGGACACTATACAACCTGTCTTTACCATTTCTGAAATCAGTGAGGATAGTCAAATTCTGAACACATTAGAAAATTTTGAGACATCTTCAGAATATGACCCCACACAATTTCAATTGGAATCTAACATAGAATATTTATCATCAAGACAAATGTCTCTTTACTCTATGGAAGAGTTTGGTAGTTCTACTATTGATATTTTTCCAGGAAAAACATTGAATATCAACAAACATATGGAAAAATCACAACAAGAAGAACTAACCAAAATCTTGCAAAAACATTCTACTGCATTTGCATGGGAGTATACTGACATGAAGGGTATTGATCCTAAGACTTGCATCCATCACATCTATATTGAGGAAAACAGTATACCAATCAGACAAGCTCAAAGAAGGATGAATCCAAATCTTAGGGAGATAGTGAAAGAAGAGCTCCAAAAACTACTCAATGTAAACTTCATTTATCCAATTTCAGATAGCCGATGGGTTTCTCCTTTGGTTATAGTACCTAAAAAAAATGGTAAATGGAGGGTATGCATTGATTACAGGGAATTGAACAAAGCAACTTTAAAGGATCACTTTCCTTTGCCTTTTATTGATCAGGTATTAGATACATTAGCGGGTAAAAAGTACTTTTCATTTTTGGATGGTTTTAGTGGCTATAATCAAATTCAGGTAGCACCTGAAGATCAAGATAAGACCACATTTACTTTTCCATGGGGATCTTTTGCCTACCGAGTGCTTCCTTTTGGGTTATGTAATGCACCCGCAACATTCCAAAGAGTAGTACTAGGAATTTTTTCTGATCTAATCCATGATTGTGTAGAGGTTTATATGGATGATTTTACAATTTATGGTAATTCATTTGAAGAGGCATTAGAAAATTTGGAAAAATTTCTCATAAGATGTAAAGAAACAAACCTTTCATTAAGCCATGAAAAATTCTTTATGATGTTTACTGAAGGGATTGTTTTAGGACATCATATTTCAGGAGATGGGATTAAGGTTGATAGATCAAAATTTGAAGTCATTTCCAAGTTTCCTATTCCAAATTGTCAAAGAGATGTTAGAAGTTTTCTGGGATTTACTGGTTACTATAGAAGATTTATAGAAAACTTCACTAAAATAGCATCTCCACTCTTAAAATTGCTTACAAAAGATTGTGAATTTAAATGGGATCCTGATTGTCAATCAGCCTTTGAAACTTTGAAAACAAGAATATCTGAAGCACCTATCTTGAGAGGACCAAATTGGAAACTCCCTTTCAATATTTCTACGGATGCTTCAGATACAGCTCTAGGAGCTGTGTTGCGTCAAAAAGATTTAGTTCCTTATGCCATTTATTATACCAGTAAAAATTTGACTCCCACAGAGTTGAACTATACTGTGACTGAAAAAGAGTTTTTAGCTGTTTTTCATGCAATTAATAAGTTTAGACATTACATAACAGGCTATGAAACTTTTATTCATACTAACCATTCTGCAATTAGATATTTGATGAACAAACCTGTTACTAATGGCAGAGTGACAAGATGGCTTTTACTTTTGCAAGAATTCAATATTACTGTGTTGGATAGACCAGGAAAACAAAATACAGTAGCTAATTTCTTGTCTAGGATTCAGAATACTAAAGAAGATTCTCCTGTAGAGGATAAGTTTCCTGATGAATACTTATTTGCAGTAACTATTAAGACACCTTGGTATGCAGATATTGCTAACTATTTGGTTACAGGGAAACTACCTTCACATTTATTTCCAAGTGAAAAACGAAAAATTATTCGGGAGAGTTCAAAATATTCATGGATTTCTAACGAATTGTTTAAAACAGGGCCAGATCTTGTGATCAGAAGATGTGTCAGGGAAGATGAAATGCCTGATATTCTTAAGGCATGTCATGATGAACCATGCGGCGGACACTTTGCAGACAAAAGGCCGGCCTATAAAATCCTCTCTTTAGGATATTATTGGCCTTCCCTCTTCAAAGATGCAAAACAATATGTCAAAAGGTGTGACAGCTGCCAAAGAGTAGGGAAACCTACCCTTTCAAATGAAATGCCATTACAACCATAGGTACTCATTGAACCCTTTGAAAAATGGGCTTTAGATTTCATTGGACCTATTAATCCACCATCTAAGCAGAAGAAGTATATATTGGTTTGTACTGATTATGTTACTAAATGGGTAGAAGCCAAAGCATTAGTATCTGCTACTGAAAATTCAGTTATTCATTTTCTTTATGAGGATATTTTTACTCACTTTGGTGTTCCAAGAGAAATTGTGACAGATCAAGGAAGCCAATTCACATCCAACTTGGTGGAGAAGTTGATGGAAGAATACAAAATCAAGCACGGAAGATCTACTCCTTACCATCCGCAAGTAAATGGTCAAGTGGAGTCTACAGAACTACATGGAGAAATACAACAGGACATTCTCCCTATGAACTTGTTTATGGGAAAGAAGTCTTGCTCCCCATTGAGTTCAAAGTCAAGACCTTCAAGATAGCAGTTCAGTTGGGGATGGACTTATCAGAAGCCCAAAAGCATAGAATGGAGCAGTTGAATGAGCTAGATGAGATCAGACAAGAAGCAATTCTAAGAACTGATCTAGTTCAATATCAAAAAACTAAATGGCATGACAAATATATCAAAGAGAAGAAGTTTCAAGAAGGAGATTGGGCATTGTTATTTGACTCCAAGTTTAAAGATTTTCAAGGGAAATTTCAGACTCATTGGCTTGGGCCATATGAGATTGACAAGATCTTTAGCAATGGAGCTGTAAGAATCAAGACCATTGATGAGTTTTAAACTCCTCTTATTGTGAATGGCCATAGATTGAAAGTTTATCATAAGCCACTCTCAAAAGAGGATTTTGTCAAAATGTTTCAAGAAAGTTCTGCAATCAGGCTGGTACAGAAGAATTCTTCTTCTCTACCAGCCTAGTTTTTGTTCTTTTCAGTTTAAAAAAAAAATAAAAAATAAAAATAAAAATAAAAATTGTATAAGCCTGAAAACCAATCACTGATCGGCAGTCTTATACAGAAAATATAGGGTGAAAATCAGGAACACCTGACACTCTATATTTTCCAACAAAAAATCTCTCTTTCATTTCACAAGTTTTGTGATCATTCACTCCATTCCATTCCACTTCATTCCATTTCATTTCACTTCATTTCACTCCACTCCACTTCATTTCATCCATTTCATTCCATTTCATTAATAAAAATATTTTTCATGACCATTTCCATATGGTCATTTGTCATCTGTTCATTTCCATTCATCCAAGTAATAGTTGTGTCAGTTTCCACAGCTGACATATGTTTCCGCAGCTGACTCCAGTTTCCGCAGCCAGAAGCAGATTCTGCAGCTACTACTCTATTTTCAAAAAGAATGTACAGTCAGATGTTATTTCCATAATCATGAAATAAAATGCAGGTGAGAGGATAAAAAATGAAGACATGGAGCATTCAAGACACCAATGAAGAGCAATTAGTTGAAGACCAAAGGAAAAGGCAAATATTCCAAAGGCATGAATAAAATTTATTTCAAATAGCATTGAAAAACACATTTTTATATAGTTCTGAACCATGAGCTCTATCCATTATGTGCAATGATTATATTGACAATTCCGTAACCTTTCACGATCTCCATATTATCCTCTCGCATTCATTCACAAACGGTTCCATCATTAAACCCCCGATTTTCACTCATGATCCAATATTCCACCGGTGACAATGAGACATATTTGATTTGACCAAGGACTCTTACAGCCGCATAAATCCATAACCGTTGATTGAAACGTGTTCACATTTATTTCGCAGCCACCAAATTTCAAAACGTTGTCGAATGTGTTATACTCTGTCAATTGCACAGTCGTATCTCTGTTATGCTCACGAAACCCTTTTCTATTCTGTCTCACTCCATTCCGTTCATTGTGCTCATTTCCACTCTCGGATATCTACCCACAGTCTCACTCCATTCCGTTCATTATGCTCATTCCCATTCTATAATATATTCCCACAGTCATTGAGCTCGTTTCTGTGCATTCAGCCGTTCTATTTCCATTTGAATCCTCCACACAGGAAAGTCTTTGAAGAGCAAAAAGAGAAATGGGTAAATTGCTAAGAGCAGAACCGGAAGGACCGAAGTTCATGGAGGGATATCCACAAGTAAGGGATGTATTGAAGAAAGAAAATTGGCTGCGGTTTATCCAGAAATTCAGAGGGTATCATAAAGAAGTGACGAAGGCATTCGCAAGGTCGTTTAATGGCTTGGAAGCAGAGATTGGAGACCTTAAGTTTGCGGTCAATGAAGCATCTATAGCAACAGCCACGAAACTTCTTCAGGAGGGTGAGCGTTGGTTTAAGAATAAAAGTATCAGTGATGAAGCATGGAGAACAATTTTACGAAACCAAGGTATGGACATAACTGTTTTTAAAAGAGGAATTCCTGTGCATGCATTGAAAGAGGAATGGGCTACTTTGCTGCTAGTTGTTCAGAAATTCATTTCATGTGAAGGCCGTTTTGGGTCCATGTACATGTACCATACCAGGTTACTGATGAATTTTCTAGATAATCAAGCTCTCAATCTCCCATATTTTCTGTTAAATAGCTTGAAGAAAATGTCTGTGACTGTTTAGAAACATTTAGGAGATGTAGAACCTCATCTATATCACCACGGCCTTATAAAAATTTTGATTGAAAAGGAGTTAAAGGAAAAGAAAGACACATGGGAACAATTTCTAGTTAGAAATTTCTTTGAGGAACCTCAGGAAATTCCTGAAGGTAGCACAACAAGAAGAAGTAGGAGAAAAAGAAAAATTGATGAAATCCAAAATACTCCTACTACTGCAATTGAAAGAACTGATAGGGAAGAAAGACTGTCAAAAAGGAAGAAGAAAGAAATCAAGGGTAAGAAGCCAATAACACCAAAAGAAAGAAAAACTATTGAGGCTATACATAAAACTCCTTCTTCTGAAGAAGAAGATAATCAAGTGTTATCTGAAAGACTAGTTTATCTTCAAAAACAATCCTCTATAGCCAAGAAGACAGAGAAAGGAAAACAAAAACAAAAGGATAGTGCACCACAGCGTGTGAGAAGAAGCAGCAGACTTAAGGGGAAATTGAGGAAAACGCAAATGAAGGGTCCTCATTTCATTGATTTGGGAGAGGAAACATATGAACAGTCCCCAGCTGACCATAGTCCATCTCAGTCAGTTAGTGAACCTGGTTCATTTCATTCCCAATCAGACATTGAACATACTCCATCCCATTCTCAGCAAGATATTGATGTGAGCCCTCCTCGGCCAGATTATTCTCCTTCACGGCATTTTGGGGACAACCCAATAAAAATGACACCTGAAATAGACCCCAAGCAGTAGGAAGTATATGACTATATAGAATCTTTGGAAAAGGCAGCTACAGGTCCCAATACTTCATCTATCTAGCCTCATACAGTACAGGATGATTTAGTCCAATCACTAAAACAAGAAATTTTTGAGTTAGAGCTTTTGAATAAACATATCAAAAATGAAAATGAGACATTGAAGGAACAAGGCAAACTGGACAAAATCATCCATGATAATACTATGCTACATCTGGGAATATGGCAAAAGAAGAACAAGAAATTGAAAATAAAATGCCAGAAGTTGAGCAGAGCACTGGTTAATATCAAATTTAGGTGCTTAATGAAGAAACCCAGAATGTTGGCAGCACCACGGAAGAGGAGGAGAGGATTGGATGTCCTGGCTGAAGTGTCAAGGCACATGAACTAAGGAAGGAATATTAAAATTTTGGTTGCATGAGGACATGCAACACCTTCACAGTGGGGGTATGTTGAGTCTCAATTCTGCATCTTTTCCATACACTTTTCTATACCTTTTTCACTCACCTGAACCTCCCAAGTTGTCAATATCATTTTCAAAAGAGCATCTAACATGGTTTTTAATTATATTTTTGTGTTTGCTATTTGATTTAGATTTTGTTCATTCAGCTGCGGAATCTTGCCACTTTCCACAGCTACTGCAACTTTCCGCAGCTATTTTGTGAAACTCTATGTTACAGGTGTCTACAGGGAAAACGAGCCACATGGGAAAGTCAGGAATGATGTGGACATGGTTCGTGTCCTATTGGTTTGAGCAAACTCATCTAAAGAAGCCGCGATCAAAGGCATCCACATGTAAGTCAACCATAGAGTCTTACGGTGACAGGACTCTGTTCCATGTCACGTAAAGGTTCATATGGCTGTTTATGAGCTTGCGGAGGACAAGTCGACATCTGTACATGGCTCCATAGTCGAATTCAAGCATCCACTTCTCATAGATTTATTTTCCAACACGGCCATGATCCTAGATCCATGGACGTAATGGTCTACGTGTTCTACACCAGCATAAACTTTAAGAGACAGTTATATTTCTTTTGTTATATATAACGCGTTTGCATATGCATATAGAGTTAGTCCCGATTAGTCTCTGTTAATTTTATTAAGTCTGCTCTGTAATGTAATTACGCTGCCTTTGAGCCGTAATACTACCATACTGTTATGACTGCATTTTTAATATAAGAAGACTATGTTTTCCAACTTAATTCATACTTGAAGATCGTTGCCAAGGCTGGTGTAGAGGGCCCCTGCTCAGCTAAGGTTTTGTGCATTAGTGTATAGTTCTTATTTCATTTCTTTAAAGCTCATTGTGCCATAATCCATTCACATGTTTATACATTTCATTTTTTTTCATTTCTGTTTATAAACTTTCTGCTTTCCATTTCACTTCTGTCTTTCATGTTTTATGTTGTTAATCACTGATCAGTGTTCTTGTTTCAGGTTATAGATAGGCAGCCTGGGAATTTTCATAGCTTTTTGACTAATGACATGGAATTAACATTGTTCTGCTGCTAATGTGTTTTTCTTAGTTTCTGTTTCATTTCAGTATTGCTTTGTTTAACTCAGTTTTGCTTAATTGTTTCAGTAGTTAAATTTAGATATATTGAACTGCTCATAGCATCTTCGGTTGCCTCCGAAAGCCACAGCTAGACTGATGGTGAGGGATTGTATTATGAAATGTGTAGTTTAGTATTAGTTTCCTTTCTGCAAAATTAGATATATTAAACTGCTCATAGCATCTTCAGTTGCCTCTGAAAGCCACAGCTGGACTGATGGTGAGGGATTGTATTATGAAATGTGTAGTTTAGTATTAGTTTTCCTTCTACAAATTTAAATATATTAAATTGCTCATAACGTCTTCAGTTGCCTCCGAAAGCCACAGCTGGACTGATGGTGAGGGATTGTATTATGAAGTGTGTAGTTTAGTATTAGTTTCCTTTCTGCAAGTTAGAAATGTTAAATTGTGCATGACATCTTCAGTTACCTCCGAAAGCCACAGCTGGACTGATGGCGAGGGATTGAATTATGAATGTATGGTTTGATATGATTTTACTTTCTGCAAGTTAGATATCAGTTACTCAAGTTGTTTATGGTTACTTCCGAAAATCATAGTTGGACTAATGATGAAGGATCAGAAGATAAATTGATGTAATCTGATTTAGATTTACTTTGTTGCAATTTTGAATTTCTTTAAGCATAGTTTCTTTTTGTTTAGACAGCAGCAAGAATAGTTTAGTTTCATGCTCACTAGTTCACTTTTTTTGATTTATTAGACTTACAGCATCTTTTCATTTCAGCAGTACATTTTCATTTCCTTTCAAGTTTTGTCATTGAAAATTTCAAATTCCTTTTTAAAGTTTCAAGTTGGTAAATCATTATAGGGGATATCATTTCCTTGAACAAATATAACCATACTTGTTTTCATTTTAGAATTTCCATTTCACCTTAGAAAACCAAAAATGACAAAAAGTTAAGAAATAGGTTATCTTGCACATATAGAAATAGGTTATCTTGCACATATAGTGCACCGCACTTCATCAGCTTACGAATCCCGGATTGACAAATTAAATGCAGCAATTTAGGATACACTAAATTGACCAAACGAGAGGTGTATGGAATTAACGAAGGTTAGGAGGTACATTCTGGACTATCAGATCTCGACACGTGGATGACCCAAATGTAATCGGAGCTCTGCGATCGGCGGGGGTAAAACAGAATGGGCACCGATGCAATTAGCTGTGAACCTTCGATCTGCGGATCAGATCGATGGTGGGAAATGAATCGGGAGACTTCCAATCAGGAGGGGGTGAATAAAATATAAAAGTGCCCAATGGGAATCTCCGACGCGAGATTGTGCTGGCCATTTGATTGGTGCAAGATCAATGGTGGAGAAGGGCTCCAACAAAGGAATGGCGGGCTTAGTTATAAATACCAAAAAATCGATTTTTTATGGAATACAAAGGATTTTTCACATCGGGGAGGATTTATTGTAGTGTTAAGCACCCGATTTTGGGGTTGTGGGTTATGTGAAGCGGAAAAGGGATCGGGGGCTTATACATATAAGGGCCAATCAGAATCAGGACGATGGAGGGGCCTTTTCAAATGCACCTGATAAAAAATATCTGATGTGAGACCGTACTGACCGTCGATCGGGGAAAAGATCAACGGTCTTTTCCATTAAAAAAATTGAACCGGCGGGTTTAGTACAAACATAGGAAAAGTGGTTTTCATGAATTTACAAAGGGAAAGTATGATCGGGAAGGGTTTATATGATTTTTTTAGCGCCCGATAAAAAAATCAAGGTTATGCAAATAAAGCATAGGATTGGGGCTTATTATAGAAGGGCCAATCACATCAAAGGTTTCATAAAAGCCAAAATACTTGCGCTCTCCAATTGTTCCGATGCGATAAGCACTTTTGGACATAGCGCTTGGTTCCAACACCAAGTCGAATGGAGGGGAAGTGGTTTAGTACTTAGCCTAAAGGGGCTTAGTCCTGTAGTTAAAAAGCTTTATTTTTTATGATTTTTTCAAGGTTTTTTAATGGATTTGGAGGTTTCAGTAAGGTTCAAAAAGGATTTTCAAACCTTACAAAGGGATTTTTATGAAGGGGAATAGGGAAATAATAGAAAATAGAGGAATTTTGTGAGGAAAGAGGGAATAAAAGGGAGTTTAATTTTGAAGGGAAGGAGGAGTGAAATGATTGAAAAATGGAGGTTTTCAACAGTATTTTTCTTTAGGGAAAACAATAGAATTTCGGAGTTCAAGAGGAAAACAACAGTGAAGATTAAACAAAGGACATGATGTCTTCACAAGACTTCAAGAATTAACAATTTTTTGCAATAATTTTTTTTTTGTTGAAGGCTTCAAAAAATTATTTAGCCACCTTTTGATATAAAAAATTTGATAGGTGGCTAATAGTGGCTCCACATGGGGATGGTGCCTTCTTGAAGTCATCAAGAACTTCAGACTTGCATTATCTGGGGGGATAATCAGTGTGTCATCCACTGGGCTACATCTTTCCTTACTTTTATGGTCTTCTTCTGTTTTGAGAATATTAGCAGCCATGAAAAAACAATGGAACTTCATCAACACAAGCTTTCTACCTACCCAATCCTATGGATCTAACATTTTTTCTCCTTTCAGAGTGCACTTGGATTGGAAAACTCTTTTACAAAATTTTTATTCTTTTGAAAGAAGACAAATAATCTAATTCTACTCCTTATTTCTCCATGAACTCAGATTAAACAATTGAGTTTATATGCTTCTCTATCTAATCTACTAATCTGTTAGGATTAAATTGTCTAACAGATTTTTATTCTCTAATTTCTAAAACAGAAATTTAAAAGAATATAAGTCAGGATTGAACAGTCTAACTTGTTGCTAATATATGGCATAAAACAAGCTGCACATAGATATTATTTTGTAGAAAATTAAATCAAAATGGAAGGCTTAAGATCTGAAAGTTCTAAGCACGACCTTCTCTTTCCTTCAACTCTGTTTTTGAGTTTATTCGAGTTGTTTTTCCTTGTTCTCTGGTTCATATTTTTAGTTAATTAGAACCAGTTTTCTTGTGTTTTTAACTCATTATTTTAAAACACATTGGAGTCATTCTTCTTTTGAAAACTGAGGTTCGGATTTTGAGCTTGTTTGAATTATTTTCTATCCTAATCTACCTAACTGATAAGCCAAGATTAAGTTGTTTTGGCAAATCGAATTCACTAACCTATCAGCAGTCAATTTAAAACTAATTAGTCATGATTAGGTTGTATGACTAACTAGAAGTGTGTTTTCAGGAGTGGCATTTTAGCTTGCACACTTTCAGACTTTGTTTCTCTTTTTTGGCATGGGGCTATACCATTATTGTTTTTACAATCTGCCCTCTTTTCTTTCTTTCTCTGTTTTTGTATTTTTTATTTTTCTAACTTTGAATGAAATATTTATAATGAGAAAAAATATAAAAAGGCTTTCAAAACATGATAGGGTCAAGAGAAGTAATGTTTGAGCATCCTGCCATTGACAGGACCTCCAAATAGTTCAGCTCCATTCAACTCCTGCAAAAAGTAGGCATTGTTACCAGTAGCGGAATGAATGAGATAAGGGCCAAGCCATAAGTTATCGAATTTTCCATGCTTGCCCTTGTATTCTCTCCTTGAGTCCTACTTTAACACTTTTTCCCCAACATTAAAATTTTTGGCCTTTGTTCTTCTGTCAAAAAGCTTCTTGATGCTCTCTTGCTTCTGTAATGCTTTGTTGTAAACATCCTCTCTAGTTTTATGAAGGTGAATGGTATGATTTATTATTCTGATCATGTCATTGTCTTTAGACTGCACTTCTTGAATCAACTTCATAGTTGGAACACCAAGGCGGGTTGGAAAAATTGCATCTGTACCATACACAAGTTGATAGGGTGACATTCCAATAGATTTTTTTAATGTTAATCTGTCAGCCCATAATGCATGTACTAGGTTTGTGTGCCAAGAATTCTTGTTGTCCTCCAGAAACTTCTTGGTTATATTCACCAAAATCTTGTTTGATGATTCTGCTAGCCCATTACCTTGAGGGTAATAAGCAGTAGAGTGGCCCAAAGTTATCTGATATTTGTGACAGAATTCAACCATCTTCTTGGATCCAAATGCAACTGCATTATCAGTGATGATCTTCCTAAGACAGCCAAATATAGAGAGGATATGAGTCTCAATGAATTTTATATTGACAGAGTCATTGGCTTGCCTAGAATGGATGGCTTCTATCCATTTGGTAAAGTAGTCTGTTGCAGTGAGAATCCATTTATGCTGGGCAGATGAGGGTGGATGGATTTCTCCTATGAAGTGAAGTCCCCACTGTTGAAATGGAGCTTCAACAGTGATTGGATGCAGAGGTAAGGGCAGCAAATTTCTTTTGCCTTCAAAAAGTTGGCATTTATGACAGGAAATGATCATTTTGTGTACATCTAGAAAGAGAGTGGGTCAATAGTAACTAGCTCTAAGAATTTTGTTGGCTGTTGTCTTCCAGTAGAGGTGTCCTCTACATTCTCCTTCATGGAACTCGTGCTTAACCTTCTCTGCATCATACTCAGGAAAACATTTAAGAAATATTCCACTTGCATTTTTCCAATAAAGACATTTATTTATAATGCAGTAGTTTACATCTTTTAACTTTAAAAACCTTGTCTTTGCTTTTGATAAACCGAGAGGTGTATTCAAATTAAGAAATACATATAGAATATCAGCATACCAAGAGTAATTCATAAAATGATCTTCATCAATGGGAGTTGAGAATTCTTCTTGTTCATCTAAAGCATTTATCATATTTATATCAAGAACTTCAAAATTTGATTCAGCTATTAATCTAGCTAGACCTTGGCCTTTGATGAGTTTAGTGGGCTTGATTTCTAAATCATATTTAGGTATCACAGCTATCCACTTACCTCTCTTACCATCTGGGTCCTGTGTTAGAGTGTCTTTCACAATTGAATTAGGGATAAGGAAATGATGTGTGAGTGAAGGATGTAAACTCTGAAGTCTTTTAAAGCTTTGACCAGAGCAAAAGCATGCTTTTCCATGATGTTATACTTCAAAGGAGCATCCCTCAATGCCTTGCTAAAGAATGCAATGGGCTGCTCTTGTCCTTGTGGATTTTTCTGTAAAAGGACAACAGCTATTGTATGTTCTGACGAAAAGGAGAATATATAAAAATATTTTGAAAAATCAGGGCTTATTAGAACTGGTGTTTTGGTTAATGCTTGTTTAGCCAGTTCAAAGGACTTCTTTGCTTCCAAGGTCCACTTTACCCCTTGCTCCTTTTTCAGCATGTTTGTAATGTTTCTAAGGAGCTCATCCAAGTTGGGTACGAACCTTCTCAAGAAATTAATCTTTCCAATGAAAGATTGGAGTTCCTTGATGTCTCGAGGATGAGAGATCCCCAATATGGCCTCAATCCTCTTTGGGTCTATATTTATTCCTTCTTCTGAAATGATGTGCCCAAGAAGCTTACCTTCTTGGAGCCCAAACAATGTTTTTTTAGGGTTTAAAGATATCCCAAACTTTCTGCATTTCTCGAAAACTTTTCTCAAGTGTTCTAAGTGTTCTTCATCTGTCTTTGAAAAAACAGTGACATCATCAAGATAAATAATGATGAAGTAGCCCAATTCTTCCGAGAATGCTATGTCCATGGCTCTCTGAAAAGTAGCACCAGAATTCATTAGACCAAAGGGCATTTTCACATACATGAAAGTGCCCCAAGGTGTAGTAAAATCTGTCTTTAATTGATCATCAGGATGAACTAAAATATGATTGTACCCTGAGTAGCCATCTAGCAAAGAAATTCGTTTAGAGCCAACTACCCTTTGTAAAATATGGTCCATCTAGTTTTATTCCTAATTGACACCAGATTGGACACCCACTCAGAATATCTAATAGGGACAATAATACCAGCTCCATACATTTTCTTGATTTCCTTCTCAACCAAAGGTAACTGAACAAGGTTTATTCTGTGCATATTTTGTTTAAATGGCTTTTGGTTTTCCTTGAGAGGTATCTTGTGCTGAATTATTTCAGTGTCATAGGATTTGAGATCCTCATAACTCCACACAAAAACGTCAGAAAATTATTTAAACAACTCTATGTATTTCAGTTTAATGTGAGTTGGTAAAGTTTTGGACAGTTTCATCATCATTGGTTTTCATTCACTGCCTATATTACACTCTTCAACTTCAGTCTCGACAGGTTCTAGTTTTGGCTTCTTGGCCACATCGTTAAAATCAAACAACTCTTCTAAAGGGGACAGACCCTTTGGAAAACTTTGATTTTCAGACTGCAGAGTTTCTAAGTCTTCTGTTTCTAACTCCGCAACCATTTCTGTTGTGTTTTCAAGTTTTCTAGACAACAGATTTATATTAGCAACCTCAGGAGAATTTTCTTCTTCATCAAGAAAATTTTCTTCACTAGGGAAGTCTGTTTCTTAATCTGAATCTGAACTCGGTAGTTCAAATTCATTTCTGAACTACATAAAGTATTCTATTTGTTTGTCTATGTCAAACACTTTCCAATAATTTTTGTTGTCAGGAACAGTTTCTTTGAATTTAATTTGAGTTTTACAATATTTGGTTTAATATGGCGTTAAGCATGTTCTAGTAGCAAAAGCTAAATCGTGGGCCATGATATTTCTTTTTATTGGGAAAAAAATCAATTGGGACTCCTCAAACTTTTTTAATAAATCCACGACATCGTTTCAGTAGGCTCTAATTCTAGGGTGATTAGCGTTGTATTCCCCATTCACTTGCCTAATGATTAATTATGAATCCCCATGCACTTTAATTCTTTTAGCTCCTAGCTTTTTCAACAAATGTAAGCCTAAAAGAAGGGATTCATATTCTGCTATTTTATTCGAACACTGAAAGTTTAATCTATAGGAATGACCTTCTGTGTGGTTGTTCTCAGTGTTGCGTATCCAAACACCTGTACCAGTGTTGCTCCTAGTGCAGGACCCATCGAAGTTCATACTCCACAGAGGATTAGTCTCGGTTTCATCTGTTTGGTTATTATCCTCTTGAACTAATGTTCTTTCAGATCGTTCTTGAGGGTAGGCACTCGGTTGAATTTGTTTTAAATCCTCAAGTTTTTCATTTAGTTAAGGTATGATTTCTTGACTCTCAAGGTTTAAAAGCAAAGGATGCATGATTTGTAGCTCAAGACCTATGTTTGGTTTGCTGTAGTTTTCAAGTGTAGCAAATTGTTTTGACACTTCTGTGTTGTCTTTCTCCTGTTCTCTATTGGCCATTAATTTAGTTAAGGTTACTTTTTCATTGAATGATTCATCGTTAAAAAGAATAAATGAATCAAGGCCAGTGTTTACTGAATAAAGAGGAGATTTTTGTGGTCTCTCTTGGCTAGTAACCATGTATTGCATATGGGACTCCTTGTAAAGTCTTCTAGTCTGATTGAAAACAGGGATGGTCGCATATGTCATGTCCATCTGCATAGTTCCCTATAGCTTAGCTCCCCAAGACCTAGATAACAACATACCATATTTTGGGGGCGCATCAGCCACAACAATATCCATGACTAGACATTTGGCTGGAATTTGTGCTAAGTTTACGCAGAGGTCTTTGATTAATCCTAAACATTTTACTCTCCTTGAGTCAAAGGAGTAAAGATCTTTATAAGGTCTAGTTATTTCAAGGCCTAGGCTCTCCATTACAACTTTTGGCATTAAATTATGAGAAGCCCCTGAATCGTGCATAGCGTTGTGCAAAATCTTGTCATGAACGTTTAAACTCATATAAAAAGGAGGAATCTGTCCCTCTTGATATCTACCTTCAATCTTAGGACCAAAAATGAGCTATGGTTGGTCATCGTTAAGATTTTCAGTTTCATTATTCTCCTCTATGTTTAAAGCCTTCAAAATTTGGGTTTTATATACATTTTGGGAAGCTAACTCAGTAAGGGGAATAGAGATTTTAATTCCGAAAATTTCCTGCTCCAAACTGAAAGGCATCTGATTCTTTGAAGTGTTGGTTTCAGCCTTATAAACTGCCACTCTATCAGCAAAATCAGTTTGCTGATTTCCTCTATTTACATTTGACAAAATTGTTTTAACAGGAGTAATAGCTAAGGTGCTAGTACTACTAAGGTCTGCACTCTGTTTTTCATTGTTTTGAGTGCCTTTCTCTTTGTTTTTATCAGAATTCACAGCCACTATTTTGTCTTTCTGTTTTGTAACCTTTGGTTTACTTTCAGTGCTATTTTGTGAAGAATTCTCAGAGGTTTTGGTCTTGGGAGTTTGTTGATTTCTCTTACTCCTAAGGTCATATTCCTTTTGAGGCTCTATGATAAAATTTTCCATGTCTTGATAATAACTTTCATCATCATCTCTTTTATCATCATAGGGTGTATATAGACCTTGCTTTCTATCATAATGAACTTCAAAGTCATCATTATCTACTCCCAACATATTGATATCATCATCCTCTGTTTTCTCTATTATGTCTTCAACCTCACTTACATAGTTTTGATGAAAGGGAGGAGTGATCTGTTGATCATCTTCCCTTGGTCTATTTTGAGGCTATTTTCTCCTAAAATTATGATTTTGGTTCTGATTTCTGTTTTGAGAAGTAGTTTGATTTTGACTTGCTTGTGCTCTCTCAAGAATGCTCATCTTTTTCATCATCTCCTCCATCATTCTTTCCATTTTTTAGCTGGATGTGGAAGGTGTGGATTCCTCCCTAAAGGACACTCTCTTCTCATTCTTCATTCTTTCTCTTTTCTCCATTAAGTTAAATTCCACAGCAAGATCCCCTTTTTGCATATCTTCAAGGGTCAAAGGATCTCTTTCTCTCAGCTGATACGACATATCAGGATCAAATCCCTCACGAAACTTGTTTAATGTTGAGCCTTGTGGAGGTTTTAGGTCTGGGGGAAGGGCATTGTAAATGCTGTTAAACCTAGTGCAATAGGCCTGTACACTTTCCCTTGTGTTTCTTTGGAGATTCTTGTAATCAGAAAGTATTTGAAGAGGGTTTTTCCTTACCTCCCATTTGTTTAAGAATGTCTGATGGAAGGCTTGGAGATCATTTATACTGTGAAGGGTTAAGCCTTTGAACCATTTTCTTTCTTCTCCCCCTAAACTCTGAGAAAATAGTCTAAGTTTGATAGATTCATCATCAATTTCATTTCTGTCAAAGTAGTCATTCATCTTATCCACATGTTGTGAAGCAGTAGTAGCATTACTGGCATCATACAATGGTATTTTGGACTAATAGTCCTGTGGAATATTGACTAATGGTAAAGGAAGGACCAACGAGGCATACCATGCTGCCATGATAGGAGGTGGAGGTGGATTTACAAGAGGTGGATTAACAAGAGGGAAAGTGGGCTAGAGCGGAGTGTTTTGGATAGTGGATGTATGAAGAACAGATGTGGATGGACCAGGAATAGATTGCTGAGCTGATCTTGGATGAGAGACACCTAAATTGTGAAGGAAATGTAAATCAGGTGGTGTTGTTTCTCTACTACCAAGATGTTCACTTGTCTCCGGGGATGAAAGTGAAGACTCTAAATCTAGCTGACCTAAATCATCAAGTGACCTAGTTCTAAATGGATTTATTAAGTCAACTTGTGATTGTTATAGAGCTGCAAGGTTTTCTGGAACATAATTAGCTCTCAAGGGTGATCTAAAAACAGTTGAAGATTTGATCTTAGGAGACTTCCTAAGGATACTTTCAGGGTTATCAACTATCTCAGGAGGGTTTGGGTCAGGGTAGGCTCTAGTATGAATCTTTCTAGGAGCCACTATGCTGTGTTTTTCAGATCCAACTAAATAAGAAAATTTTAACCAGATATGATAATCTTTAAGAGGCAAACTGACCTTTTAAACAAGAAAATTTTAATCCTAAAATCCTCTAACCGAGTTTGAATGATGTTATGATGATAATGGGTCTTCCCAATGGAGTTTTAAGGTCTATTTAGGATTGTGGAGTCACCAAGTGGAAATTTCTAGCTCTTTTGGAGGTAAAAGGTTTTATGGTCCACCACCATGTTTATTGAATACCAATCTAAAATGTTTTTTGGGTTTTCTAAGTTAATTTTCAGTCCTATGGGCTCTAAAATTATCCTAAATTTGTTTCAACACTTAGCTACGGTGATGAGACAAAGACAATTTACTCTTATGGCTAAGATAGTTGATCCTTCAAGGTTTGATAAGCTCTTATGAGAATCCTAAGGTTTTCTTAGTTTGTCACTGATTCAAACAAGTTTTATCATGATTACCATTTGATGGTCGTGCTTGATCCAGATTTATGCAGGAACGCAACAGAATACACATATAGCCATAGATATAGAGATGCAGTGGAAATAATGCTTCATTTTATTAATAAAATAATGACTGCAATAAGCTTACAAACATAATGGAAGCAATCTAGGGCACTGGTAGCGTATCTCTGAGAAGAGATGTGGCATACGCAAGCCTCTGAACTGTGTTACATTGAGGCTCAAAGCCTATTACATACATAATGGAAATAGATGAGCTAGGGTACTGGTAACGCATCCCTGAGAAGAGATGTGGTGGCTACCAGCCCCTGAACTGTGTTACAATGCAGACATGATGGAGATGTGGTGAGCTAGGGCACTGGTAGCACTTATCTCTAAGAAGAGATGTGTCGGCTTCCAGCCCCCTGAACTTTGTTAAAATGAGGCTCAAAGGCCTATTTATTGTTGAGAAATAATGTAAAACCTGAAACTTCCAAAAACCTAACCCTAGGAGATGAAGCGCCAAAACTGTGGGCCCCATTTGGGTAAATTAGTGTTTCAACTTCCCGGGGACGTAACTTTGGCATACGATCTCCGTTTGACGTGCTAAATAGCTCATTAGAAATATTTATCCAAGGACTACAACTTTTGAGTGAGCAGCATTGGTCATGTTGCTCCCCATTTGCCCAAAAAGTGTCGTTTAGGGCCTCAAAACGGCTCCGGAAGTTCAGGACCTAAAAAACTGCTAAAAATAGTAAGTTGTGCTGAAACTTACAAACTGAAAGAACTGATGGTGGGGGTTCAAATGGACTCGATGGGTGGCCACCAATGTCCACCTAGATCATTAAGACCCCAAGACGGCTCCGGGTGTGCAGGACCAGAAAACCTGCTAAAAATAGTAAGTTGTGATGAAGCTGAAAAACTAAAAGAATTGATGCTGCGGGTCCAAATGGAATAGGTGGGTGGCCACCGATATCCACCTAGATCATTCCTCCCTCCTTAGGAAGCAATGGTCTCCATTGCGTTAACTTCCTCCATGGGGGGGGGGGGTGCAAATTCTGCTGAACTTGGTGTTGGATTTGTCCAGGATGTCGCGGACCTGTTGGCAGACGTGCTGGATGTAGATGTGCCACTGGTGGGCAGCCATTGAAGGATCTGGGAAAATTTATCCATCATCGCGTTCCTCTGTTTCTCGAGGGCCTCCTCGAGAAATATTTTAATAGGATCTCCTACTCCCTCGTCTTTCTTTCCTTCCACCATGGGGGGTTGTCGAGGTTGCGAGGTTGAACTCCTTATACCCTGGCCATGTTGGGGACATGAAAAGAAAAACTGAGAAAGAGCAGACCTGCTCTGATACCACTGATCCATATTTATGCAGGAACGCAACAGAATACACATATATCCATAGATATAGAGATGTAGTGGAAATAATGCTTCATTTTATTAATAAAATAATGACTGCAATAAGCTTACAAACATAATGGAAACAATCTAGGGCACTGGTAGTGTATCTCTGAGAAGAGATGTGGCGTACCCAGGCCTTTGAACTGTGTTACATTGAGGCTCAAAGGCCTATTACAGACATAATGGAAATATATGAGCTAGGGTACTGGCAGTGCATCCCTGAGAAGAGATGTGGTGGCTACCAGCCCCTAAACTGTGTTACAATGCAGACATGATGGAGATGTGGCGAGCTAGGGCACTGGTAGCACTTATCTCTGAGAAGAGATGTGTCAGCTCCCAGCCCCCTGAACTTTGTTACAATGATATAAAGGCCCTGTTGTTGAGAAACGATGTAAGGCTGACGTCCAAAAAACCTAACCCTGGGAGATGAAGCGCCAAAGCGCGGGCCCCATTTGGGTAGATTAGTGTTTTCAACTTCTCGAGGATGTAACTGGCATCCTATCTCCATTTTACACGTTCAATGCGTTCAATAGCTCATTAGAAGGATTTATCCGAGGAATACAACTTTTGAGTGAGCAACTTTTTCCCCATTTTCCCAAAAAGTGTCGTTTAGGGCCTCAAAACGGCTCCGGAAGTTTAGGACCTAAAAAACTGCTAAAAATAGTAAGTTGTGCTGAAACTTACAAACTGAAAGAACTAATGGTGGGGGTTAAAATGGACTCAATGGGTGGCCACCAATATCCACCTGGATCATTAAGTCCCCAAAATGGCTCCGGGTGTGCAGGACCAGAAAACCTGCTAAAAATAGTAAGCTATGATGAAGCTGAAAAACTAAAAGAATTGATGCTGCAGGTCCAAATGGAATAGGTGGGTGGCCATCAATATCCACCTAGATCAGTGCTTGAAAAGGGCTGCTTTTACTCACTGAACACTGAGTGTTTGGCCATAAATGTTATGCCTGGTGGGCTAACTGGCTAACAGAACAGAGGTCATTAAATCAAGAGGTTTCCCGAGGTTGTAAAAGCATATAGGATAATGTTTTACTCAGAAGTCCCCATCGGAGTTGCCAGAAATGTTAGCTCCCTGTAATTTTAGCAGATTGGTGAGACCAAAAATACAGGGAGAACACTTGAACCACTTTGGGATTCTAGGATCTTGTTTCGGGAAATAACTCCTGTAGGTTTGTCGTGGGTCAAAGCCTTACGTATCAAAGGGCGTTGGTCTAACAAGGACTCACACAACCACACTTCTATGCTAAAAACTAGATAACATCATAGTAGAACTCTACCCGTAATCCTCTCTATAAATCACCTCCCGATAGGTCCAAACCCCCAGCAACCCTTCTTCCTCTTCAACCTAAAAACCAAGAAGAAACGTGCACGGAAATCTAGTTGTACAGCATATATCTATCCTAAATGTCAGTGAAATCCATGTGAAACATCATATAAACAATAATAAATTCTTAAATAATAATCTTTTCACATATGCAAGCAGATATTAACACGTGAATTCAGGAACAAGATGGTTCTTCTTCATTACGAACATCATGTACAGTAATAAAAAGTGGAGAGATCACCTGAATCCTTCCACGATCTTCGAACAGACCGTCGTCCGGATCCGTCCCGCCCTTGCCTCGCTAGGATACTTTCAAGACTTGTGCACACGAGATGACATATAAACTGATGAACATCTCTAGGAAACAAGGGTTTCCTGTAAAAATCTGGGAAAGTGCAGGAGGCACGGGAAATCAGACTTGAATTGGGATTCCAATAGAGTATAATGTCTATAAATTTCTCTCTCCCTTAGGCCATGCACATGAGGGGCTTTTATACTCCCTCAAAGTAGTTTCAATCAGTTGGAAACAGTTGGCCACGTGCTGGGGTGGTTGAACTACTGGAGTAACCATCAACCCAGTCCGAAAATAGGGAATTTATATATTTTTTAATGGTTTTAATGGCATACGCAGAAAAGTACATGTGGACTCGCGTATACACGCGGAAAAGTCTGGGCATATCCGCGTATGGGAATTTTAACACTGTTTTTTAGTGAATTTTGTTCAAGTCTGTAGGAATGGGTGCCCAAAGCCATAAAGACAATCATGAATCACCAGAGGGTGAAAAATGATGCTATAACAGATGCCCCCTAATATATGAGGTCAGAAGGGGTACATGATGGCCGAAATGTATTATGCACATAGAAAGAACTTCGCAAGGACAAGAGAGGACTTCACCAGATTTCAGCCTGCCAAAAACTAATGAAAGAAAACAGAGAGTCAACTCATGCTGAGGCGGGCATACCCATGATCAGTCAAAAATACATCATACAGAAAGTACTGAATGGATCCAAAATGTATACAAGTATAGCTGAACTGAAAGTACACAATGAATCATCTGAGCATGGCCCAGAAGTACAAGTCGGAATCAATGTCCAAATATCACATATAGAAAGCTGATCAATGATGCTGAAACTAGATGTCTGATCATAAAAGTAACTGAATCTCCAAGTACCAAATCATAAGGGGTGGAACACATGGTACAATCACGCAACTCGGGAGCCAACATATAGGATGTTGCTGTACTGACACTGCAACATATAAGGGTGGACGACATCACTGGCAGAAACTGAATGGACTGTCAAAAGTGAACCGAAAAATGCTGATGCAACCCGAGGTCTTCACCGATCTCGACGGCACAATTCTACACAATGGGAATAAATGAGCTGAAGTCGACCATGTGAGAAATCGTTGGATTACCGGTCAATGATGTATACCGTTAACCAACGCGAGACAACCCACCAATAATGATAATGAGTGTTAAGGTGCCCTAGTACAATCTAACAAGTGCGAATGAATGAGTTGAAGTCGAACACTTGAAAGAATCTACCAATCATGAGGCAATGATGAATCCCCACTGTCGATAGTGAAGAGTCTGCCACTGATGACTGCAAACCCTAAGGTACTGACAAAAAGACTCTAGACCTTATTCCCAAAGCAATGAGTCGGAGTCGATGGGAAAATATCTGCTGGAAGGAAGGCATTAAGGCATCCCACATCAGTCCAGCACGAGTGTAACCCGCAGGCCAAGATTTGGAAGGAATCGGACGAAGTAGAGTGACGGAACCAAAACCAAAGTATGTTTCCGACATGCACAAGATGAAGCTAGCACACGAAAGAAACCCTCTGAACCAACCAATAATGAAAGCTGACACAGAGGCGAGAAATCCACCGATAGGGTCAAATGGAAATCAAGGTACTGCACGAATCCCAAGTGTGATAATGTGTGCTGACGTCGAACACAGGGGAAACCACTCAGTCAAAGACCCATAATGATGATCAAATGCTGAGCACAAGGTCACCTATCAATGATGGAAATAGGGCTAGGGTGCAGCTCTAGGTTTTCTCTCAGAGCAATGTGTCGTAGTCGATAAGAGACAAACCCGCCAACAAGAAGTCAATGGAGACCTTCTCAAACCAGCACGAGCAGAGGACCAAAACATCTGATGTGATAGAACAAGATACTGACAAGACCGGGAAGGCCGACTGAATAATGAGTCAAGAGACACCGTAGAATGGCTGACTCTGGTTAGACTTCCCTTGAACAAAAGCACGACTCGTGATGACCATGGCAGTAAAAAGTGACACTGTATAAGTCTGTTATGCAGGAGGCAAAAACAAACTCTCCATATGATTGGAAGAGATAACCAACTAGGGGAGAACTGATCAGTAAACAAGGCAAAGGCTGAACCTAGGTCAAAACTAAAACCATCCCAAATGAAGGAAAAATATAAGTATATGTGCTTTGTTCAAGGGCGACAAACTGACACTGTACTGCCATCAAATTATGAAGTTACATCCCATTCCCGCTCTTTTTGTTATATTTGATTTTTTTGTCTTTTTCATATAATAAGCCTGAAAAATAATAAAAGAATGCTATAGTACAATGGATAGAACGAGTATCAAGAAACAGATGCACTAGTTCCTGGGATAGGAACAATCCTATGCTTAATGCAAGGTGGCGAAAACTGGTAAGCGATACTCAGAGGAATGTTCCATCCATGGGTAAAAGGGTGTCAAGTCGCGATAGCTAAATGCATGCAATGGTTAACTTGTACAAACAGTCAAGGTCAAAAGTTGGCTTAAACATCGAGTCCAAAATGAAGCCGGCTAAAGGCCAGGATAAACAAGTAGCCAATATGCAATGCAATAATACAACTTAACAACACCAGGGAGCCTCTAGGGTAATGGCCAGAAAAATGATAGTGAAGAAGAAGAAGAATGAAGCTTCAACACATAAGTCATGGTGGGACTAAAGAGGACTCCCGAGCCTACATAAAACGCAGCATGGGAAACAAGTGATAGCGAGGAACTAACTAGGAAGCCCATGTAAAGGAAGGCTCTACCACCAAGTCATGATTAAATAATCGGCGAGTGAAATGGGTGAAATACTCATGACCTGATGGGATCGACCCTATGGCAAGTGATTAGAATGGAGGCTAGTATGCAAAATGCAACGGAAAGTGGATTCCCTAACCTATATGCCAGTGAGGATCATATACCTGCCATGACGGGTCAGCAGTCATGGATCAAAAATCGGAAAAAATCTCGAGTTCATCAAAATGTACCTAAAAATATACCAATCTGGGCACTTCCAAGCATCCGGGTTATGCAGCTTAAGATAGATTGAAAAAATAAGCATAACAAATTTTTGCGAAAATTTTCAATTTTTGGGCATAAATACACAAGTTACCTCACATTTGGTTCATTGTTACTTGCTGAATTGGGAAAAAGAGCTCTGGAGAAAAAGCCTCTTTCGTCAAAACAGGAGCAATCGACCGTCAAACTTCGCCGAATTTTTCAGGTAAGCTCTTAATCCATCCTTGTTATCAATTTTGTCTGTTCATAGGTTTAAAATTTGTAAATTTCACCGTAGAAATATTTGTTTAAAATTACGGTTCTGCGCATACGCAGGTTTATATTGACCAATCCGCGTATATACGCGATTGTGTACAGAGAAAGTTGCGTATGCGCAACCCGAAATGAAAAAACGTGATTCTAACGAAAAAATTATTGAATTTATGCAGGATGAATATATCATGGAGAGAGCGTGAGCACAGTGCCATTGACAATGAAGTAATGCAGGATCAATTATTGCTCAATATTCTCCGAAATTGTGGATTGCTCAAATTTTTCAAAATGCCAAATATGAAGAGTAATGTCTGGTTGCTCGAAATGCTTGTGAATTATTGGGAACCGAAAGAAGATTGTTTCATAATAGATCAAATGCCCATACGTATCGAAGTGGAAGATATCTATTTTATTACTGGACTCTCCTGGAGGGGGGAGCCAGTAGATTTACATGGAAAACCCTTGGGAGGGCTCACCGTGGAAGGTTACGTCCACTTCTACTGCGTAGAGGGTTCCAAGAAAGTTGGGACTCAAATTGCTATCAAGGATTTAAGAGACTTGCACATGAAAATTCTCCTTTTTACCATTGGTAGGGTAGCAGGATCTGCTTCCCTACACCAGGCATCCAGGACTCAAATGAGTATAGCTGTGGAATGCTTAACTCATTTATATGATTGGTGCACAGCTCTACTAATGAACATGAAGCAACAATTGACTTCCATCCGAAAAGCAAAGACAAAACATTTCGGATATGGTACAATCTTGATGACATTCTTCTTCGAGAAGATTCTTGGGCTGAGACCCAAAGTGATCTCTTCTATCAGCAGTCCAAGGGACCCAAGAATTGCCCGATGGGCTGACTTGATGAAGAGACTGGGGGGAAGTGAAGTTCCCCGAACCACTTGGGATGATGAGTTCTTCCAATGGTGGGGAGAACAAATCATCGCTGTGGAGGACTATCCCTATGCCGGGATGGATTTCCGTGGTGATCCAGACCTCGTCATTCCACCTGGCGTGGCATGGGGCACAATCGGTAAGATTGCAATTTTTTAACTTATATGATTTTTTTTGGATTTTTTCAATATGTATGAAAAAATAAAACATGTTTTTGTTTAGATTCAAAGTGACTTACAATATCATAATGATCATGATACAGATATTGGACCAGTCTGTCCTGATGGTTACCCGCGACACAAGCGCCGTAGAGGTGAGGCGGATATAGTAGACTTAGACAGAACCCTCCATGCTGTACAGAGGAACTTGGAGGGTTTAACCCGCCAAGTGCCTATGGCTGCAGTGGAAGATCTACCCGAGGCCATCCAGAGACGGGTAGTAGGAGTACCTCGTGACTGGGTGCGGTTATTCCGCCGAGTCGCGACTGCGATCGTGTTATATAGAAACACAACTTTTGGGCAGGGACCACAGGAGTAGATAGATATGATTTACCGGATGACTGTATATTTTTTGAGATTTGAACATGATCGGGCATAAGCCCTAATTTTGTACGACTTATGGATCCAAATTTTTGTATAATTTTTTGAACACTCTGATGATATATACAGTGATTTATGATGTGATGTGATAGATGTATGATGTTTTTGATGATTAAATTTTAATGTATTGAATGATTAATATGCCAATCAATTGCTTGATTAGCTAATGAGTCTGCCATCCAATTGTCTGCTCGAGGAATATGAATGAATGTTAAAAATTGAAATGATATTTGTAACAAACGTACCCTCAAATACAACCAGAGTAAAAATGGATCTCGAACCCGATAAGTATTGTTCAACTGCGACACCACCAGCTGGGAGTCCAAGAAAACTACTAACGAATCAACACCCAAAGATATTGCCTCCGAGAGTAGATAAATAACTGCAGTGTATTCTACTATATTATTGGAAGCAGGACCAATGCAGACTCCTCTTGATACTAACAGCTGACCGGATGGATGATGAAGCACCCAAGCCGCGGAAGCCAAGTTCCGGGTGTGTCTACTAGCACCATCGGCAAAACCAAAATGACTCATGACATCCGACACAACCTGCCAAAGCAGATCAAAAACATCACCATCCCATCAAAAATCGAAAAAACAACCAGATATGTACAAAGCAAAACTACTATATACAAAAGCAACATGCCAGGCTGAAGCCTAGGCATAATACTTTTTCAAATAGAGCCCATTTCTGGGCTCCGGCAACTCGTTCCCTTCAAAATCAACCAAGGTATATGCTCCTTTCTTAAGGACTTTTTTAACGATAAAGGGGCCATACCACATAGATTTAAACTTTCCTGCCCCCAGGGCATCTTTTTCTTGGGCATAGACCAAAACAAGGTCACCTTCCGAAAAAACCCTAGGTTTGACCGCCTTATCGTACTGAACTTTAACTCGGTTTTTATGCACTTCATTCATCGTGGCAGCATCCCGACGCTGCTCATCGAGATGTTCCAGATGAAGGAGCCGTTCTTCAAGACTAGAAGTGTCAGGAAGAAGTTCAACAACTAAATTAAGAGAAGGAATCTCACATTCAATGGGAAATACGGATTCCAACCCGTGCACTAGCTGAAACGGAGTAAAGCCAGTTGCAGTTTTCACTGACGTCCTGTATGCCCAAAGTGCAGGATATAGCATAATATGCCAGTTGGATCGAGCTTTATTGATTGTCCTTTGAAGAATTGTCTTCAAGGATTTATTCATGGCTTCCACTTGCCCATTGGCTTGAGGATAATACGGAGATGAATGCTCCTACCAGAAACCTAATTTTAGAGCCAACTCAGCCATCATGCTATTCTAAAAATGACTGCCATGATCAGTGACAATCTCTCTAGGAATACCAAAATGAGCAATAACCTGGTTGAAAAGAAAAAGAGCTGCAGTCTCACCATCATTCCCAAAAGTAGGCATAGCCTCGACCCACTTCGTAAAGTAGTCTACTGCTACAATAATGTACTTATGACCTTTAGCCGAAGGCGGGTTACAAGTAGTATAATCAATACCCCACTTTGTAAAGGGACCGACAGTAATGACTGGAAAAAGCGGAGCTGGATGAGCGCGCATTTTTCGAGTATAAACTTGACACGGATGACACTTTTTGACCGACTCCACACAATCTTTGAAAATCGAAGGCCAAAATTACCCAGCACGCAAGATTTTTTAATGTAGCAAGCCCAGATAAATGACCACTAAATAAGTCGCATGTTGAGTCTCAACCGCATCTTTCTTATTAGCATCTCCTTCTTGTGACCTTTTTCATTCACCTGAACCTTCCAAGTTGTCAATATCATTGTATATTAATTGAAAAAGAGCATCTAAAATGGTTTTTAACTATATTTTGTGTCTGCTGTTTGATTTAGATTTTTGCTCATTTAGCTGCGGAATCTTGCCACTTTCCGCAGCTGCTGCAACTTTCCGTAGCCATTTTGTGAAAGTCTATGTTACAGGTGTCTTCAGGAAAAACGAGCCACATGGGCAAGTCAGAAATGATGTGGACATGGATCGTGTCCTATTGGCTCGAGAAAAATCACCTAAGGAGGCTGCGGTCAAAGGTGGCCAAGTGGAAGTCAACCGTAGAGTCCCACGGTGACAGGACTCTGTTTCTCATCATGTGAGGATTTGCATGACCGTTTCTAACTTATGGGAGACACATCAACACCTGTACACGGCTCCATAAGCTGAATCCAACATCCACTCTTCATATATTTACTCCTCAACGCGGCCATGATCCTAGATCTCTGGACGTAATGGTTTACGTGTTTTCTATCAGCATAAACTTTAGGGAATTAGTTATATCACCTTCAGTTATAAATAATGCGTTTGCATACGCATAAGAGTTAGTTTTTATTAGTCTCCATTAGTCTCCAGATAGCTCTGTAATGTAGTTACGTTGCCACTGTGCCGTAATATCATCTCTCTGTTATGACTGCATTTTAATATATAAGAAGACTCTATTTCCAAGCGTAATTCGTATTTGAAGGTTGTTGCCAAGGCTGGTGCAGAGGGCCCCTGCACACGCTGAGGTTTTGTGCATTATTGTATAGTTCTTGTTTTATTTCTTTAAGCTCATTGTGCCATAAGTCATTCAAGTGTTTATACATTACATCTTTCATGGTATTTATGCTTCATCTCTATTTATAATCTTTCATGCTTTACATCCTACTTCTGTCCATAATCTTTTCATGTTTTCAATTAATCGATCGTTGTTCTTGATTCGATTTCAAATAGGTTCGGCATTTGCATATCTTTTGACTAATGACATGGAATCAATATTGTTCGCTCAATTTATTTCTTATTTTTGTTTAATTCCCCCGCATCGCTTTGTTTATTTCGCCCCTTGCACATTTGCTTCGTAGTTAGATTTAGATATATTAAATTTCTCATGATACTTAGTTACCTCCGAAAGCCACAGCTGGACCGATGGTGAGGGATTGAAGTATGAGTGTGTAGTTTGATATTAGTTTACTTTCTGCAAGTTAGATATATTAAATTGCTCATGTCATTTTCAGTTACCTCCGAAAGCCACAGCTGGACTGATGGTGAGGGATTGAAGTATGAGTGTGTAGTTTGATATTAGCTTACTTTCCGTGCTAGATATATTAAATTGCTCATGTCATTTTCAGTTACCTTCGAAAGCCACAGCTGGACTGATGGTGAGGGATTGAAGTATGAGTGTGTAGTTTGATATTAGTTTACTTTCTGCAAGTTAGATATATTAAATTTTTCATGTCATTTTCAGTTACCTCCGAAAGCCACAGCTGGACTGATGGTGAGGGATTGAAGTATGAGTGTGTAGTTTGATATTAGTTTCTTTTTCTGCAAATTAGATATCAGATTGCTCAAGTTGTTTATGGTTACCTCCGAAAGCCATAACTGGACTAATGGCGAGGGATCAGAATATAAGTTGATGTAATTTGATTTAGATTTACTTTGTTGCAATTCTTGGATTTCTTTAAGCATAGTTTCTTTTATGTTTAGACAACAACAAGGATAGTTTGATTTTCATGCTCAATAGTTCACTGTTTGATTTATTAGGCTAGCAGCACATTTTCATTTCCTTTCAGTTTTGTCATTGTATGTTTCAAATTCCTTTAGAATTTCCATCTCACATTAGAAAACTAAAAAGGACAAAAAGATAAGAAATAGGTTATCTTGCACATATAGTGTGCCACACTTCATCAGCTTACGAATCCCGGATTGATAATTAATGTAGCAATTTAGGACACACTAAATTGGCCAAACATTTTTGGCACCGTTGTCGGGGAAGTGTAACTAGGTAGCCAATTTCTTAAAAAAAAATAAAACAAAAACAAAATAATAAAAGAAGGGAAAACTTGATAACTTCTTGAAGTATGCTCTCCTCTTGCACCTAGTGTGATCTGGAGGATCAGAAAAGAGAGTTATTGGTTTAGCAATTTCTTAAGTATGCTCTCTTCTTGCACCTAGTGTGATCTGGAAGATCAGAAAGAGAATTATTAGCCCAACTTTTTAAAAAATAAAAAAAATGACATGCATAGAGCAAGAGATTCTAGGGGAAGGTTTATAGCTAAAGCCAAGAGTTCGATTTTTACAACTCCATCTTCTTCAAGGCATAGACAAGAATCACCACCATCTACCCCTAGCCTTAATATTTTTGGAATTCAAGGAACAGCTGAATTAGAGGATTCTCCTATACCACCTACTAAATCCCATTTAGAAAACAAAGAGACTCTCTCTAATCCTCCCTTGATAGAAGAACCAGAGGACTTTAAGGACTCTAAAGAAACTATCATGGCAAAGGAAATAATAGATGGATTTGGAGGTAGAGGTAGAGGTAGAGGAGGAGGAAACAATGGAGACAACAATGGTGAAGATAATAATGGAAGAAATAGGGAAGGAAATAACTTGTTTGGATTCCCTATAGTTGATGAGGAAACTCATACAACAATGAAAAATATCTCACCATCTGTCCTCCCTAACTTTTATGGATTGCGAAGTGAGGATCCTGAAACATTTTTGTTTGAGTTTGAAGTTGTGTGTCGAACTTATGACTATATGGAAGACTCTCAAAAACTCAAACTATTTCCTTCAACTTTGAAGGGAGCTGCTTTGAAATGGTTCATGGGATTAGCCACTCAATCTATTAGGACTTGGAATGATATGAAACAAACATTTTTGGATAGATACTTGGACTATTGTATGCCCACCAACCACAAGGATGAGGTATTCAAAATGATGCAAAAAGAAGATGAAAATTTGGAAGACTTACTTGAAAGATTTCAATACAACTTGAAAAGAGCAAAGATGAGCAACTTAGATGATGAAACCTTGAAAGCTCTCATAATAAAAGCCATTAGAGATGAATGGATAGATATTTTAAACATGATTGGGAAAGGAGACATTTCTCAACTTCCACTTCGTGACATAACATAACTATGTGTCCATCTCTCAAGAGGAAAATCTAAAACAGGAAAAGGGCCTAGGGATCCTTCTCTTATTAGGGCTAACAAATCTGCAACTGGATCAATAAGTAGGGCAGAGATTGGTAATATGCTTGATGAGTTCAAAACTGATATCTTAGGGAGCCTTAGTGAACAACTAGACACCCTTAAAATCCAACACAAGCAGAAAGAAGAAACATATGCTTTAGCCATCTTTTGTCCGAAATGTAGGAAGAAACATGCTTTAAGGGAATGTCCCTTGGATGCAAAAGTTGTAGAAACATGTATGATTTGCTCAGAGAATCATGAGATCAAGGATTGTCCTTCAATTCCTGGACTCAAAGTTGTTTTTCAAGAAGACCCAAATTTAGTAGAATCTCTCTGTTTTGTTGCAAGAAGACCTTGGCAGGGACAACAAACTCAAGGGTTTAACAACCCTATGAATCTTCAAACCCCACCAAATTGGAATCCTTGGCAACAACCTTGGCCCCAATATCAAAATTCATATCAGCCATGGGTACAAGGGATGCAAAATCCTTATGGGAGATTTGCTCAATTTTATCAATATCCTCCATCTTTTCAAAATCAACAAGCTCCACAACTTCCAAGCCCAAATCCACAACTTTCATTGCCATTTCCACAACAACAACCTTCTTAACAAAATACAAATCCTCAACTCATGCTCCCATACCAACAGAAGACAAATCAACTTCCAGCTCAGCCATTGCCAAATCCTAATAATAAAAATCCTCAGAATACTTATATGGTAGAAGGACAACAATTTCCTACCTATATGATTGTTCCTCTAAACGATGTACAACTTAGATCTGGTAGAGTTTTAGAAAAACCTTCTATAGATATCCAAGAGAAAGATACCTCTGAGGAGGATTCTCTTCAAGTCAATAAGGGTTCTGAGGAAGAATCTCTTTAAAATTCAAACATTCAAAAAGAAAAAGAAAATTTAACATCCACAACTCCTATAGTTGAGCAACCCGCATCTTCATCTACACCTCCTTTTCCTGAAAGACTACAAATTGACAAGGGGGTGGAAAAAAAAATCTTGTTGCCTAACTATGACTTTCTAAATGAATTGAAGAATATTTGTATCAAGATTCCCTTGCTACAAGCCATTCGAGAGATTCCTATTCTAGCAAAAACAATAAAGGAGTTGAGTTTCAAAAGACCAGGAAGGAAACTAAAAGACACAAGAAGAATCCACCTGGTAGGAAAGATTGCAGATATTATGATGAGAAAAATTACCATGCAGAAGTATGTAGATCCAGGAAGTCCAATTGTCAAGACACATATAAATGGGATAGAAATTCCAAACACATTGATTGACTTAGGGGCCGCTATCAACATTATGAGTAGACAGACTATGGACCAACTAAAACTTCCTAACCTTCTTTTTACACCTACTTTACTGCAACTTGCAGATCGATCAATTATTAAACCAGATGGTGTATTAGAAGATATTTCAGTCTCCTTAGATTCTTGGGAATATCCGGTAGATTTTATGATTTTTACTCCCAAGAGTAATCTAGGAGGGCACCCACTTATCTTAGGAAGACCTTGGCTAGCCACAGCTGATGCTTTTATTAGTTGTAGATCTGGGGATATGTACATTTCTAATGGTAATTTGACAAAGAAATTCAATTTGTATCCTCCAGCAAAAGAAATCACAGAAGTAGGAGACAATGAATGGGTCAATGATGAGGACATTATACAACCTGTCTTTACCATTTCTGAAATCAGTGAGGATAGTCAAATTCTGAACACATTAGAAAATTTTGAGACATCTTCATAATATGACCCCACACAATTTCAGTTGGAATCTGACATAGAATATTTATCATCAAGACAAATGTCTCTTTACTCTATGGAAGAGTTCGGTAGTTCTACCATTGAGATTTTTCCAGGAAAAACATTGAATATCAACAAAAATTTGGAAAAGTCACAACAGGAAGAACTAACCAAAATCTTGCAAAAACATTCTACCGCATTTGCATGGGAGTATACTGATATGAAAGGTATTGATCCTAAGACTTGCATCCATCATATCTATATTGAGGAAAACAGTAGACCAATCAGACAACCTCAAAGAAGGATGAATCCAAATCTTAGGGAGATAGTGAAAGAAGAGCTCCAAAAACTATTCAATGTAAACTTCATTTATCCAATTTCAGATAGCCGATAGGTTTCTCCTTTGGTTATAGTACCTAAAAAGAATGGTAAATGGAGGGTATGCATTGATTACAGGGAATTGAACAAAGCAACTTTGAAGGATCACTTTCCTTTTCCTTTTATCGATCAAGTATTAGACACATTAGCAGGTAAAAAGTAATTTTCATTTTTGGATGGTTTTAGTGGCTATAATCAAATTCAGGTAGCACCTGAAGATCAAGATAAGACCACATTTACTTGTCCATGGGGAACTTTTTCCTACCGAGTGCTTCCTTTTGGGTTATGTAATGCACCTGCAACATTCCAAAGAGCAGTACTAGGAATTTTTTCTAATCTAATCCATGATTGTGTAGAGGTTTATATGGATGATTTTATAGTTTATGGTAATTCATTTGAAGAGGCATTAGAAAATTTGGAAAAAGTTCTTATAAGATGTAAAGAAACAAACCTTTCATTAAGTCATGAAAAATGCTTTATGATGTTTACTGAAGGGATTTTTTTAGGACATCATATTTCAGGAGATGGGATTAAGGTTGATAGATCAAAAGTTGAAGTCATCTCCAAGTTGCCTATTCCAAATTGTCAAAGAGATGTTAGAAGTTTTCTAGGATTTACTGGATACTATAGAAGATTTATAGAAAACTTCACTAAATAGCATCTCCACTCTTCAAATTGCTTACAAAAGACTGTGAATTCAAATGGGATCCTGATTGTCAATCAGCCTTTGAAACTTTGAAAACAAGAATATCTGAAGCACCTATCTTTAGAGGACCAAATTGGAAACTCCCTTTCCATATTTCTACAGATGCTTCAGATACAGCTCTAGGAGCTGTGTTGGGTCAAAAAGATTTAGTTCCTTATGCCATTTATTATACCAGTAAAAATTTGACTCCCATAGAGTTGAACTATACTGTGACTGAAAAAGAGTTTTTAGTTGTTGTTCATGCAATTAATAAGTTTAGACATTACATAACAGGCTATGAAACTTTTATTCATACTGACCATTCTGCAATTAGATATTTAATGAACAAACCTGTTACTAATGGCAGAGTGACAAGATGGCTTTTACTTTTGCAAGAATTCAATATTACTCTGTTGGATAGACCAGGAAAACAGAATACAGTAGCTGATTTCTTGTCTAGGATTCAGAATACTAAAGAAGATTCTCCTGTAGAAGATAAGTTTCCCGATGAATACTTGTTTGCAGTAACTATTAAGACCCCTTGGTATGCAGATATTGCTAACTATTTGGTTACAGGGAAACTACCTTCACATTTATTTCCAAGTGAAAAACGAAAAATTATTCAGGAGAGTTCAAAATATTCATGGATTTCTAATGAATTGTTTAAAACAAGGCCAGATCTTGTGATCAGAAGATGTGTCAGGGAAGATGAAATGCCTGATATTCTTAAGGCATGTCATGATGAACCATGCGGCGGACACTTTGCAGACAAAAGGACGGCCTATAAAATCCTCTCTTTAGGATATTATTGGCCTTCCATCTTCAAAGATGCAAAACAATATGTCAAAAGGTGTGACAACTGCCAAAGAGTAGGGAAACCTACCCTTTCAAATGAATGCCATTGCAACCACAGGTACTCATTGAACCCTTTGAAAAATGGGCTTTAGATTTCATTGGACCTATTAATCCACCATCTAAGCAAAAGAAGTATATATTGGTTTGTACTGATTATGTTACTAAATGGGTAGAAGCCAAAGCATTAATATCTGCTACTGAAAATTTAGTTGTTCATTTTCTTTATGAGGATATTTTTACTCGCTTTGGTGTTCCAAGAGAAATTGTGACAGATCAGGGGAGCCAATTCACATCCAATTTGGTGGAGAAGTTGATGGAAGAATACAAAATCAAGCACATAAGATCTACTCCTTACCATCCACAAGCAAATGGTCAAGTGGAGTCCACAAACAAAGTTCTTGAAAGTATCATCACCAAAACTGTTCATCTACATAGAAGAGATTGGGCAGAAGGGCTTCCTGAAGCCTTGTGGGCCTACAGAACTACATGGAGAAATACAACAGGACATTCTCCCTATGAACTTGTTTATGGGAAAGAAGTCTTGCTCCCCATTGAGTTCCAAGTCAAGACCTTCAAGATAGCAGTTCAGTTGGGGATGGACTTATCAGAAGCCCAAAAGCATAGAATGGAGAAATTGAATGAGCTAGATGAGATCAGACAAGAGGCAATTCTAAGAACTGATCTAGTTCAATATCAAAGAGCTAAATGGCATGACAAGTACATCAAAGAGAAGAAGTTTCAAGAAGGAGATTGGGCATTGTTATTTGATTCCAAGTTTAAACATTTTCAAGGAAAATTTTAGACTCATTGGCTTGGGCCATATGAGATTGACAAGATCTTTAGCAATGGAGCAGTAAGAATCAAGACCATTGATGAGTTTCAAACTCCTCTTATTGTGAATGGCCACAGATTGAAAGTTTATCATAAGCCACTCTCAAAAGAGGAATTTGTCAAATGTTTCAAGAAAATTCTGCAATCAGGCTGGTACAGAAGAATTCTTCTTCTCCACCAGCCTAGCTTTTGTTCTTTTCAGTTAAAAAAAAAAAAAAAAATTGTATAAGCCTGAAAACCAATCACTGATTGGCAGTCTTATACAGAAAATGTAGGGTGAAAATCAGGAACACCTGACACCCTATATTTTCCAAAAAAAAAAATCTCTCTTTCATTTCACAAGTTTTGTGACCACCCACTCCATTCCATTCCACTTCATTCCACTTCATTTCACTCCACTTCATTCCATTTCACTTCATTTTTCATTCCATTTCACCAATAAAATTCTTTTTCATGACCATTTCCATCTAGTCGTTTGTCATCCGTTCATTCCACTCACCCAAATAATAGTTGTGTCAGTTTCCGCAGCTGACATTTGTTTCCGCAGCTGACACCAGTTTCCGCAGCCAGAAGCAGATTCCGCAGCTACCACTCTGTTTTTCAAAAGAATGTACAGCCAGATGTTATTTCCATAATCATGAAATAAAATGCAGGTATGAGGACCAAAAATGAAGACATGGAGCATTCAAGATATCAATGAGGAGCAACAAATTGAAGACCAAGGAAAAAAAGGCAAAGATTCCAAGGTATGAGTAAAAATTCATTTCAAATAGCATTTAAAACACATTTTTATATAGTTCTAAACCATAAGCTCCATCCATTATGTGCAATGATTATATTGACAAACTCCGTAACCCTTTCACGATCTCCATATGATCCTCCCGCATTCATTCTCAAACGGTCCCATAATTAAACCTCCGATCTTCACTCATACTCCGATATTCCACCTATGACAATGAGACGTAGTTGATTTGACTACGGCTTCTTTCAGCCGCATAAAATCCATAGCCATTGTTTAAACGTGCTTACATTTATTTTGCAGCCACCAAATTTCAAACACTGCCGGATGTGTTATACTCTTCCTATTGTTCTATTAATCTCACAGCCGTATCTCTGCCGTGCTCACGTAACCCTTCTCTGTTCCGCTTCTCTCCATTTCATTCTCTGTTACGCTACAGTCTGTATACCCACTCTCTGATATCTACCTACAGTCATCGTGCTCATTTATGTTCATTCAGCCGTCCTACTTTCATTGAACCCTCCTCACGCAGGCAAGTTTTTAAAGAGCAGAAAGGAGGATGGGTAAATTGTTGAGAGCAGAACCAGAGGGACCTAAATTCATGGAAGGATATCCGCAAGTCAGGGATATATTGAAGAAGGAAAAGTGGCTGCGGTTTATCCAAAATTTTAGAGGCTACCATAAAGAGGTGACAAAAGCGTTTGCAAGGTCTTTCAATGGCCTGGAGGTAGAGATTGGAGACCTTAAGTTCACGGTGAATGAGGCATCTATAGCATCTGCCACAGAACTTCTTCAAGAGGGTGAACGATGGTTTAAGAACAAAAGCATTAGTGATGAAGCCTGGAGAATAATCTTACGAAACCCAGGTATGGACATAATTGTTTTTAAAAGAGGAATTCTTGTTCATGCTTTGAAAGAGGAATGGGCTACTTTGCTGCTAGTTGTTCAAAAATTCATCACCTGTGAAGGCCGTTTTGGGTCCATGTATATGTACCATACCAGATTGCTGATGAATTTTCTAGATAATCAAACTCTCAATATTCCATATTTTCTATTAAATAGTTTGAAGAAGATGTCTGTGACTGTTCAGAAACATTTAGGGGATGTAGAACCACATCTATATGACCATGGTCTTGTAAAAATTTTGATTGAAAAAGAGTTAAAGGAGAAGAAGGACACATGGGAACAATTTTTGATTAGAAATTTCTTTGAGGAACCTCAAGAAATTCCTGAAGGTAGCACATCAAGAAGGAGTAGGAGAAAAAGAACAAATGATGAAACTCAAAGTACTCCTATTACTACAATTGAAAGAACTAGTAGGGAAGAGAGACTGTCAAAAAGGAAGAAGAAAGAAACCAAGGGTAAAAAGCCAATAACATCAAAAGAGAGAAAAAGTATTGAGGCTATACATCAAACCCCTTCTTCCGAAGAAGAAGATCATCAAGTGTTATCTGAGAGATTGGTTCATCTTCAAGAACAATTATCTATAGCCAAGAAGAAAGAGAAAGGAAAACAAAAGCAAAAAGACAGTGGTCCACAGTGTGTGAGAAGAAGTTCCAGACTTAAGGGGAAATTGAGGAAAACACAAATGAAGGGTCCTCATTTTATCGATTTGGGAGAAGAAACATCTGAACAATCCCCAGCTGACCATAGTCCATCTCACTCTCAGTCAGTTAGTGAACCTGGTTCATTTCATTCTCAGTCATACATTGAACATAGTCCATCCCATTCTCAGCCAGATGTTGATGTGAGCCCTTCTCAGCCAGATTTTGAAGACAACTCTCCTTCACGGAATTTTGGGGACAGCCCAATAAAAATGACACCTGATATAGACCCCAAGCAGCAAGAAGTATATGATTATATATAATCTTTAGAAAAAGCAGCTACAGGTCCCAGTACTTCGTCCATTCAGCCTCACACAGTACAAGATGATTTAGTCCAATCACTGAAACAGGAAGTCTTTGAGCTAGAGCTTTTAAATAAACACATTAAAAATGAAAATGAGACATTGAAGGAACAGAGTAAATTGGAAAAAATCATTCATGATAATACCATGCTACATCTGGGAATATGGCAGAAGAAGAACAAGAAATTCAAAAAGAAATGCCAGAAGTTAAGCAGAGCACTAGTTAATATCAAATTTAGATGCTTAATGAAGAAGCCTAGGATGTTGGCAGCACCAAGGAAGAAGAGGAGAGGGCTGGATGTACTGGCCGAAGTGTCAAGGCATATGAACTGAAGAAGGATTATCAAAATTTTGGTTGCATGAGGACATGCAACACCTTCACAGTGGGGGTATGTTGAGTCTCAAATCTGCATCTTTCTTATACATCTTCCTAGACCTTTTTCACTCACCTGAACCTTCCAAGTTGTCAATATCATTGCATATTAATTGAAAAAGAGCATCTAAAATGGTTTTTAACTATATTTTGTGTCTGCTGTTTGATTTATATTTTTGCTCATTTAGCTGCGGAATCTTGCCACTTTCCGCAACTGCTGCAACTTTCCGCAACCATTTTGTGAAAGTCTATGTTACAGGTGTCTTCAGGAAAAACGAGCCACATGGGCAAGTCGTAAATGATGTGGACATGGATCGTGTCCTATTGGCTCGAGAAAAATCACCTAAGGAGGCTGCAGTCAAAGGTGGCCAAGTGGAAGTCAACCGTAGAGTCCCATGGTGATAGGACTCTGTTTCTCATCACGTGAGGATTTGCATGACCGTTTCTAACTTACGGGAGACACATCAACACCTGTACACGGCTCCATAAGCCGAATCAAACATCCACTCTTCATAGATTTACTCCTCAACGCGGCCATGATCCTAGATCTCTGGACGTAATGGTTTACGTGTTTTCTATCAGCATAAACTTTAGGGAATTAGTTATATCACCTTCAGTTATAAATAACGCGTTTGCATACGCATAAGAGTTAGTTTTTTATTAGTCTCCATTAGCCTCCAGATAGCTCTGTAATGTAATTACGTTGCCACTATGCCGTAATATCACCTCTCTGTTATGACTGCATTTTAATATATAAGAAGACTCTGTTTCCAAGCGTAATTCATATTTGAAGGCTGTTGCCAAGGCTGGTGCAGAGGGCCCCTGCACACGCTGAGGTTTTGTGCATTATTGTATAGTTCTTGTTTTATTTCTTTAAGCTCATTGTGCCATAAGTCATTCATGTGTTTATACATTGCATATTTCATGGTATTTATGCTTCATCTCTGTTTATAATCTTTCATGCTTCACACTTTACTTCTGTCCATAATCTTTCATGTTTTATGTTAACTGATCAGTGTTCTTGTTTCAGATTACAAATAGGAAGCCCGGGCATTTGCATATCTTTTGACTAATGACATGGAATCAATATTGTTCTGCTGCTAATTTATTTCTCTTAGTTTTTGTTTAATTCCAGTATTGCTTTGTTTATTTTAGTCTTGCACATTTGCTTTAGTAGTTAGATTTAGATATATTAAATTGCTCATGACATTTTCAGTTACCTCCGAAAGCCACAGCTGGACTGATGGTGAGGGATTGAAGTATGAATGTGTAGTTTGATATTAGTTTACTTTCTGCAAGTTAGATATATTAAATTTCTCATGACATTTTCAGTTACCTCCGAAAGCCACAGCTGGACTGATGGTGAGGGATTGAAGTATGAATGTGTAGTTTGATATTAGTTTACTTTCTGCAAGTTAGATATATTAAATTGCTCATGACATTTTCAGTTACCTCCGAAAGCCACAACTGGACTGATGGTGAGGGATTGAAGTATGAATGTGTAGTTTGATATTAGTTTACTTTTTGCAAGTTAGATATATTAAATTTCTCATGTCATTTTCAGTTACCTCCGAAAGCCACAGCTGGACTGATGGTGAGGGATTGAAGTATGAGTGTGTAGTTTAATATTAGTTTTTTCATAAATTAGATATCGATTGCTCAAGTTGTTTATGGTTACCTCCGAAAGTCATACCGGACTAATGGCGAGGGATCAGAATATAAGTTGATGTAATTTACTTAGATTTACTTTGCTGTACCTGATTTCTTTAAGCATAGTTTTTATATTTAAACAGTAGCAAGGATATTTTGATTTTCATGCCTGGTTGAAGTTCAACGTTTGATTTATTAGGCTAGCAAAGACATTTTCATTTTTAGTTTTGTCATTGTATGTTTCACCCTTTAGAATTTCCATCTCACATTAGAAAACTAAAAACGACAAAAAGATAAGAAATAGGTTATCTTGCACATATAGTGCGCCACACTTCATCAGTTTACGAATCCCGGATTGATAAATTAATGTAGAAATTTAGGACACACTAAATTGACCAAACACTCCACTGTGGCAATCATTCAACACAACCTCGGCTTCTTCGAGAGTTAAGCAACATCTCAAGATTGAATCAACCCCTCGATGGTATAATGCATCACCAATAATCAAGTAATTTTTAGCCAAGTGACGCAACTTACGACGCTCATCTTTCGAAAAAGTAGAGGGAAACTTCACAGTTTGAAGATACACAATGATATCTCCATACCAAGGATCCTGTGGAGAGATAAGAAACAAATGTTCATCCGGGAAGGATTCATCATAGACTATCTCTTCTCCACAGGGCAACTCAGAAATCAATTCCGCGAAAACTAATGATTTCTTGGACTTGGCAGACATAAACTCAAGATCAAATTCCTGCAAAATCACAATCCATCTATTGTATTTGCCCCCAATCACTCGCCTATTGAGAACAAATTGAAATGGATTGGCTGCTGCCAAAACATAAGTTTTTCGTAGAAGAATATAATGTCTAAGTCGCTGTACAGCATGAATAGCTGCTAAAGCCAGTTTTTCTATCGGAGTATACCGGAGTTCAGGTCCTACCAAGCCTCAACTAAGATAGTATATAACATGCTCTACAAGAGCATCATCTTCCTGAACCAGAACCATACCAATGGTAGATTCTGCTGCTGCAAGATACAAAAGGAAATCCCTGCTATAATCAGGTGGACTCAATAAAGGAGTAGAGGTCAATGCTTTTTTCAAAGCATCAAATGAGCGTTGAGCGAAGTCATCCCAAAAGAATGGAACTCCCTTCTTCAACAATCTCATAAATCCTTTGGTAACTTCAGCATAATTTATGATAAATCTCCGAAGAAAATTAGCCTTTCCTTGTAGAATTTGAAGTTGACGAATAGACGACGAGGGAGGCAACCGAAGTATTGCCTCAACCTTGAAGGGATCTACCCTAATCCCTTCCGATGACACAATGAATCCCAATAACCGACCGGATGTAACCGCGAAAACACACTTGTTCGGATTCAACCTAATCTTGTAGAAACGACATCGTTCAAATACTTGACGGAGGTGAGCAGGATGATCCATTCTCTTTCGAGAATGAGCAGCTAAATCATCCAAATATGCCTCAATAATATGTTTGATGTCGTGGAAGGCATATGACATGGCCCGCTGAAACGTAGCCCCAGCATTTTTAAGACCAAAAGGCATCTTCTTGTAAGCAAAAGTACCCCAGGGACAAATAAAGGCAGTCTTATGCTGATCTTCAGGACAGATAGTAATCTGATTATATCCGGAGAAACCGTCCATGAAGGAGAAAATCTCATTACCGGCACACTCGTCAATGATCTGATCGATAAATGGTGTGGGGTAATTATCTTTAGGACATGCTTTATTAAGGTCTCTGAAATCAATGCAAACTTGAATTGTTCCTTGTTTTTTATCTACGGGAACAGGGTTTGAAACCCATTCAGTCAAAGGAACAGGGAAAATGAATCCCGCCTTAAGCAGCTTCTCCACCTCAGCTTTGATAGCTGCTGCCTTCTTAGGATTGACCGGACGAAGCTTTTGCCTCACAGGCTTAGCATTTTCGTAAGTCTTGATCTCATGTTGGACAATAGATGGATCTATACCAGGCATTTCCTCATAAGACCAAGCGAATACATCCCTAAACTCTTTAAAGAGATCGGTGTAAATCTGAATCTCTTCAGGGGAACATTCAGCTCTGATGAAGACATTCTCAATAACATTGGGATCCCTGGAAATGTTCACCGGGATAGTTGGAGAAATCACAGCCATGTTCCCTTCAGCATATACCTGTGTTGGTGCTAAAGGGTTTAGGAGTGGGTGAACAGGACCAGGAGACAAAGGACTTGGAAAACTTGATTCAACTTCGCTCAAATCAGGTAAAAAGTAAGACCAATGATGCAAATCATCCCACGGTCTATCTATACCAGTCATAGCTTCCAGGATGGCCTCTTTAGATGGAAGAGTGGTATCAAGGCAATCCTGGGCAGAAGAAGAACTAAGTGTCCAAGCCGGAGCCACATCTCCATCCAACTCTTCCGGTGAAAGAGGAGCTGGACTGGATTCTGCAGAGTCAACAATAGATTGATAAGCAATCTCAGCTGCAGACATCGGAAATGCCATTCCACCCACTTGACCTTCCGCTAATGTGGTTGTAGGGGAAGGTAAGGTCCAAGGGTCCGAAAAATAATGAGTTCTGAAGAACTCTCTTCGAAGAGGAGCCCTGGAGGATGAAATTGCATTTATATGAACTCCGGAGAGGGATCTCTCCATAAAGTGAAAATATTCACTTTGGGATTCTAGGATCTAGCCCTCCTGAATCTGGAGAGGGATCTCTCCTATAAAGTGAAAAGATTGATTTATCTTTAAAGGTTTTGGGTATGATATTAGGCTAGTTATTATGAAAGAGGGTTTTTGTTTTGTTTTGGATGGTTGAGCATGATTATTAGTTGAGTGGAAAGTCCTAAATGGAAAGAGTTTCAAAGGTGTGAAGTTGCAAGCAATCAGAACAAGATTTGGCTAAAAAGATAGATATAATGTTGGTTTTTAGTCCATTGGGCTATGGAGTCATAAAAGGGGTTTAATTGTGCAACAATTTCAAGAGTGGTCCAAGGGGCAAGTCATCTATATCACAATATATTTGAGATAAAATGATGGAATGGAAACAATAAAAGTGTTGGAGAGGTGGAAACAGACAATTGTCTCAACTAGGATCTATCAGTCTGTCCAAACAAGAAAAGCCTTTAAAGTAACTGTTTAAAACTGAACAAAGGGCAGGGTTAACCATAACCTCTTTGGACAAGCTCGTATTAAAGCTGAATCAACAGATAAACAATCCAGTAATCTACATAATTACTTTCAGAAAGGATGAAAACATATAAGATAAACAAAGTGAAACTTAAGATCAGATAAGATACTTTTAAATCTAGTTTGCTTTCAGCAAACACTTAGGGAAACTTTCAGAATTACCTTTGGAGAAAGAAGCTAGGAAACAAGGCACACCATCACTTTCCTAGTCTATCCTTACTGAGAAAATAATGAAAATAACATTCAAGAACAATGTTTAAAGTAAATAGTAGGACGATGGAATGCCAACATTCCTAACTGCTTGAACTGTATTGAATCGTTCTTAAATAAACAATTTAGAGGAAAACATTGAGATAAAGCTTATCAGTCAGAGAAGGTTACTGTAAACAGTAAATCCTAACTCTATTATTGTTTTTATTTATTAGAGAATAATGGACAAAGTGGCATACATGAAAGGAAAAAACAATAACACAGAAAGAAGAACTGCACCAGTGATATAGACCAGGATCCCAAGAATCAGCTTCTATATTGATGTCAATCCAGTTACATTCTTCAAGTCCAATGTTTCAGTTCAATAATCATCTTCACTTCTCAGCCTAACTTATTTAATCACAAACAGAGCTTCAAGAGCATTTGAACACTATTTACATGTAGAAGTTTCGAGCACAAGTATATTTCAAAGTTCTGCAACCAACCCTTTACAATGAGCTCCTCAAGAATATTTTATAGGAAATGAGGAGGTCAAATGAGAGAAAAGATCTATGGGTTCAATTAATACAATTTTAATTCTTCTTGGCCTTTGAGGGGATCAATGGAGAATTTTACAGATATTTCCTTTGTATTAATTGTTTTACATTAAGTATTAAGCTTGTTGGGGAGCTTTTGTTGACTTTAAGGCTCTGTGTCATCGTTGTAATAACTCTGCTGATAATATGTAATAAGTTCTTTGATTGAATTTAGCTGTTCAGCTATAATGGGGCAAATATCTTCTATTCTGGTCATTACTCGGCCCTCTGTTGAATGCTTTGATGCTACAGGTGGCATTAGGTAGCTGAGAGGAATCAATTAGCCTCTAATGTGGCAGTGGAGGCTCTCTCGGACAGATAGATATTTTTTATTTTCTTTAAACACTGTTAATTTGATCTGATTTTGTTTATTAATCTTAATCAGGCCTAATTTCTGTCTTCTTTTCTTTAACTGTGCTTAATTTAGTGGATTAGGATTTTGATTGTTGACCTTAGCCATAATCCACCCAAACTATGCAAATTAACTTCAATTCTTCATCACTAGCTTGATTTGATCTTCAACACTGATACTCTGTTTCAATTAATCTTTGCTGTGTCTTGTTGATATGCAGGTGTTACAGGGATTTTATAATGTTATCAGTGCTCATGAGCCACCGATAAAACGTGGTGTCGAACACTGTAGATGGATACTCTTTAATAAATGAAAGCCTGGAGGATCGTCATCCTCGGCTTTTCTTTTCTTTTAAAATAATTTGAAAACCTTTTAAAACCCACATAAACCAATAAAAATTAGAAAATCCTGCGTATACTAGTCAGACTGCTTTGGAGGTTGCTGTTAGGTCGCAGCCGTTGGATGAAAGCCTCCAACGGCGGAGATTGCTTGCAGAGATTAGAAGGGAGGCGATTGGAATCAAACGGCGGGAGATTAAATCCGAGCCGTAGATTTGTGTTGATCGAAGGTCGAGATCAACTGGGGAAACATAATGTGAAGGGGTCACATGTATTATGAAATGGCAGAAAATGCAAAGAAATGGGGTTAAAACCTTAATCAACAATGAAAAGGCATGGAGGAAAATTGGGGTTTTGTGGATGATCTTGAACCGTTAGATCAGATAGGCCTCAGAGATCAACGGCTGTGGTTGATCATGAAATCCCTTGGTGCATGGCGAAGGGCGATAATGAAATGTGAGATCAAATTGGGGCCGTTGATCTACAGAGATCAACATCGAAGGTTGCATGCGATGAAACACCATGGAAACAAGGGAAAGAGGTTTTGGGTGGAGAAACCGGCAGTATCGTGCAACAAAAGGGTGGATAGGTTGTTTCACCTTTTTGAACGCGATATGCATTCCCAGTCGACACGTGGCCTTTAAAAACCACTTATATCGCATAGCTCTTGGAGAATTAACCTTCGGGCATGAATTTACGCAAAAATGCACGTCAACCGTCAGATCAAGGGTCTCAAATCAGACAGTTGGGGAGTGAGCGCAATATCGGCAAGATGCGCGGGCGGAATGAGGTAGGGTGGTTTTATTCTGGACCATTTGATCATAGGGATGAATGACGGAGATCAAATCTGGGACGAGTAGGAGCCAAGAAAATCGGGCCTACCAGGATGAATTTGGGTTGTTGGATCTTTAATATGGATGGTTGATATCAATCTTCGAGGTTAATGAAATAATATACAAAGTGGAGAATGGGTCAGTATGGGCCGTTGATCTGCAGAGATCAACAGCTGAGATTTGACCGAAAAACATTATAAAGCGAGGTGTATGGAATTAAAAAAGGCTGGGAGGTACATTCTAGACCGTTGGATCTTGACATGTGGGCGACCCAGATGTAATCGGAGCTTTGGGATTGGCGGGGGAAAAATAGAATGGGCACCGATGCGATTGGATGTGAATCGTCGATCTGCAGATCAGATCGATGATGGGAAATGAATCGGGAGACCACCAATCGGGAGGGGGTGAATAAAATATAAAAGCGCCCAATGGGAATCTCCGATGCGAGAATGCGTTGGCCGTTTGATTGGTGCAAGATCAATGGTGGAGAAGGGCTCCAACCAATGAATGATGGGCTTAGTTATAAATATGAAAAAATCGAATTTTTATGGAATACAAAGGATTTTTTGCATCGAGGAGGGTTTATTGTAGTGTTAAGCACTCGATTGCGAAGCTGCGGGTTGTGTGAAGCGGCAAAGGGATTAGGGGTTTATACATATAAGGGCCAATCAGAATTGGGACGATGGAGGGGCCTTTTCAAACGCGCCTGATAAAAAATCTCCGATGCGAGACTGCATTAACCGTCGATCAGGGAAAAGATGAAAGGTCTTTTCCATTAAAAACATTGAACCGGAGGGTTTAATACAAACATAGGAAAAGTGGGTTTTCATGAATTTAAAAAGGGAAAGTATGATCGGGAAGGGTTTATATGAGTTTTTAGCACTCGATAAAATACTCAAGGTTATGCGAATAAAGCAAAGGATCGAGGCTTATATAAAAAGGGCCAATCGCATCAGAGGTTTCATAAAAGCCAAAAGACTTGCGCTCTCTGATTGTTCCGATGTGATAAGTGCTTTTGGACATAACACTTGGTTCCAACACCAAGTCGCATGGAGGGGAAGTGGTTTAGGACTTAGCCCAAAGGGGCTTAGGCCTGTAGTTAAAAAGCTTTATTTTTTATGATTTTTTCAAGGTTTTTTAATGGATTTGGGGGTTTCGGTAAGGTTCAAAAAGGATTTTCAAACCTTACAAAGGGATTTTTATGAAGGGGAAAGGGGAAATAATATAAAATAGAGGAATTTTATGAGGAAAGAGGGAATAAAAGGGAGGTTAATTTTGAAGGGAAGGAGGAGTGAAATGAGGGAAAAATGAAGGTTTTCAACAGTCTTTTTCTTCAGGGAAAATAGAAAAATTTCGGAGTTCAAGAGGAAAACAGCAGTGAAGATTAAACAAAGGGCATGATGTCTTCACAAGACTTCAAGAATTAACAATTTTTTGCAATAAAATTTGTTTGTTGAAGGCTTCAAAAAATGATTTAGTCACCTTTTTATATAACAAATTTTATAGGTGGCTAACAACTGCATGCGTGTCAATTTCAGTGGAGACCCAGTTGAGACAAAGGTTAAAGGGATTTTAACTACCATTTGTATCATTAATAGGCTTCCCACATACAGTAAGACAACCATAGGATTTCACATGAGCATTGCGCAATTTTGGAAGGTTGAATTTCCTAAAGAATAGGGATTTCATTCCACATGAATTGTGCAAGAAAGGCAAGATAATTAGAGGTAGGAAATTGGCTAAGTTCTGGTCAATTTTGTCTGAATCAGTGTGAGTCAGTTGTGAGAGTGCAGGAGAATCTTGTGAGAAGAGTTAATTTTGATTGTTTCATGATTCCTTGGTAAATATGCAATAGAAGATAAAATGGTTTTGAGCAAAAATAGTTCCCAAGGAAAATATCTATGTTGTGGTTTTATTTGCTTCTTTCTTTACTTGTTGTGATTGGCGATTATGTTTATTTTCCGCAATTTATTTGTAGAAGGATTCAATATATTGCTTTAGCATATCACATGATCGAACTGAATCCATTTATATACATATTATTTTTATAATTTCTACATGCTATTATAATGTAGGAAATCACTATAGTGGAGAATAAATTGAGTTTGTGTTGAATAGAATTCGAATTTGTAGAATTATTCTTTGGTTCAACAGGTGGATCAAGATCAATATGGATTTCAATGGCTTGAGATTGGAGTATGCACTCGAGGGAAGTTCCAATTATATTTCTTGGTAAGACAAGATGGAGGAAGTACTAGAGGACAACGAGTTGAAAGAATTAATTGATAATAAAATTCCCAATCCTGCAGCAATAGATGTCGCTCTTCTTGATGCTTGGAAAAAGAAGGTTGCAAAGGCGAGGAGGATCTTATTAGAGGGAGTACGAGACCACATTTTCTCAAGTATCCATGGAAAAGTGACTCCATATGCAATGTGGAAGCCTTTGAAAAATCTATTTGAGAGTAGTAGTCACCACATAAAATTGGCACTGAAGGACAAGCTCAGGAAAATCAAAATGGAGAAAGCCGACACTATTCCGAAATATTTAGCCATGTTTGTCCAATGTTGAGATGAGCTTGGGAGCATCGGAATTACTATAGTGGATGATGACTTGGTGAGCTTAGCTCTTCTAGGCCTTCCCAATGGTTGGCATTGTTATCAGGACTCTATCAATGGGAGGGAGAATTTGCCAGATTGAGAAAAACTTTGGTCGGATTTGGTGCAAGAAGAATTCAGGCGGAATAGCAGGGATGGATCCTCACCTAAGACGAATGATGAGGAAAATCGTGCCTTGGTTGGTAAGGAGAAGAAGGGGAAGGGAAATAAATCCTATTGCAAATTTGAGACCAGCAAAGAAGGCAAGAAGCAAGACATGTTCAGAGTGAAGTGTTTTCATTGTCACAAGCATGGACATTATGTCACTAATTTTCCACAAAAGAAGAAGAACAAGAAGGCTTCAGGATCTATAGCTGGTGAGGCTTTGGACTTGCAATTTGAGTTGGACTTCTCTCTCATCGCATGCATGGTGTCAAGTGTGATTGGATCAAAGTGGTACTTGGATAGTGGTGCATCTTTCCACATGACGAGAGACATAAAAATTTTAAGTAGCTTAGAGGAGAAGGACCTCAAGATGCATATTGAAATGGGTGATGACGGGAGGTACAATGCTACTGGGATTGGTATAGTTACCATCCATAGATAGTCAGGTAAACCCTTATTATTAAAATATTTAATGCATGCACCAGGCTTGAAAAAGAATTTGGTTTCACTTTCAATGTTGGGGGATAGAGGTTATGATATGGTTTTCACTGAAGGGAAATATTTCCTTCAACACAAAGCCACAGGAAAAGAAAAGAAAATTGGGATTCATGTGAAGGATATGTACAAACTTGATGTAGATGGCTGCATATAATTGATGGGTAAGGTAGACAAAGTGGTGAGCTGGGATGAGGGTGAGTTATGGCACAGGATATTGGGCCATCTACACCAAGGAGCCTTGAATGTCATGCAACATATTTATATAGGGCTTCCAAAGGGTACTCTTGCACAGATAGACACATGCAAGGGATGTATCATGGGGAAGTATGTAAAGGCCACTTTTTACGAGAAGGAGAACCAAGCAACAGAAATCCTTGAGAGAGTTCACTCAGAAGTGTGTGGACCATTTTCTACAGCTTTGAAAACAAAGAACATTTATTATGTGATATTTCTTGATGATTTTTCTAGAAAGTGTTGGATCTACTTCATGCAGAAGAAAGAACAAATGTTGTCAAAATTTTACGAGTTCAAAGCACTAGTGGAGAAAGATACGGGGAAGAATGTGAAGGATCTTAGGAGCGAAAATGGTGGTGAGTACATATCCAATGAATTCAAGAAATTTTGTAGAAAAGAATGAATTTTGAGAGAGTTGATTGTGCCTTATAACCCACAACAAAATGGGGTCACAGAAAGAAAGAAAAAAACAATTGTGGGTGTGGCACGAGCAATGTTGCATGATTAGGGCCTATCGTTGAATCTATGGTTGGAAATAGGAAACACAACAGTATTTGTAAAAAACCGTAGTCCTCATCGGATAGTTGGCATCAATACACCAGAGGAGGTTTTTCTGGTAAGAAACTTGATGTTTCATATTTTAAAATCTTTGGCTCATCTATCTATTTCCATGTGACCAAAGATTCCAGAAAGGAGATCGAACCAACAGTTGAGATTGGGATATTTTTGGGGTACACTGATACTCCCCACAACTATCGGGTGTATTTTCCAAACAATATGATGATTGTTGTGAGACAGGATATAAAATTTGATGAGGAAAAATCCATACAATTGTACCATGAGAGGGAGATTTATTTGCATGTAGATGAGGAAATATTGGTTCCTAAGAATGAAACTCAAGATGTGGATCAGCCACATGCGGAGGATCATGGAGTGACAAAAAAAACTCATGCAGAGCCATCTACCAGATAGGGTAGAAGGTGTACCACCTAAGATGATAGATTGAGACTTGATGCGCCAGAACATGTAGGAGCACCTACTTCACTGCGTAGATAGAGATAGTCTCTAGATAGGTTTACTAGATACATGGGTCTTATGAGAAAGTGTATTGTGACAGAACCATCCTCCTTTGAGGAGGCAGTGCAGGAACCAATTTGATTTGACGCCATGGTTGAGGAGTATAAATCCATCGTCAAGAATGGTGCATGGGAATTTTTCCCAAGACGAGTCGGAAAATCAATGGTTGGATCTAGATGGATCTATAAGGTGAAGAAGGCAACAGATGGGAGTGTGGAGACATACAAGGCTAGACTTGTAGCCCAGGGATTCTCACAAGTTGAGGGGATTGAATATGAGGATAATTCCACACCGATTGCGAGATAATCATTGATTTGATCTATCCTTGAACTCTTAGCACAGATGGGGTGGTAGATACGTCAGATGGATGTGAAAAAAATGTTTCTCAATGGATTTATTAAGGAAGAAGTGTACATAGAGAAACCAAAAGGTTTTGAGATCTTTGACAGTGAGTCGCATGTGTGTAGACTCAAGGGAGCATTGTATGGGTTGAAGCAAGCACCTCATGCTTGGTACCCGAGGATTAATAGCTATTTCACTGGGTTGGGCTTCACAAAGAGTGAAGCGGATGCAAACTTGTGCCAGATTGTGGTTGATGGTAAGATCTTGATTATCGTACTTTATGTTGATGATATAATTTTGACAGGTGATGTGCAGCTCATAATTTCTTGCAAGGAGGATCTTGCAAGAGAGTTTGAGGTGAAGGACATGGGACTCCTTCACTATTTCCTTGGTTTGGAAATATGGCAGCAGAATGGTGAGCTATTTTTTTCTCAAGGCAAGTATGCCAAAGATATTCTGAGTAAATTTCACCTTGAGAGCTGTAAACCCATGGAGACTCCTTTTCCAGGAAACTAGAGGAAGGAGGATGCTACTTCAGGTGAGGTATTGGATGCTACTGTTTACAGGAAGCTTGTGGGCTCACCGATGTACTTGGTGAATAGCAGACCATAAATTTTCTACGCATTTAGCTAGCTGAATCAAGCTATGGTTAAGCCGACCAAGCTATTTTGGAAGGCGGGGAAGCATGTATTGAGATATCTCAAGGGCACTATAGAGTATGGATTATGGTACAAATGGATAAAGGGAGTGAAGCTTCAAGGTTTCACTGATGCAGATTTGGTAGGAATTCCATTAGCTGTAAAGAGCACTTTAGGAGGGATATTCAGCATAGGATCGACAATAGTTTCTTGGTACAGCAGGAAGAAGTGATATGTGCACTCAGTTCAGCTGAGGCAAAGTACATGGCAGCCAATCAGGCTTCATGTGAGACCATATAGATGAGGAAGATTATGGTTGGTTTTCTTGGTTCTCGAATGGATCCGACGGTGATAAATTGTGATAACCAGAGTTGCATTAAACTCTCAGTTAATTCAGTATTCCATGATAGGTCCAAGCACATATACATTGGGTACCACTATCTCAGATATTGTGTTCATATGTGCATTGTGTTGCTTCAGTACATTCCCACGGAAGATCAAGATGTAGATATTCTTACGAAGGCACCCGCTAGGAGAAAATTCGTATACCATAGAGGTAGGATCACGGTAGCTAATAATCCCTTTCTTTTTGAGAGGGAGTGTTGAAAATTCAACAAGAAATGTGTGTCTAATTTAATTTTCCCTTAATTAAATTGGACAATAAAATTTAATCTTATCTCATAATCACTTGTAAGAGTTAACTGAGTGTGATAAACTCATTTAGCTCATGAATTTCGAGTTGAGAGTGCTTGGTGAGGCATGAAGAGTGATTCTATTAGTTTTGGAGTTCGAGTTGCAGTTAGTACATTAGTTTAATGCATGAGAAATCATTTAACTCAATTTATTGAGTTAAAATCAGTTGAACTAGTTGTAACTGTTTGTTGGACTTGTGAGAGCTAAAGTAAATTAAATCAGATTTAATTCACATGTAGTGATCTGTCATGCAACTGATGATTTACTATTAATAGCTGCATGCATGTTAGTTCCAGTGGAGATCCAGTTGAGACAAAGGTTAAAGGGATGTTAAATATTAGTTGTATCATTAGTGGGTTGTATGCATGCAGTAAGACAACCATAGGATTACCCATGAGAATTGCACTTTTTGGAAGGCTAAATTTCCTAAAGAATAGGGATTGCATTCCACATGAATTGTGCAAGGCAGGCAGGCTAATTAGAGGCAATAAATTGGCTAAGTGTTGGTCGATTTTTTCTGGATCAGTGTGAAACAGTTGTGAGAGTGTAGGAGAATCTTGTCAGAAAAGTGCATTGTAATTGTTTCATGATTCCTTGGTGAATATACAATAGAAGATAGAGGGGTTTTGAGTAGCAAGCTTTCCCCGAGAAAATATCTGTGTTGTGGTTTGATTCGATTCTTTATTTACTTGTTGTGATTGACGATCATGTTTATTTTTTGCAATTTATTTGTAGAAGGATTCAATATCTTTCTTTACCATATCGCATGATCAGATTGACTCCATTGATATACATATTGTTTGTATAATTTCTACAATCTTGTCTAGCATTATTCAAATATGTGCTCTATTTATGAACATGTATTTGACAGGTATAACAATTTTTTTCTAGTTATGGATGGATTTGATAAGGGATTAGAGTCCCCTAAGAGATGATATATGTATGTGTTTAGATAAAAGGAAGTGTGTTTAGTGCAACAAGGTAAGATAACTGGTATATTGTTATATTTATTTATGCATTGAAAAATATGTGGTTATGGTAGTATGATGCAGGGGATTGAATGGAAAGAGAATACCGTGAAATTTTAGGGAAGGATCAGGTTGAGCTTCCCTTTAAAGCACTGGGAACCACGGGTTTGATTCAAGGTGGTGTTTTCTAGTCTTATGCTTTTGGTATTTTGTGATTTTTTGAGCTTTATTTGTTGTCTTGATTGTGCCTATTGCATGATCATGCCACTTTGTTGTGATGTCTTATTGTATTGGTTTTCATGGTATTACTTGTTTGTTCTTGTCATTTCATTTTATCTTTTGAGAGTCTTAAGAATTGGTTGGGAAAGAGGAAGTTAATAGAGCTCGGGGAGAGATGTGTGGTACCCAACAGGTAATGTAAGACATGGATGGAGCTGGGTGCATAAGTAAGAGTAGCGGAAGGAAATAATATGACATTCGATTGAAGTGGTTGAATCCAATGGGTAATGGATAGTGAGAGAGTAGGTAAAGTGAATGGACATAAGGTGTTATATGCCTTGTCTATGTTGGGAATATTTTTCTCAATGTTGTGCATATTGTGGATGGATAAAGGAAGTTCTCTTAACCTTGACATTATGCTATCTGGTAATTATGATGTGATCATGATTATGTTGGTGTTTATATATGTATACATGTATGTATGTATGTATGTATATATGTATGTATGTTATGTCTGAGAGGGTTTTCACGGATCATGGTTGTTTGATGCTAAATTTATATGTGTGTGTGTGTGTGTGTGTGTGTGTCGTTGTCTAAAAAAATGATGGTTGTTTTATGTTAATGATTATATATATGTATGTATGTATTTATCTATCTCACTGTCTGACAAAGTTTTCAAGGAAAATTCTTGTGGAGGAATGATTTGTTATGCATGTGAACTACATGAAGATATTCATGGTCTTATGGGGAATCAAGTGGGAAGAGTAGCCCTGACAGATCTACAAGGTCAATATCATCTGAATATGAATTGATATTATATGCTTGTACCATGCCTATGTTTATGTTATGGACATGTAATGTTGAGTGGTACATCAGAGAAGTGAAAGTAGTGTGATCTGTGACATGATAAGATAAACATGGATAGTGGAAAGACACTAGAAGCAAGGTTGTTTGTGGGGTCAATGTGTCATCTATGGATGTGCAATACTATTGTTGTGTATATCTTGTGCATGTTGTATATTTAGTGATTGTACCTATGGTGATGTGTACAAGTAACATATGTATTATTATGTACATATGATTTCATATGCATGTTGTATATATGGTGTTGTGTGTATATTTCATATGCAGTGCTAGATATAGATGGTGCTACATACATGTTGTACATGTGGTGTTGTGTACCTATTGTACTGTGCAGATGTTGGATATGTAGTGTTGTGTACATATGGTGCTATGTAAATGTTGTATATGTAGTGATATGTACATATGGTGTTGTGTGTGTGGTGTACCTATGGTGCTATGTACATATGGTGTTGTGTGCATGATTGTACTTGTGGTGTTGTGTACATGTTGCATACTTGTGGTGTTGTTTACATGGCGTGCATGTGGCACTGTGTACATGTGGTCTTGTATGCCTTGTGTGGATTTACATGTTGTACACTATGTGTATGTGTACGTAGTTGAAGAGAAGGAATTGGTGTTTTTTGGGTGTGGAAATTGATCCAGTGTGTGTACAAAAGAATAAAGGCCAAAGTAAGGACTGATGAAGGATAAGTATTGGTATTTTATTTCAGTTTATTATGCATGTGATCTACCATTTTGACTTGTGATGATTACATGTGATTTATGATAATGGTTTATTATGATTTCATGTGATTCATGATTTTGACCTATGATGGTTGAGTTTTGAGCTAAAAATATGTGATATGTTTATACATGATGATTTGATCAAAAAACTAGTTTGACTTATGTGACAGGAAGTAAATAGAAGTGAGAGTGTACGTTATTGACAAGCTACCAATGAGGTATGATTTGAAGTTATTTCAAATTATTTGGAATCTAATGGAAATTATGTGTTTGATATAGGAAGAACGGAAATACCCATTTGGGTGATTGGAAGAGACTACAAGAATTAGTAGCAACAAAAAAATGAATTGAAAAAGGAAGCAACATATTGGTAAAGCAATTCAGGAGCAGGGCCATTGTGGGACACTGGTACCCAATAGTGTCCATTGATTTCCATGAGCATGCTATGGTTGATATGATGGTTTTGAGTAAATTACATGCCTTGGTTGTTTGAACTTCTGATGCGAGGAAGCCTTGGCAAGGGATGGATCACCCAGAATAGGGTATGTCGGGGAACTTGGAAGATGAGTGACTGCATGGGAGGGGTTTACAGCATTGATGGAGGAAATGTGTAGCAGAGAAAGGAAGGCCGGGGGTGAATTTTTTTTGTTCATTAGCATTACCAGACGAAATCAGATGCACATTAGGAGTGTGCCCTGGAACAATGAGCTAACAACTGCTCACTGAGGGTACAATAGTGCAGGAATGTAGCGATGGACATTGGATGCAGCTTTGGATTTAGCAGTGGATTCTAGACTTTCTGGTCTTAGTGTGCCATGATTTGGCAGATTGGTAAACCAAATGACAGGGTAATGTCAGACCAATCTTTGTAGTCCTAGGACCTAGTCTTCTGGGACTCAGAGAGGGCTCTCTCTATTATACGTGAAGGATGTGAACTTATTCGCTTTGGATATTTGATTTTAAGCTAGTTGTTAAGTGTCTATTTGTCTGTTTGTTTTGGGTTGGGGTAAGATGACTAAGTAGGATAGGTGGAGTGAGAGGTTATCAAACAAATTAGGCAATGGAATCTACGAAGTCATTTATTTCTTGATAATGAATCGGGGTACATCACTGGGAAAATATAGTGTAGTCAATGGATCTTTGAGTTTATGTGTGAGGTGAAATGGACATTAAGTTTGGGAACCAAGGTAGGGAAATGGGAAGTTAAGAATCCTTTGTCAAATACCTATGAACAGAGAGGTCTTAAATACTAATAAGAAAAAGATACTAATCATGAGATAGGGCATACCATTTACTCAATGACAATAATTTTAGACAAACAAACATTTAAGATAAACAAGCCAATGGAACAAGGAAGCAAGAGAACTTATCTAACTTCAACGATTCTACTTAGTCATATTACCCCAACCCAAAACAAATAGACAAACAAACACTTAAAAACTAGCCTAAAATCAACTATCCAAAACGAACAAGTTCACATCCTTCGTGCATAATGGAGAGATCCCTCTCTGAGTCCAGGAAGGCTAGGTCCTAGGACTCAAAAGACTGGTTGATGTTACCCTATCATTTGGTTTACCAATCTGCCAAATCAAGGGACATTAACATAATGGCGATCACGGTGGGACTAAGTACATAGTAGCCTAAAAACTCTTATAGACTCTTTTAACCCTCATTTAAACTTTCAAATCCTGTGATTTGTAAATCACCTCATCACTATCACAACCACAATGGTGATCATGATTCAACCTCTGATGTCAGTGAAAATCTAAGTATCCCTTAGAACTTCAGAAACCTTCGTCAAATCATAGAGAACTTAACTGATAGTCTAAGAGTAGAATCTAGCTTTTTCACCATCCTAGCAAAATGATGACTCAGCTATATGACACTCTTACAAACATTAGGGCTGCATATAGAAACTCAAAAAACCCCAAAACATTTATAGATTGGCTTTTTTTCAGTATTGGTGGTGGACCATAGACAGTTATCTTCAAAAACACTAAAAATATCCACCTGGTGACTCCACTAGCCTCGAGTAGGCCTTCTAACTTTACTAATGTCCTTAGGCTTCTAAAGGATTGTAACAAAAAAACCCTGGGAAGTCTAGAATCCTAGTCACACACTGTGTGAGTTTAGAAAACATAAAAGAGGTAAACTTTTCGAAAATTTTTAAAAAATTTCAGCCTCTCTAAATTTTGAGTTTGAAATCTAACTTCGTGAAGAATCAATACTAGATCTCATTCGGACCCGAACCCTCCTACTATAGTTGACGACCAAGAAAATATTTTGTGGAAAAATTCTGAAACTGGAAACTTAGCTACTAATAGGACCATTCATAAAGAAAGCTCTGTACCCGGACATCTTACAGCCTTGCAAGATCCCCAGTTTGACTTGCACCATACTAGAAACCTTTTCAGAACCAAGTCACAAAGTAGAATCAACCATACCGATATTGATCCCATAGACTTGCAACAGAGTCCTAGCAAAGAAGCTTCTCCTTCCACACCACCTGATTTCCAACTTCTCCACCACTTTGGATATTTTCATCCCAAGTTTTCTCACAACCAGTTTACTCGTCCGAGTACTTCCACCACACCCATTTACACCTCCACTTTGCAAACCACTCCATCTCAGATCACAAATCCTCCGCTTGTAAATCCACCATTAGCTCCTATAATGGCATCATGGTATGCACCCCTTGTGTTACCACAGCCATTGGTACCTTTGCCAAATGATTACCAATCTAGAATCCCACACTTCACTGGGGTTGAATCCACCACTACCCAACAACAGTAGATAGAATGAATGATGCTTTTTACTACATGGAATTAGAAGAGGAAACCATGAAGATGAGGATGTTTTCCCAAAGCCTAAGAGGAGAAGCTAAGTAATGGTTCAAAAGCATAACTCCCAACAACATACATGATCTCCCTTCCCTTTACCAAACTTTCATAAACAAATGGGAAATCAAGAAAACCCTCTTTAGATCCTCTCGAAATATAGCAATCTCAAAATAAACACGGGGGAAAGTATCCAAGACTGTTGCACTAGGTTCAATAGTGTTTACAGTGCACTACCGCCAAACATGAAACCCCCAATTGGTCTAGCCTTAGCTAAATTCCTGGAAGGTTTTGACCCCAACATGGCCTATCAACTAAGAGAAAGAGAGCCCCTAACTTTAGAAGACATGCAAAAGGGAACTATAAGTGTAGAGGCCAACTTAATTTAAAAGAGAGCTAAGATCAGATTAGAAAAGAGGGTAACATAAAAAGATGAAACCATGCCCTCAACCTCTTTATCTGATTCCAAGATTGACAACCTACTTAGAACAATGGAAAGAATGATGGAGATAATAAGCATAAATGAGACAACACCCCCTAGGGACAAGCAACCAAATCCCCAAAACAGAAACTTGAATCAGAATGTTAGAAGAGACCCACCCCAAACCATACAAAGGGAAAATGATCACCAAATCAGGCCACCCTTCCAATATAACTATGTTGATGAAGGGGAAAGAGATATTAAACAACCAGATGAAAATAATCTAAACTTAATAGGCTCTGATAGAGAGGGTGATGTTTTTCTCACAAAAGAAGAACAAGGTTTTTTCTCCTCGAACCAAGATGAAACAAGTTACAAAGATTCCGAAGTCCACGAATTAGGATTAGAAAATGCCATAATGGAAGTCCATAGGCAATATGATCTTAGGAGTAAGAAAAACCAAGACAACTCCAAGAAAAACAACTCAGACACTGCTGTTAAGAAAACCCCCGAAAACATTCTTAAAAGAACAACAGAAAATAACAATACCATGGCCAAGAAAACTAATCCTAACAAGGATAAAAATAGCCAACCAAGTGTTGACACAAGCTACCCTAGTACCTCTACTAGTGGCTGTGAGAAAAATTTGTTGACCAAAGCCCTAAATCTGAATTAGCAAATTAAAAATGTTGAAAAATTTATTGCTGATAAAACTGATGTAAATATGTCCAAAACCCAAGTGCCTTTTAGGTTTGACGGAGATATTTCTAAAATAAAAATAACTATCCCTCTCACTGAACTGGTAGCTCAAGATATGTACAAATCTCAATTTATGAAAGTTCTAAACATAGGAAATGATACCAATACTCTGAATTTGACAGATGACAAACCAGTGCTGTTGTTTGGACCCGAAGTAGATGGAAAATACCAATAAGGAGCCATTCCCCCATTCTATGTTAGCCTAAACATAAATGAAAAAATTCTGCATAATGCCATGATAGACTCTAGTGCCTCTCACAGCCTCATTCCAAAGGTAGTGATGGAGAGATTAGGCCTATAAATAACTAGGCCCTACAAAGACCTGTATTCCTTCAATTCAAGCAGGGTTAAGGGCTTGGGCCTAATCAAAGATTTATGTGTCAATCTGAAACAAATACCTGCTAAGAGCTTGGTCATGGACATAGTAGTGGCTAATATTCCCCCCAAATATGGTATTCTTTTGTCCCAATCTTGGGGAGCTAATCTTCTAGGGAACCTCCAACTTGACATGTATTATGCTACTATCCTAATTTTTAATCAAACAAGGAGACTCTACCGGGAATCTCACATGAACTATATGGTAAGTAGCCTAGATAGACCCAACAACACCCCCATTTATTCCATTCATTTAGACTTGGACTCATTCATCTTGTATAATGAAAATGACCTTGACGAACAAGTGAATGAAGATCACGAAGATCTAAGCACACTACAATAGCCAAATCAGTCCCTCTATGATGAGTTCGACAGTAAAAAATATCATGATCCTGAAACACCACATGATGATAAAACTAAATTTGATTTTCTGTAAATTAAAAATAAAATTTCAGAAACAAAAATCAGTTTAGAATATGAATCAAATTTCTCAAAAGAAGGACAAACCACAAAAACACAACTTCTTTCTTTTGCTAATCCAGAATAAATGAAATACCCTCACGAAACAAAAATATTTACGAATCTGGAGCAAGATAGTCTTTTGTTTTTTCCTTACATAGATACTTCATCATCCAAGAATTTTTCCTTTCAAGAAAAATTGTCAATTTCCACAAATATTGCTATAGATCTCAAAGAGTTCTTTGCTAAAGCTGATATAGAGGAGAATATCCTAGGTAACCTTAAGAAGCCTGAAATAATTAAGTTCTCTAGAATTTTATCACTACACACAAAACTAAAGAATACAAGACTATGCAAAAAATTTCAGAATGCTTATGTGTGTAGGCAGTCTAATCCAAAACCTTGTAGCACATACATTGTGCTAAAAATCCCTCCATTCAAAAAGAATCATGAAAACCTTGAGTATTTGAGGTCATTTAGAAATAAGGCAAAAGGGCATAGGCTGGGTATATACTTTAGGTACCTAGATCAACCCTTCCTAAAGAACAAATACCTTTTTACCAAGAAAGATCATACTTTACAAAGGGTATGGGTTTCTAACAAAATCTCATTGCATGATAGTTTTTCAGGTTACCATCAGATGATACCACTTCAGATCAATAAGCTCTAAGACTTTTTCAAGTTGCCTTGGGAAAATAGCATGTTTAACCAAATACTTCCTAGGTTAGAGAGTGTTGGAGACACCTTCTTGTTACACCATTTTTTGGTCATCTCACCTTTTCTTATTAGATGGACCCAAGTACACCATGTAAGACCAGTTTTACCCCAAGTAAAACTGCTTTCACTATGTTAATTAATGAAACCCCAAAAGGAATAATTAATTAAACCACAATTTAATTATTATTCCCAGTCATGTTTAACCCAAAAACAAAGAAATTAATGAGATACACCCATAGTTATCTTATTATTTTCTAGGAATAATTATTTAAAAATATTCCTTGTTAAATATGACAAAATCAACCACTATTAATTAAATAAATCATTATTTATTTGATTATATCTCAACCACTTCCTTAAAAGGATAAATAAATCATTTATTTATTTATTCTTCACTAATCAAGGGATTTTGACCCAAGTCAAAGTCCTTTTCCCTCCAACAAATAATAATAAAATATTCCATAGAGGTGGATCTAGATTTGGTTAACATTATTTTAATCATGCACCAAGATCTAGAATGACCCAATATTTTGTTATAAATAGGAGGGTTTTCCCCTTCATTCTTCACCTTTTGTTGCATACTAGATCACTCTGGATCTATACAGTTGGTCTCATTTTTCTGCCATTTTGCTCCCATTGACTCTACCTTCTACATTGGGTTTTCTACATCTACAAGAGAGAGAAAGCTTAGATCTGAAGTGCTGAGGACTACAAAGAACCCATCCCATTGAGGAGATCTGGATACACCTTCTTGTTTCCTCCCAGGTGCCCTGTAATATAAAAATTCATTCCAAAATCGTGTTCTTGTCTTGTCTGTTGGATGCATGGAGCAAACTCTTTACTTCACTGCTTAATATCTTTCCATTTATAGATCTGTTTGTTGCAGCACTTTAACTACTAATTGCAGATCTGAAGATGTTTTGCAGCCATTATTGTTGTTAGGGCTATTAGTTATGCGTAGCTAAAGTGGTTCTTTTTCGTACGCTTCGACAAAGAATTCATACTAACAAATGGCGACTCCACACGGGTATTAAATTACGACCGCTGTCGTTTTTCATATTCCTGCATATCCAGCTACTTCAGGCCCTAGGGCTTCTTTTTTAGCTGCTTAGTTTTTCTCTTTTCATGTCATTTTCCTCACATAAAACCCTAAAAACCTAAAATTTCTAACTTCCGTGTGTTTCTGGCCCTATTCACATGAGGAGTAACGACACACCGGTATAGCCAGGAACGTGACTTTTCGAAATATGCCTTGAAACAACGGAGCAGTCGCACTTTTTAACCCAAAACCTGCGACTCAGACGCACCTTTTGGCTTTGTTCCACTGCGACCTCCCAGCTCGAATGGAGTCAGAACTGCGACACTGCCTAATTGAGCCTTTTTACGAAATTACATCGGGTTCTGCCAGCCTGCGAGGTTTCCGGCCTCTGTCTCGACCCGCCTTGACGAATCTGATGTCTGTTTTTACTCAACTAAGTGGGAACCAGTCCCAAGGTCTACCCAAAGTACCCTCCGCTTTTTGTGGAAGAGTTTAATTGTTTCGTGATCGGTTTCAGAGCTTCAGCCCCCTCTTTTTCCAGATCTGTTACCTCACTTTCAGATCCATCAAAATCAGCCTCTTTTCCTTTCAAATCACCTCTTGTCGTTTGTTTGGACTTCTTCTAGAGGCCTCTGCCTTGCCCCCCCCCCTGGTTTTTTTTGCTGATTTCCCTTTTTCCAGCCACCTTGCCTCTGTCTCTTGGCTGTGATCTGCACCCCTTGTCTGCAGCTTTATCCTCCAGATCTCTGTCCCCTTTGCCCCTAGATCTGTCGAGCTTCCTTTGTGTGTGTTTCCATAGTTTTTCCCTTTCTTTTCAGCATAGTTGTGAGAGACCCACCTTCTTGGTTTAGATAGATGCATACGTAGCTGTTATTTTTCTGTTATTTCAGCATTTTATTCTGTTCTCTGTAGGTTTATTTTCAGCTACGTCGCACACTTTTTCTTGCTCTCAAACAACAGAAAGGGTTTAAAAATTAAATTAACGCACGCCACACACTGACCCTAAGTGAAGAAGCGCCTGGTTTACACCGCCTGGCAAAGACTCTAAAATCAATTGTCACTGCACCTTTTCTGCCCTTGACCTTCTTGATTTTGTCCCTTTCTGCCCTTGTCAGTTTCCTTCTTCCTGTCATCATTGCGCCCCCAAGGCGCCTTTCCCGGAGACTTCTTGGCCTTCACCCTCGGTTTCCGGTTGATCGACCTGCTCCGCACCGCCGTCGTCGAGCCAGTCCACCTTCGAGTCCGCACTCCGACTCCTCTCCTGATTCATCGGGTCCCCCTTCTCCTTCCGGTTATCCCCCTTTTACCTTCACCATGTCTGGACCAGGGCCTAATGCTAGCGGTTCTCCCGGCCCCAATGCCGGCCCTACTTCTAGCGGAACCGTCACAACCACTACTCCTGCCACCCCTGTGCTGCCGTACATTGCAGGCCTCAGCCTCCCCGATTTCCATCAGTTGATTAACGACCCAATTCACCATAATACTACCTGGCCCACTATGCCCACCAAACTACCCTCTGATATCCCTAAGTTCGAGGGCCTTAATGGCGAAGATCCGACCAATCACGTCCGATCTTTCCACATGTGGTGTTCCTCCAATTCCATTACCGATGACTCCATCCGTCTTCGTTTGTTCCAACGCACGCTTACCGGCGAAGCTTCTAAATGGTATGTCGAACAGGCCACTTCCTCCCATACCACGTTCGAGACTCTCGCCCAAGCCTTCTTGTCGTACTTCCAGCTCCCTCTCCGATACGACACTGGTACGGAGCTCTTGACTTCATTTAAACAATCCTCTTCCACACGCCTTTCTGCCCATGTTCAGGGAATAGCGTGAAAGCAGGAGCTTATATCGAAGCCCCTCCTTTAGTCAGGTTTTCACATGGACTAGTTCCTTAGCACCCTCGAGTCTCCCATCGAGCGAAGATGTAGCCTCTCCTTTCCTCACCATCCTCAATCCCCAGAAGAAGGAGAAACAAACCAGGCTTTAAATATGACACGATCCTTTCAATCGGGTTATGTTTGCCTCTGGGTCTGCTGACATCCCCCGGAGCCCGGTGGCGCAACGCCAAGGGGCATCTCATTCCGCCGACGGTATTGTTGGATCCCTTTCCCACCCCTCTGCTCACCCTCCTATGAGCCATGGCCTCCCTCAGGGAGGGGCCAGCACCTCTAGCACTCTGCCCCCTCCCGGCAACATGTATCCAGGATACGGCATGCCTCCTCCTTTTACCCAACCTCCTGCTTACCTCAATGCTGCCCAACCCAACCCTTACTTTTATCCGCAGCCTGGTGCGCCAACTCCTCCAGCATATGCGCTTCCGCCTCCCTTGCCTCCTCACCACCTGCAACAGCCCTTACAACCCCCTCCAGGGCAAGTATTTGCACAGCAGGGTGCGTTTATTCCCCCTTCTTCTCAAAAAAGGCGGAGAGGCAACCAGAACCCATCTGCCCCCGGTAACCGAGGACCCAATTCTGGTATGGACCCTAACACTAGCAACCAGCCTCAGGGCATCCCGCCCAGGCCGGACAGGCCGCTTCGCACAAACAAGCCCTGTTCATGTTGCGGTGTTTACGGTCACTACACTCACGATTGTCCTCTCTTACCCCAGATGCGACAGATGTGGGAGTCTCAAGCCACATTGCGCGGACAACACGCCTCCCCTCACACTCCTCCTAATGTGGCCACTACCCAGCCAGCTGTGTTCACTGATCCTTTCCCTCAACAGGGATTCGTGGCTACCCAACCCCCCGACAGCCATGCGGCCACACCCTCGTCCATTTCTGGTTCCTCTGACTACCAGATCCTTATGATGCGCTCCGATTCGTCCCCTTCCATCGACCTTCACCTTCGGCTTCGGTCCACAGCGGTACCGGTAGCCTCTGCTCGATCTGCTCCCTTCCATCATCTTGGAGTTCTCTGAGCCTCTTTACGACATCCGGTGGCCTTATACATCCCTCGACTGAAGTTGAGGTTCTCAAAGTCCAAGGACCATTACGCTTGAAATCTCTTCGGTCGAGCGCTCAATAAATACAGTATAGTAGATGATTGGCACAATCCTAGCACATACATTCCACACTTTGGAACTCACTCGGTCGTGCCCTTCTCAAAAGAAGGCTCTACTATCTGCCGTGAGCGTGTTGATCTGGTGACCAAATGATTGTTTCGACGCCACTCAATCGGACCACCTCCTCTTCTCATACATTTGCTTTCAAATCCCGGTCAAAATCCAGGAATGCCAGCGGCAATCGGTGTATAATTGATGAGGGGGCGTCCACCTGTGTGATGTCCGCTTCGGTTTGGAAGCAACTCGGATCCCCTGAGTTGGCCCCTTCCACGATCACCCTTCGAGCGTGGGATGGTCATGCCTCCCGGCCTATTGGCCTGTTTCGTAACTGTCCCATCACCCTCGCCGGTAAGACTGTTTGCGTTGATGTCGAAGTCATTGACGCCCCTCTAGACTACAACATTCTATTGGGGTGAAGCTACACCTATGCCATGTCTGCTGTCCCATCCGCGGTCTTCCGCAAGATGTCTTTTCCACATAACGGGAAGATAGTCACCATTGACCAGCTATCGTATCATGAGCCGTCGTCTCAGTCCTCCTCCGAGACGACCATCTCTTCTGTAGCCAACAAGCAAACAGTCGATTCCTTGACCAGTGTCTCCCCCGGCGTTTATAAAGATTCCACCCTGCTTGGTACTTTTCCTCACCTTCCCCCCCCTCCTATTACGGATCCCAGCTTGTCGAATATTTGCATGATGCAATCGTCTCAGGCTGCCCATAAACGGCCTGCCTCAGCTAGTCCGCATCCTCCCCCCCGCCCTCCGCAACCCGCTCCTAGCCATTCATCTCCGCCAGTCGGACCTCCTCCTTCCGGCCCTCCCCCTACAGCTGGTATCCCAGAACCTCTTTATCCTCCAGGCTCGGTCCCCCCCGGCCTTAACCATCTTGGAGCCGTACCTCCTGGTCACTACCCTGCTGGACAGATCCCCTTCTTGGCTCCCCCTCCCGGAGTATATTCTGTCCCCGTTATGGCCACCCTCTCTCTCCCTAACTTGACCTTGGGTATTCCGGTTTGGTACCTTGACCCCCCAGCCGCCACCCCCCCTGATCACCCCAAACCTTACATGGCTTTGACACCGGTTCAACCGGTCCCCCTCGCTTCCTCCATAGCCACTGTGCCCCCAGCACCTCCACAGGACCCTTCTCCTGTTGAGTCGGCTCCCAGGAAGAAAGGAAAAGCCCGCAAGGGGGCAACCAAAGACCAAACCACCACAACCACCTCGGCTCCTCCCCCACCCTCGAAGCCTTGTGCCTTATGTGATATCATCGGTCATGCCACCCATGCTTGTCTCGAGTTACCCCGTATTCGCCCCATGGTAAAAGTCGCGTTCCCCGACACTACGGTCCCTGAAACTCCCACTCCTGCTTCGACCGTCTCCAAGAACCCCAAGACTCTCCGCACCAACAAGCCTTGTGCTTTGTGCAGTGTCCATGGCCACTACTCCCATCATTTTCCTCACCTGACGCATTACCGTGCCTCCCTTGAGGTGATCCGCGAGTATGAGGTTGAACAAAATCAATCCGCCTCTCCCATTCTCGCGCAGTATGCTGCAGCCCAGCCTGAGGATTCCACCGATCCCATCCACATTCCCCCCCCTGATGTCCAGATGACGGAGTCTACGGTCACCATTCTTTACCTATCCTCCTCTGCACGACACTTGGAACCTAGCCCGTCTGCCGCCTCCCCCATTGTGTCCCTTGATACTCGAGATCACTCCACTTGTGTCTCTGTTGACCTTCGCAGCCCGAGTCCTCGCCATGTTTCCGATAGCTCTCATACATCACCTTGTTTGAGTTTTGCTCATCCTGCCCCTTCCCCCCGCCATTACCGCTCGATGACTTCTACCCCCTCACGCTGCCGTCCTTTCCTTTCATCCCCTCATGTATTGTCTTGTCACACCACCTTGCGCATCCCCCCGTCCACATCCTTTATCGGTTACGCCGATGGTGCAAGTCGCTACTCCAGGAATCTTGCCTCGGCAGGGTGGGCCATCTTCACCCCCTTGCGTGACCTCGTTCTGTCTAACGGGGTATGCATTGGTTCTGCCACCAACAATCAGGCCGAATACGATGCCGTGCGTGGCCTACTAGCTGATGCTTTGCTGCATCGCATTCGCCATCTGCACGTTCGTTTGGATTCCTTGCTTCTTGTCATGCAACTAAATGGTGTTTATCATGTGCGTAACCCTGTGCTGTTTAGACGCTATTTACGAGTAAAAGTCTTAATACGTGCGTTTGAAACCATAACTTTCAACCATGTACCCAGAGACCAGAATCACTACGTAGATAGTATTGCAAACCATGTTCTAGATTGGCATTTATCACACTCGATTCATACAAGACAATAACATTAAATCAACCATCAAAAGACGATGCATATCCATAATATGTGTCGCAAACCATATATTGATGAGTCCATCTACTCTGATACACATGACATGCCCATAGCATGTTCCAAAAAACTGGGGGCACCATACGCCCCCCCATACATATACATACGACATGCCCATGGCATGTTACAAACAAAAACTGGGGGCACCATATGCCCCTCCATACATTCTAGGGGGCACCACCTGCCCCTACATACATCAGAAGGGGCACCATATGCCCCGAATCACTATCTGGAGGCTCCCGGGCCAATGGCTCTGCCCCTGCAGCATGTAGATCCCGCATAGTTTGACCGGCCATCGCCATGCGCCGCATGATACCTCGCCACTCCGGGGGGAGACCAACACATGGCTCTATGTACTGGTCGTCTAAATCCTGCCACCCGCGCTCTGATACTCCGGTCAACAGCTGCTCACATCTACGGCGGATGTCCTCCAGTAGGGCGGCTGCACCATCATTTTGCGCTGCTCTCGATCCACTCGGACCCGTAGCTCCAGACGCTGCCGTTCGTCCCATATATCCGGCCGGTTTTACCGGTGCTATATCTGCATACCAAAAGTCCCTGAATCAGTATCATTATTTACTATTCAAAAAACTTTAAACATGCCCATCTAAGAATACCAATTTGTCACTTACCATCGGGCCCCCAAACTCGACCAGCCAGAAGTGGCAAATCCGGATCCCCATAGTAGCTCATCCCACTATAAGGGTAGTCGTCTATGTACAACGGCATCTGATCCCAATGGGCAAAGAACTCCGGTCGAAATGTTCGCCCAACCGCCCCTCCTCCTCCTTTGCAGAGTAGTCGTCCCCAACGACGCATCCTGGGCTCTCTCAGGCCCCCATCTGGAAGATGCACACGAGGCCTCAAGGTCGGGATCTTCTCAAAGAAGAAGGCGCACAACAAAGTCCCATATGAGCAATCATGATTCACCTGCCGCCTGCATAGCGACAACTGTCGCTTTAGCGACACCAACATCATTTGGGCCCAACCAAAGTAGGTCCCACTCAACACACTCTCCACTATCATCATCTGCCCACCGGTGATGTGATGGAACGCCTGGGTGCCCAGGATTCGCAGCACAGCTGCGGCCACTGCACGGGTTTCTAGCCTCTCTAGATCCCCGATCGATATCAAGTCCTTCGGCGACCCGATTAGAGCAATGGCGTTCCACAAACTCCATGATATGCCGCCCACAGCGCGGTGGCAGCTGCGTGTCTCCCACTTCATCACAACAGTGAGGCGGAGTCGAAGTACATCACGCGTCATTTGATCCACCTTGCCTGCACTACAAGATGTTCGATCACGGATCCCGATGGCCCCGTGTCCGGACGTGTCGGTTCCTGCTCTCATCAACGGGTTCTCCACGAACTTGAGAACCCCAAATCTGGCCAATACACGACGAACGCCCCGATCCGCCTGGATCTCTGCCCGAAGTGTTCCCAGATCCCTCTCTCTCCAGTTGACCCGTAACTCTGCCATACCTGCACAAACACATTCTTTTTGTCAGGGTACAGATCGGGCAAACCATAACCACACACAAAAACCCAACTCCCAACCATCAAACAGCACCAAGCCCCCCTCCCCTCCCAAGTCGCAGTTTTCTGCCCATTTCTGGACCAGGTCGCACTTTTTGCCCTCAAACCTGCGTCCTGGGTCGCACTTTTTGCCCCAAAAAGTGCGACCCGGCTGTAGAGAGGAGGGAGGGGCTGTTTCTGGGGTGTTGGGCCCTAAACTGCAAATCTAATCCATCAAAATGCAAGAGCAAGGTTAGGCCTCTTACCTCCAACTGACAGATCTCGAATCCAACGGTCGGTTTGTCCGCTACGTTCGCCTCAAGATTTAGGGCCTTCTCTCCTCTCCACATTCACCACAGCAACAATAGAAAATGAATGATTTTGGAGGGAAAACTGCCTCATTAAAAGAGAACCCCTGTTTCTTCTTTCGACTGCTGCGACCACACCGTAGCCCCGTTCGACGAACCGTCAGCACCGCTGGATAGATCTCACCGAGCTCTCAAATGGGTTTTACTTAGTTTTTGGTGATTTGATACTTCACCTGGACACATTTTTTCCACGAAGGGTCACTTCACCACTCCTTAAAATCGAATTTCCTCACTTACGACACTTGTACTTGGGGCACCACATCGCCCCCTTACTTGTCCATGTTCGTGTTGATTTTCGTCATAAGTGCCCACTTTGTACTCATGTTTCTATGACCCCCCATTGGGGCCTTTACTGTGTGGCAGCACTCTACAGTCGCCCTTGTTTAGAGCATCCAAGTCGAGTCATCATTGCATTCATGGAGTCTATCCTGCGTCCTTTTGCACCCCACTATAGCCCTCCATCCTTCTTTGCTTGGTTCCTCCCTTGTGTCGCATATCATGACCTTCGGTCCCACTGTCCCCTATCCCTTCCGATATTGTGTCAGTCGCTGCCATGTCATTCATGCCCTTTATGCTCTAACAAGGGAAATCGTCCATTCGCCACTCCATCCTTCCCCTTTCCACTATCATCATTGGTGTCAGTCTGTCTGTCGCTCTATTTTTCTTCTCTCGTGCCTTAGTTGAGGGTCTCTTATTGCCTCACCTACGGTGGACCTCCTTCTGTCGACATCAGCGCATTTATTCCAGAAGCAAGGTCTAGAGGGCGGTGTACCTTGGTTCCAGCTTCCACTCTTGTTCGGTGCCTCGGATCAGGCAGGGGGATCTCTCACTTCCCTTTGACTTGATTACTTCTCCAGCTCCTTTCAGCATGATCGAGATGAGTATACTGGACAGTCCAGTGACCCAGCAGCAGCTCTTGATGATTTCCGGGCGTGTGTGAGATGTCTCAGCCCTCATGAGGGGGTGGCCCTGCAGGTAGCCCCCCACATGCCCGGATGACCTCTTCATTGCAGCCTTTGATGCCGCTCCAGATTTTGATGATGTTGGCCTTAGCCACCTGCGGCGCCTCCATGATTTGCATGTATCAGTCAGATTTTGTGAGCCCTTCCCCATTTACAGGGGGCATTTGGGTTGTATTTATCTCATGTACTCAGATATTATTGTACTAGTCCTGGCTGTTATCCCAGGCACAGCATGTATGTGAGACTCTTCATTGTATTTTTTATCTGGCCCTTGATTATGCCAGCTGTACTCTATGGTTCGGTCCCTTGTTTACTGGACACACTATTCTTTTGTACTTTGTCACGGCGGGCATAGGTATACCTCCCCCGCCGCCTTCAGCACAGGTACCCTCTCATAAAAAGAGACTTGTTGCACCTGCGAGTCTCGTCTCCTCAGGGTCTAGTCCTTCAGCACACTATCTACCTCACACTTCTCTCTCTGACATCCCCTTTCGTTGTCTGGTGATTGTATTCTTACAACGTACTTCGGTCATACGATTTGCTCCTAACACTCGCACGCTGGGGGGCAATCTGTTACACCATTTTTTGGTCATCTCACCTTTTCTTATTAGATGGACCCAAGTACACCATGTAAGACCAGTTTTACCCCAAGTAAAACTGCTTTCACTATGTTAATTAAAGAAACCCCAAAAGGAATAATTAATTAAACCATAATTTAATTATTATTCCCAGTCATGTTTAACCCAAAAACAAATAAATTAATGAGATACACCCATAGTTATCTTATTATTTTCTAGGAATAATTATTTAAATAATATTCCTTGTTAAATATGACAAAATCAACCACTATTAATTAAATAAATCATTATTTATTTGATTATATCTCAACCACTTCCTTAAAAGGATAAATAAATCATTTATTTATTTATTCTTCACTAATCGAGGGATTTTGACCCAAGTCAAAGTCCCTTTCCCTCCAACAAATAATAATAAAATATTCCATAGAGGTGGATCTAGATTTGGTTAACATTATTTTAATCATGCACCAAGATCTAGAATGACCCAATATTTTGTTATAAATAGGAGGGTTTTCCCCTTCATTATTCACCTTTTGTTGCATACTAGATCACTCTGGATCTATACACTCGGTCTCATTTTCTGCCATTGTTGCTCCCATTGAGCTCTACCTTCTACATTGGGTTTTCTACATCTACAAGAGAGAGAAAGCTTAGATCTGAAGTGCTGAGGACTACAAAGAACCCATCCCATTGAGGAGATCTGGATACATCTTCTTCTTTCCTCCCAGGTGCCCTGTAATATAAAAATTCATTCAAAAATCGTGTTCTTGTCTTGTCTGTTGGATGCATGGAGAAAACTCTTTACTTTACTGCTTAATGTCTTTCCATTTATAGATATGTTTGTTGCAGCACTTTAACTACTAATTGCAGATCTGAAGATGTTTTGCAGCCATTATTGTTGTTAGGGCTATTAGTTATGCGTAGCTAAAGTGGTTCTTTTTCGTACACTTCGACGAAGAATTCATACTAACACTTCTGAAGAACTATGACTTCAGTTTTCAATTTCTTCACTATGGTATACATGGATGACTTCATCATTTGTTTTAAATATGATAAAGAATACCTTGCCTACTTAAGGAAGATCTTTGACACAACAGGTTTGAGAAGAAAGGGTCAAAGAAGAAGCACCAAGGAGATCATGGATTTTTAAAAAAATCTTGGAATAATCCTTATACCATGTTGTCAAATGGAGTTAACTATGTTTTTTGCTAACAAGAGCTGAATGGACAGAGAATGATAGGAGATCATTTTGAAGATAGGATGCTTAAACACCATTGTTGTAAAGATTCCTAGCTATATTTTTTTACTCATTGTACATGCCATTGTTTGAAGAAAAGGTCACAAAGAGAAAAACACAAAAAATATATTAAAAAAAAAATAGAAAAGAGGGAAGATTCAAAACAAGGTACAACCTCATACCCAAAAAAATAGTAATACTGAAAGTGTGCAAGCCTAAATTCCACTACTGGTGCAAAAGAATGTCTTGTTCAGTGATCTAGCCTAATCATGGCTGAACATGTTTTAAATTTATTGTTGACAAGTTATTGAAAGAATGCTAGTCGAATCATTGAAGCTTGACTTGTTGAAGAAAATAGATTTGGAAAGAAAGATATTGGTTCCACATGCTTAAATCTGAACCAAAGAGAGGGATAGGGATGCTTAGAAAATGATGAAACATAGCCCTCACACCTTCTAGTTTTGTTTTCTTATGAAAATAAAGTTTGTGTGTAGTTTGTCTTGATGCCACGACTCATGATGGATCAGATTGTCTAATCCTGGTTCAATTCATGCTTTAAATTTCTTGTCAAATATCTTAGAGAATGAATTCTATCATACTTCTTAATCTTGACAGTCAAATAGACTAGGTAGAGAATAAGAAGAGTTCACTAGAATAGTCTAAAATCTTGGAAGAAATAAGTGTAGAAGTAAATAGTTTATTTCTTTGCTTTCAAAAAATAAAAGATGTCAATGGGTTTGCTAGTTCAATTGCACACAAGGAAGAGAAAATGTTAGGAAAGTAGGTTGGGTGGGTAGAAGTGAAGTTGAGCTAATCGTGCTTTCATATTATCAAAATTTCTACTTTAGGAAAGCAACAGCAAAAGAAAAGAAGAAAATTTCCCAATGGATGAGGCACTGGTCTTCATAAACCAAGAGATATGAAATTCTGGACACCTCCTGAAAAGGAGATGCTCTCCCCAAGAGGAGCCACTGTTATTCGTCAGTAATTTTTACCTCTTTAGATGACTAAATTCTTTTCCAAGATTTCTAGAAAAAAAACTCATAGAAGTCTTGTGAGTTCTAGAAATCTCACTGCCTTCATTATCCTTAGGATAAATTTTTCACTATCCTGCTACTCTATCAAGGCATGGCCATCCTATCACTCTGAGAAGGCCAAATCATAGACTGATGTCCCTCACTCTTACTATGCTTGCCACCTCTACCTATAACACTCTGTCTCTGTTTTCCTAAGCCCTCTATTTTCACACTTTGGTTCACCAAGTAACCCAAACTTTTGCCTCCACTCACCAAGTGCCTTAAGAAATGGTGATTTTAAACTCCGTTTCTAAGATATTTAGGTAAATCAAAGTTTTTTAAGTTTTCTAGGATGGCAATGCATAAAAGTGTGTCAAAACCCTGTCTTCACCTCCAAACCCTGATTCAAGCTTTCCAGTCAAAGACCTACTCCAAAGGACATCCCAATGAGTCATATAGGGTCTCCTAGGTTATGCATTGCCATGGTTCTAAATTCAATGTTTCTATAGATATTCAAAAGTGAAGTCAAGAAAAACAAGGATGACCTTATCATGGTCCAAAGACATCAAAGACCTCCAAGGGTATCTCCTTAATCAAGCATTAAGTCTGCAAAAAGAGAGGTTTCCCATGTTCAAGCATTTCTGTAGGAGTGCTTTATAATGGTTAACAACAGAACAAATGTAAAGTAAGAGGCCTAAACCCATAAATGACATTCCATTGCAAGAGAAATTGACACAATAGGCCTAAAAGTTCACAAAGAGGATCATGGTCTCATGACAAATTGTTTGTAAAGGTGTTTCCCATCAAAGAGCCCATTCATAAGGTCCTGAAGACAGTGGCACATGAGAACAACTGTGCAACAATCAAAGATTCAATAAAAAAAAAGCCAGAGTGAAAAGCCTCCTTGGTGACTATAGACAAAGATTAAAATATGTTGTCAGGGAATAATTTCTAAGGTTTGGTAAGACAACCTTATTTCACTACAGCAAAGGAAAAATTTACAAAGAATATCAGTGGAGTTGCAGCTATTTAGCACAACAGGTGACTACCCAGTGAGAGATCTATGCAAGAAATCACAAATACAGAGATGCATTAACACCATGAAGCAGAACCAAAGCTTTCTAGGAATAATAAAAAGGTCATGACACTCCATCAAAGGGAAAAAAAAAATTCAGAGGACTTTTAAAAGCAGCCCTCTAAAAATTGAAAAAAATTGCAAAAGGGTATCAATATGAAGATCATAGGGCTCTCAAAAAGGGTCAACATCCATCAAGTATTCAAGAAGAGAAGCATAGTTTCAATATGTTAAAATGGAGAAAACAAGTAGAATCACCATTTTGCCAAGAGTTTTTGGGAAAAAATTGCCAAACTCCAAAGGAAGTTTAAGGATCAAAAAAACTACTTTTATGATACCACCAGCAAGCAGAAATTGACCAAAAGGGGCTAGGGTTGATGTACAGGACAGATTCTTCATGATTCTGACAAATTAGTGGCCAAAGAAAGGATGAAATCATCTTTTAAAAAAAGGGTCCCCCACAAAGATCACTTTGTTGTTTAAAACCACCACCTGCAAAAGGAAAAAGGGTAATATTAGCAAAGAATTCAGTGAAAAATCAAGAAGAAAAAAACAAACATTAGAAAGTAGATTCTATTTTTTATAGCATAATTTTTCACCCTCATGTGAATAATGATTATTTCTTTGGCCCTAGGCACCCTTTCCTTCCAGACTCGAACAAATTCTTAAAAAAAGTGTTAAAATTCCCATACGCGATTATGCCTAGAATTTTACGCATATATACGTGAGTCTGTTCATACTTTTCCTCGTATGCCATTTAAATCATTAAAAATATATATAAATTCCTTATTTTCATGGCAGGGTGATGGTTATTCCTGTAATTCAACCACCCCAGCCCGTGGCCCAACTATTTCCAACTGCTGAAACTACTTTGCAGGAGTCTAAAAGCCCCTCATGTGTATGGCCTAAGGGGGAGAGAAAATTATAGATATTATACTCTGTTGGATCCCTATTTCAAGTCTGATGTTCCCATGCGTCCTGCACTTCCAAAGTATATTCAAGAAACCCTTGTTTCCTTAAAGATGATCATCATCTTATATGACATCTCGTGTGCACACATCTTGGAAGAATCCTAGCAAGGTGAGGTCTGGACGGATCTAGAGGACGGTCTACTCAAATTCCGTGGAAGGATTCAGGTGATCTCTCCACTTTGTATTCTTGTACATGCCATTTATAATAATAATTACTGTTTTGTTCCCGAATATTCATGTTTCTATATATGTGTAAATATTGTTATTTAAACATTCAATATTGCTTATATGGTATTATACATGGATTATACTGACATCTAGGAAAAATATATGTTGTACAACTAGTGTTCTGTTCTTGTTCTTTCTTGATTTCTAGGTTACGAAGTACGAGGAGTTGCTGGGGGTTTGAACCCTGCGGGATCTACATAAAAAATATGACTTTCGGGTAAGTTCCGCAATTGATTAAATCTAGTTTTCAACATAAAAGATAGGTTAAGTGAGTCCTTCTTGAATGGTATGCCCCTGATCTGTGAATGTTGCCAACCAAAAAACCTTTAGGGAGTTATTTCCCGAAACAAAAATGGCGACTCCATTGGGGATCACACTTTTTTGATTTCCCTTTGGGTTGTTTCATCTATCTTGAATGTTTCCAGCAACTTTAATCATTTTTTCCAGTCCAATAAATCTTTTTCCAGTCAGGCTGAAGACCGAGTCTCTTGATCAGGCTTGACCTTTTTTATTTTTTCTTATTTAACTTTCCATACACGATTGATTTCTTACACAGTCCCGTATATATGATATTTTTTGTAAAGGGACTCATGTATACGCGAGTTTCCTTTACAACAGTCACGTATGCACGCTAGTTTTAAAACTACTAAAGTGCGTATGTTTGAGTAAATTTTGAAATTTTTGGTTTTAAGCTTTTTTGGTCTTGTCTGCCTATGGATACTTGTCCCTATGATATATTTGAAGTCTCTAGACTATGTTTAAAGTGGTTTAATACTTGTTTCTCTCTTGGTTGTTTGAGGACCAGATCATATGGTAAAATCTTCGTTTATTGTGCTTGCAATTTTGGATTGAGCACCAAGGTCTTTCTCTGAAGATTTTTGGTTGTTCTGAGTATTCGAGACAGAGAGATTTTTCTCATTGGCTCTTTCCTAACTTTATGAGTTGCTTGGAATCTTGATTTTTGCCTCTTTTTGTGTTTTTTTTCCTTGATTTCATTGACTAGGTCTTGTTGCAATTTACAAAGAGTCTCTTTTGATTCTTTGAAGTCTGAGTTTGCCACAATTTTATGCTATTCTACTGAGTTGATTTGTTCAGTTTCTTGTCTTCCTCTTGCTCATACAAGTCTTGCTACGAGAGTAGCATAGTTGCCTTAGAGCATCTTGTTTAAGTTTTGCTTGAAATTCGAAGTTGGTTTGGCTCAGTAATTTGACAGTTTCTTAGTTTTTTTGAAGTCTCTTTTCTTCATAAAACTAAAAAGCCAAAAGAATTTTTTTTTTGTTTCCCATTGCTTCTGTTTTGATTTATGGTTTCTTTTCATCTTTTTTGAAGCCTTTTTGAAGTCTTTATTCTTCTGTTCTTGACTTGATTAGTAAGGGAGTCTTCTTTTGATTTCATTCTGTTATATTACGTCTGATTTTTGGCGTTTTTATACCTTGAGCTTTTGATTTGGAATTAGACTGGTGGGCTGCCAAAAAGTGATTGAACCTTGGTATCATTAGATATTTCTCTCTTCTTTCTTAGGTCTTGCATCTTAGAATTTGCATGCCATTAGAAATTTTCATTAGGTGCACATAATCATTTTAGTCTTTTTCGTAGTTTTCTGTGTGCGAGGTCTGGTTATCTGAAAAGAAAAGTAAAATATATAATCTTATAGAACCTATGTAGAAATCATTCTTCATCGAAAGGCAATCAGTGCATTTGCATATAGTTTGGTTTTCATTAGTTTCTTTTTACGTCATACAAACATCATTGTTTTCATTTCCATATGCCCTTGACATAAAATAACAACCAATTAAAATAAGCAATATAAATTAAAAAAACTAGCAATTTTTGTTTTTAGTGTCATACATCAACTAGCTAGGTTGTAGGGCCTTGGATTAGGTGAGTGGAGAGTTAACTCTCCAAGGCCGCTTAGATTTTGAAACATAGAAGTTTATTAATGAGTGAAATCCAACACCGTTAGGTGGACTGGGAAAGCTCTCCTCCAGAGAGTCAAGTGCGAGGGAAAGTGAAGGTAGAGAAGAGAGATACCCCCTCTCTGATTTGTTGAATCTTGACCTAAGACTGTTCCGCGCAGCTGCTGATATGGATTGCTGTCCTTAGTTGCCCACCCTAGGTATCACACAGGTGACTGCGGGGGGGAATACCCGTTGTACCTCAGGCAAACCTTGTATCACTTCCAGCAGTACTTTTGGAGGGTGCCCTTGCAAAGCTTGGGTACTTGCACCGGTAAAGGCTGTTGTTAGGAGGTCAACATAACTACCTTTGTTACCTTCGCTAGTGGATCTAGGTCATAACTAACCCAGAATACTTTCGGGAGGTCCTATTTTTCACTTTCCTATATTTTGGTGTCCAGTCCTAATCACCCGAAGCGGAAATACTTGAAGGTTGTTTGCTCCGTTGTATCTTAGGGACTTTGTAGTGAGTGCTCTTTGCCCCTAGCTTGCTTAGCGCTTTATAATTTTTTGAGTCTAATCAATCTTTTAAAGTGGCTGACCGATCAATTCATTGATCGAGAAGACTTCGTGGGTTGTCTCCTGCGAGTGTCGAGCCTTCTTCAAGGAGTAGGAGAAATTCAGAAGGTGGCTATCACCTGGTGTTATTTGACGCGATAAAGAGAGATCCTCCATTAGGGATCAAAGTTTCTATAGCTAGTCTTGGTGTTGGTGTCAGTACTGAGAGGAGTACTCCACCCACCTCAAGAGTTTTGTTTCCAGAAGTAGAAGTGAAGGAAGTACCTCAATCTCCTGAATCGCTTCTATCTCCTCTTCCTTCTAATTCTCTGTTTATCATCGAGTACATCAGACCTGAGTCTGCGAGACCCAAGAGTCCTTATCCATCATATTCTTACCTTTCGATGGCCACGACTGGGAACACAGCTTTAGCTGTGAGTGCTGCAAGTATTTAGACTCCTCCTAAAGTTGAGGGAGGAGGCACTATTGTTATATCTTTGATTGCTTCTACTACTGTTGTGTTTGGTTCCGATTATACCCAAGCACAGGCTTCTCAATCTGGTCCCTTTTGTCTTGGAATGTTCATTAATGGAATTCCTCCATTTTCCTTTTCTACTGCTACAACTGCATCTGCACCCATCTCCTCTATGGCTAGCGGATTGGCTTCTTTTCAAGGGTTCCCCTTTGGAAGTGGACATATTCCTCGCTCGAATCCTTCCTTAGGTTCTTTTCCTTTTACTTCCCAAACTCAGAATTTTAATCCGTGGTCTGGAGGTCAAAGTTCTACTACATTCATGGGGTGGAACCCTATCTTTACGACAATGGGGGCAGGGAATCAGTTTCTCACTGGTCACCAAGGGAATATTCCTGTCTCTTCATCTAGTGCTTATCAGGCTTTTCCTCCCTTTTCAAATTCTTGGAACCCTTATCAGGGGGTTTCTTCTTCATTCACTACTTCAGTGGGGGAAACTGATCTGGTTTATAGTAACTCTATGTTAGGAGGGGGTCCTTCTCCAAATGCTGGGTCACAAGGATTTTTCTATGGCCAAACATTTTCTACGAATTCTTCCTGGCAACTTGGTACCTCATCAAATCTAAGGTATTCTTTTTAGAATGTTGGAAATTCATCCTATCAGGGAATTCCCAGGCTCCTCCTCTTTTACCATTTCTGGCAATGTTAAACTTTCTATATTTGTCGAAATTGACTAATGATCCAATTCGGTATAGTCCAGGGTGGTCTCCGATTCCCACCAAACTACCTTCAGATATTCCAAAATTTGAAGGAAATAATGGAGAGGATCCAGCAGATCACATCACCACTTTTCATCTTTGGTGTTCATCAAACTCTATGATCGATGATTTGATTAGGTTGAGATTATTTTGATGCACCTTGACTGGAAATGCAGCTAAGTGGTATATTGAGTTACTTGGGGGTAATTTTGCCACTTTTGGAGATCTGGCTACCATGTTTCTAAATCACTTTCAGTTGCCTGTTCGTTATGATGTCGGGACTGAACTCTTGGCTAATTTTAAGCAGGACAAGGAAACCCACATTTTTTATCATATTTAGGAATGGCGGAGAAGGAAGCGGCTCATTAAAGCCTACATTTTGAATGAATTCCTTCTAGAATGGTTTTTGAAATCATTGCAGCCAGATATTTTGAAGGATGTATCCCTGTCAGGGGTATTTTCCGAGGAATAGGGAACTAATTTATTCTCAGTCTAGAGTCTTTGTTGACTTTGATATTTTTTCCGGTTTTCGAAACCATGATCGCTGACCTGTCATGGTAGGTATATGATCTCCACTGGCATATAGGTTAGGTTATCCACTTTTCATTGCATTTATGCATTCTAGCCTCCATTATGATCACTTACCATAGGGTCGATCCCATCATGTCATGAGTATTCAACCCATTTCACTTGCCGATTATTTAATCATGACTTGGTGGTAGAGCCTTCCTTTACATGGGCTTCCTAGTTAGTTCCTCGCTAGCACTTGTTGACCATGCTGCACTTTATGTAGGCTCGGGAGTCCTCTTCAGTCCCTCCATGACTTATATGTTGAAGCTCCATTCTTCTTCTTCTTCATTATCATTTTTCTGGCTATTACCCTAGAGGCTCCTTGGTGTTCTTCAGTTGCATTACTGCATTGCATATTGGCTACTTGTTTATCTTGGCCTTTAGCCAACTTCATTTGGACTCAAAGTTTACACCATATTTTGATCTTGACTCTCTATATAATGTTAGCCATTACAAAGCACTTAGCTATCGCAACTTGACACCCTTGTTACCCATGGATAGAACACTCCTTTGAGTATCGGTTACCAGTTTCTGCCACCTTGCATTGAGCATAGGATTGTTCCTATCCCAGGAACTAGTGCATCTGTTTCTTGATACTCGTTCTATCCATTATACCATAGCATTATTTTATTATTTTTCGAGCTTATTATATGAGAAAGACAAAAAAAATAAAATATGTTTAAAAAGAGAGGGAACGGAATTTTACTTCATATTTTTATGGCAGTTACAGTATCAGTTTGTCGCCCTTCAACAAAGCACATACCACTATGTCTTTTCCTCATTTGGGATGGCTTTAGTTTTTGACCTAGGAGATGCCATGTAGGTTTTAACCATGAACAGAAATTATCTACACATGAATCTTATAACATAAAATAAACAATAGCGAGAGCATAAAACATAAAACAGATAAACACAGACATTTTCCCCTGGATCCCAAATCGGGACGACCAGCTCGATTTTGCATTATATTCCTTTTAGTGTTACAACACATAAATATACATGCCTAAGCATACATAAACCCCAATCCATTAACCCTAGATTAGAATATAACCGTAGTTCCCTTGACCAGATCTACAAAATACTAGGGGCCGAAAACCATCATATCGCAAAACCATGTGCAAACTCATGCACAAAACATGGGTGGGTCTGCCTATGAGTGGGTCTGAACACCAAAAAAAATTTCGCTGGGGCGCTGCCTCGGACCCTGACAAGGGGGGTGCCGCCCCCTCTGTGACCCCCCTACTGCTCCCGGTGCAATGTACAGCGCGTGGGGCTAGTCGTGGAAAGAATATAACACATAACCAACATTCTCCCACTTGTTGTTTTCTTTCCACAGGGGGCCACAAGAGAGCGTAGTCATTTGTCCAATTCTTCAACACCCATTGTTTCTCTACACCAAGAGAACTTTTGAGTGCTCAAAGACTTTGTCAACGCATCTGCAACATTCTTCAAAGTGTCCACCTTTACCAGCAACACCCTTTTAGCCTCAACCATATCTCTAACAAAGTGATATTAAACATCAATGTGCTTTGTCTTTGAATGATAAGCAGGGTTCTTAGCCAAGAAAATTGCACTTTGGCTATCACAGTCTATCCTTATAGCTTGTTGTACCAACCCCATACTTGAACACAATCTCTGCAACCAAACTGCTTCCTTGCTTGCATGAGTGGCTGCTACGTATTCTTCCTCTGTAGTTGAAAGCGCCACTACAGACTGTCTTTTACTCATCCAACTTATTGCACCTCCAAATAGGCTAAACACATACCCACTTGTAGATCTTCTTTGGTCCAGATCTCCAGCCTAGTTTGCATCAACAAAACCATGAATTTCCAACATTCTTTCCAATCCTGGTCTTCCCTGGTAGCACAAGCCATAATCACTAGTGCCACGTAAATATCTGAAAACCTGCTTCACTATTGTCTAATGATCCTTCCCTAGGTTTGAAATAAACATGATCAATACTCCCACTGCATGTGCAATGTCTGGTCTAGTATAGACCATTTCATACATCAGGCTACCCACTGCACTTGCATATGGAAAACGGGACATATCCTCCTCTTCTTCTTGTGTCTTGGGACACTATTCAGCAGACAACTTTACACCTACAGGAATAAGAACATTCACCAATTTACTATCCTACATATTGAACCTCTGCAATATAGTCTCAACATACTTCCTCTGGTTTAACCAGAGCTTCCTCTTTGCCTGATCTCTCTTAATTTCCATGCCCAAAATATAGTTTGCAACACCAAGATCCTTCATGTCGAATTTGGAGAATAGTTGGGTTTTCAAATCTTGGATAATTTCTTTGTCATTTCCAATAAACAACATATCATCCACATACAAGACCAAATAAATAACATGGTCACCAATTAATTTAAAATAAACAAAGTGATCCTCCTTGCTTCTAGTGAAGCCAAGTCCCCGTATATAGGTATCAAATTTCTGATACCACATCCTTTGTGACTGTTTTAACCCATATAGAGACTTCTTCAACCTGCATACCAGTTATTTCTTACCCTTCACCATAAAGCCTTCAAGTTGCTTCATGTAGATCTCCTCTTCTAGATCCCTGTGAAGAAATGTTGTCTTCACATCCATCTGTTCTATCTCAAAATCAAATGCAGCAACAACAGATAAAAGTAATCTAATAGAAGTAACTTTGGCAAAAAGAGAAAAAATATCACCAAAATCAATTCCCGTCACCTGGGAATAACCTTTAGCTACCAAGTGAGCTTTGTATTTCTCCACCTTGCCTTCCACATTCATCTTCTTCTCAAACACCCATTTGCTTCCAATGGGCTTCCTTCCAGTCGGTAACTCCACTAGATCCGATGCCTCATTTTTGTGCAAGGATGCCATTTCATCAACCATGGCCTCCTTCTAGAGTTTTCCATCCTCTGAATCTACTTCCTCCCTGACAGTGCTAGGATCATCATCAATTATACTTAAGGCAAAACCTGAACAAAAAGCAGATGGACTATACCTTTCTAGTTGCCTTCTTTCCCAAACTAATCTTCTCAAAGCTAGGGTTTGTGGCTCTTGCTCTTCTGAATCTTCTTTTGTTGTAGAGTTTGATTCATCCTCCTTTAGCTCAAACTCTATCTTCTCAGGTTCCATTGGTAGGAATTCATGTGTAACAACATCTTTCAACTCTCTAAACACCACATCTCGGTTGTACACAACCTTCCTTGTTTCTGGGTTCCAAAGCTTGTAACCCTTTAAACCATCCTTATACCCAATAAAGATGCACCTTTCAGATTTATTATCCAACTTGGTCCTTTTCTCCTTTGGAACATGTATATATGCATCACATCCAAATACCCTCAGATGTGAAAGAGAGGGTTTCTTACCAGTCCATACCTCATGTGGAGTCTTATACTCCAACGCTGATGAAGGTGATCTATTAACTAAGTAACATGCAGTCTCCATTGCCTCTGCCCAGAATTCTTGTCCTAACCCAGTACCACTGAGCATGCTTCTTTCCTTTTCCATCAACGTTCTGTTCATTCTTTCTGCAACTCATCTTTCAAATTCCTTCTTGCAGAACTCCCCACCATTATCTGTCCTCAATGCCTTTATCTTCTTCTCTGTCTCGTTTTCCAGCAGAGCCTTAAATTCTTTAAATTTGTCAAAGACTTCAGATTTCTTCCTCAAGAAATATATCCATGTATTCCTTGAGAAGTAATCTATGAATGAAACATAGTACACAGACTTTCCCAGTGATGGAACTGACACAGGTCCAAACACATCACTGTGCACAAGCTCTAATATCTTGTTCGCCCTCTTAGCACCAGAAGGAAAACTCACCCGATTCTGCTTCCCATATACACAATGTTCACAGAAATCGAAATCCAGAGAGCAATTAAACATACCTTCTACCATACCATTTCTATGTAGTATCCGAAGGCCCTTCTCTCCAATATGTCCAAGCCTTTGATGCCATAGCATGGTCTTTTCTCCAGAGACAGCTCGGCTTTCCGCTCCACTTTCAGGAACCACATAACTATTACACCCATCAATAATAGTGCTACCTTGTAGCTTGTACAGAGTTCCAGTCCGAACTCCCCACATTAATACCAGTGCTCCCCGAACCATATTGCAGGAATATTTCTCGAACATTGTTTTTACACCTACATCATCCATATTTCTTACAGAAATCAGATTTCCGGCCAATGCAGGAATATGAAGAACACCAGGAAGTGTTCTAATCCTTCCACCTTGCAACTTCAACTTGACCTTTCCAAGTCCGATGATTCTGGCCTTCCTATCATCCCCTAGGAAGACATCACCACCATCATATTTCTCATACTCGCAGAACCACTCCCTATGGGGAGTGAAGTGAAAGGATGCACCTGAGTCAATCAGCCATGACTCATGATCTACATGTGTATTTGAAGAAGAAGCCAAATACACATCCCCACCTTCATCCGAGGTGGTTTTTTCCTCTGCAGAAGGAGCATCATCGGATCCCTTTCCTTTCTCAGGAGCTTTAGATCTGCAGTCCTTTTTGTAGTGCCCTTCCTTTCCGCATTTCCAGCACACCTTTACAAACTTTCCAGGAGATTTAAATCTCCCTCTAGATTTGGATCTCCCACTCGAAACCTTATTCTTGTTTCTGTTCTGGGACCTTCCTCATACAGATAAGGCATCTCCATTCTGACCCTGCATATTTCTCCGTCTCATTTCCTCCGATAGCAAGGCTGAGACAATGTCATCAAAGTTCAAGGTAGTTGTATTGCTACCTATTGCAATAACCAGACTGTCCCACGAGTCTGGTAGAGAACACAACAAACTGATGCACTTATCTTCATCTAATATTTTAATATCAACAGATGACAGCTGACTTACCACAGTATTGAAGGCGTTCAGATGCTCTGTCACCGAGTCTCCATCCTTCATCCTCAGGTTATACAGCTTTTTCCGCAGGAACAACTTATTCACCAAAGACTTAGATTGGTACAAAGTCCCAAGTTTTTCCCACAAATTCTTCGCCGTAGCTTCCCCAGATACATTCAACAATACTGAATCTGAGACACACAATCGTATTGTGCTCTTAGCCTTCCGATCCAGTTTCTTCCAGTCTTCATTTGACATTCCCGTTGGTTGTTACTTCCTCCACCGTCATGATCTTTATTCCCAGGCGAGATCCTCCATCGAACTACAGCTCGAACTCGGCCCAATTAAGTTTAGCGATCTCTATCTTGCCGACGCTCGCCATCACTTCTTTCTTGAAAGAATCGATCCGCGGATCTCCCCGCGGAACATGGTCTACCTCGGGCCAGAAAAAAACCCTCGGCCCGGCAAGCGTCCCCTTGAATTTGAAACAACTTCGATGCCAAATGTAGGTTTTAACCACAGAAACATAAATTATCTACACACGAATCTTATAACAGAAAATAAACAATAGCGAGAGCATAAGACATAAAACAAATAAACACAGAGATTTTCCCCTGGATCCCAAATCAGGACGACCAGCTTGATTTTGCATTATATTCCTTTTAGTGTTACAACACATATATATATATAAATGCCGAAGCATACATAAACCCAAATCCATTAACCCTGGATTAGAATATAACCATAGTTCCTGTTGTCGACAATTACTGTCTACCCTAGAGACAGCCTAGAGTTGCTATAGACCAGTGCCTAGGACATCTTAGCATAGCAAGGAGCTCATAATATGCGGTTTGTAATCCAAAAGCTCTCTTACTATCTCTTGTAAAACAAGAAAATTAGTTTAAATGGAACCAAACTCTCTCAGAAGCTGATACAAAGATAAGAATAATGTAGGAACATCATGCAAAACTCTAATACAAAAGTATCAGACAGTTAAGAGACAGATTACTACAAAGAGGGCCAGTTCAAATAGTATGCCACAGAAATCAAATATCAGAAAGTGGATGCAGTGAGGAAAACATGAAGGAGATACTAGTTAACATGAGGCTGATACCCAGATACACAACAGAACCACATATGGGCTTATCCCACTAAGAATCCATACATGAAAATGGAATTTTAAAATCACCCTCCTCAAGTAACTAATATAGCAGAAAATATGAATGACATGAACATGGAACAGTATATCATGACTAGGCCTATTTAAAGCGCTTGACTAATCCAAGTATGGGCACCAACTAGGATGAATCCTTACTTAAGATCGGTGAGCCACTCGCATTCTAGAACATGATACGAGAGAAGACGAGCATACGAAATGAGATATTTTATTAACACATAAAGAAAGATTACATACGTGGGTTACCAAAGACCAAGATCCTCGCGCATTTATAACTCCTCCTCACTGAGACCCTACGGGCTCTGAGCCTTTACACAAAAGCTTTACAAGATGTATACAAGAACTTCTCACTGCACAGTTTGCTGATAGAAATCTGGAACCCTTACAATGTTTTTCTTTCTCATTTTTATAGAAGAGATAGAAAGCTCCAGATAATGAGGTAGGTGATACACATTTAATGATCTCATTTGAAACAAAGTGGCGGAAAACATTCGCGCTCATACTGTGAATGACTGAATATAATTATCTGTACTTTGAAATCTACCTCCAGAAATAAATGCACCGAGAGAAAATCTCTTCAGGAACAAGGTGTAAGGGTAACTCTTCGTGAACATTCTGTACGTTCCTGAAGGGAACTTAACTGAAATATCACCTTGAGGATATTGCTTTCTGAACACTGTACCTTCCAATATTTAAATTTAAATCCAAGACCTTTGATGCAGGGCGTTGTATCTCTCGATATTTCGCTGATATTTTTATGCTACCCTATTAATTCTTCATCCGCTCACCATGTGTATTTGAATGACCTTGGAGGGTTTAACAGACTTAGATCCTTGCCCCTCTTTATGGTGGTCATATCACAGTAGCTTCTGGATCTTTTTCTATAAATTTTTCTCTTAAAACAGGGTCCTGCTGCGTATTCTCGGCTTCTGAAATGGAGGTAGAGATTTATGGCGATCCCTCGTCACTGCAACCTGCAAAATTCACAAATAAGTTAAGGATACTGGACACAAAGGTGGTGGACACGAGCATGACCATGGACTGATGACGTGAACTGAGAAGGATGGCGGGGAAGTGAAGAGTGCGATGGAATATACAATGAAACGGTAAAGCTAGAACAAGACGACGGTACGTAACATAAACCATGTAATAATACACGTAATCAGAAAATACAAATGGTGGCGGCGGACGCAAACGACACATGGGCGTACGGGAAGCTAAGTGGAAGGAACGACGTGGAGGTGGACCTGATCAATTAACGGAATGCGTGAACAATTCTGGGCCGCACAATCAAAAATGAAATCAACGGTGGAGAGTGCATTGTACAGCGGCGGAATGGTGGACCCGAGCATTACGTGACTTGGGTTAAATCTCGTGCGACTTTGGAGAATGACCACCGTTAGATGTAGAGCGCATGATCGAACGGTCGATGATAATTCCGCTACCCAACTCTCATCCGGAGAATAATGAGTGAAATGGGTGGTTTGGATATCGTACACCGGGACACACGTCACCTAGCGTATGGAATCGCTGGGTCCGCGGGAAATACCACCTGCTATAGATGGGTGGTGCGGAATAGACCACCGGTTTTCGGGCGTGGGGGCCACCATGGTAGATTAAAATATGGGTCGTCGATCTGTTTTGGATCGGGCGGCTAAGATTTAGCCCGAAAACATAAAGCAATGGGCTCCTTTCGTTTTAACACACGGTTTTGCACATAAGTCACATGGGGAATCAAAACAAAAGGGGCTGAGACCCGATATAAATTTTAATTGCGGGTTTAAGCCTTTGCGGTGTATTTTGTGGTCAGAAATAGTAATGTTAAGCAGAATATGGGGGTTTTAGGCCACGACAGGGGTTTTAAACGGATTCAAATGGGGCTGATGGCCAAAGTTCTGAATGAAGGGGTTGACATGCACAACATCGGCTCCATCTGGGGATGGCATTTTCATCCTTGGACATGTCGAGAACCTGCAGACCATCTGATCATGCTCTAAGTGGATTCTTCTCTTTAGCATCTCTAGTTTTCACTTCATAATTAATCGACACCCACACATTATTAAAATAATGATGAAACAAAAAGAAAACTAATGTACAATATAATACACCAAGTTGTCTTTGCCTCCTGGGTCCCATACTTTGCTTTGCTGGTATCCATTAGTTACATTATTCTTCAACTGTACCCCTCTATGTTTCCATATTTTGTTCTGCAATTTGCCTCCATCTATGCTTCACATTATGTTCTTGTTTTTCCATTGCCAAATTTTCTTTTCTTTCTTGTTGCTATCTGCTGTTTCTGAGGCACCTTCATCATCAGTCTTTTGATGCTATCAATTTCTATGCCCAGCCTTTCTTTTGTCTGGAACTTACCTTGCCCACTGCTGTCTTCAACCTGGGCAGCTTTGATTTTTGCATTTTCCACTGCATCTTCAATATGGCTCTCGAAAGCTTGATCACCTTCTTCTTGTATTTTGGAAGGCAGTGGGATCTCTTCTTTTTGTTCCATTATAGCAGCTTTGAAAAATTTTCTCTCTGCTGGCAACATGCTGCTAGAAAGGACCCTTGATCCTTCTTCAAATGTTTGTAGGAAATGCACATAAGGATCATGAAATGATACATGGTTAAGAGTATCTGGCAGGCAGGCTTCAACCAGGATTCTATCTCCTTTCACTGGATCGAGAAGAAGACTCTCTTGAGAGAGAGAATCTCCTTCATCTCCTTCGTTCTCACAAACTGGAGGACTCAATGCTATGTGGAGGCCCACAACACTGGAGCTCTGGTATATTCTGCTCTTCTGTGCTGAGCTCTGTGAAAAGATCCATGAATTCTTGAGCAGGGGCTTGCTCCATTATTTCCTCTTTTTCAAGAGAAAGCTCGCTATTTTCATTTTGCTTAAGAATATCTTCTTTGCTCTCCTCCTCTTCTTCCTATATTGAATCATATTTATTCAACATAATCTCCAGCCACCTGATTTCTTCATTCCATGGGTTAAAATCTTCCACCGAATTTCCTTCCTCCTTTCTTTGACTATCAAATAGTGTCAAATTTCTTTCATCAGCATCAATCTCTATGTTGGAGAATTCACCTCCTATTTCTAGGAATCCTGTCATCTGTTCTTCATCCTCAAATCCCTGCCAGTGCTTGATATTATCTGGGGTGAGTGTTGCTTCTGGAGGAAGTATGAAAGAGGCGACTTGAGATTGATATGCTGGTTGTTTCAACAGTTCAGTCAAGGGGGCTGGGATTTTGATCTTTTCAAGTTCTTTTTGCAAATTGAAAGCAAAAGGGGATTTTTCTATTGCGATTTCTTTGGACTTTTCATTTTGATCTTGAGTTCTAGTCCACTTCCCTGAATATCTGAGATTATATCTTCTATTGAAATGTGCTTGCATGAAATCATTAAATTGTTTACAATAATGGTCAATTTCTGCTTCCTCCTCTTCTTCTTGCAATGGGCATTCCATTTCTTCGTTGTTTGAGAAAGCATGATTTGAATCTTCTAATTCATAAGTAACATCTTCAGTGGAGTCATCTGTTGGGACTTCTAGGTACAATGGGTGTGGTACCTGATCTTGCTGCTCCTTTGTATCTCTGGGCAATATTTGCAGGGGTGGTCTTTTGTACTGGGAATTGTATCCTCTGTTTGGAGCATTGTAGAAATTTTTAGGGGCTGCGTTCTTAGCCTCCAATTCAAGCTTGACCATCTTCTTAATCATTTTTCTTATTTCGTCCATTTTGTCAGAGTCTTTGTCTTGATTGGAGGTAGAGACCTCTTCTTTGCCTCTCCTTCTAGTATCCTGTTCAACTTTTCCTTTTAATTTCCTAGTGGAGGCAAAGTTTGCTTCTAATTCAAGAGCATCTGACTGAGCATCATCTAGATTGGCAGGTTTCCTTTCCCTCAAGGAGAAGCCAAAATCTGAATCGAAGGCTGCTATGAAGACTACCTTAGCAGCAGTTTGGTGAGGCTTCATCTCAGGAGGTAGGCTCAAATATAACTTATTAAATATTTTAATAAACTCTGACACCCCTTCATTATGTTTCTTCCTTAGAGTATTAAATTCAGTCAGACACATCCCATGATCTTTCTTTTCTCCCCATTTCCTGAGGAAAACTTCTTCCATTCTTTCCCAAGTATTTACAGAACGGTCCGCTAATGTTTTAAACCATTTTCTGGCTTCACCATCCAGAGATTGAACAAACAATCTTAAGACCACGTCCAGATGTTCAACATTCAAATTTTCTACAAAGGCACAGAAGACCTCAAGATGTTTTTGAGCATCAATCTCATTTTATCCATTGAATCTAGGCAAAATCTTCAAATAATCCTGTGGCATATCATTTAGCACTTGTGGTAAGGCCAGTGGAGCATATTTGTTTAACAGGAACGCAGGAATATTAGCCATTGGAGGAGGTGGGGCTTGTGCGGCAATCTGATGTACAAATGGAGGCAGAGGAGGAGGAGGAAGTGGAGTATGGATAACAATAGGAATGTACTGTACAGAATCCTGAGTTGTAGATGGAAACAATTCAAGATTAACAGGGGCTACTTCTGTAACTTCTTTAAATTCCTCAGCCTCAGGGGTAGGATGGAAGTTCACTTTAGTTCTTGCACTTCCCCGGGGTGGACTATCTGAGTAATATTCAGGATTTTCCTCGGTGGAGTCAAAATTTTCAACCAGGATTTCTTGAGAAGAGGAGGATGGAAAGTCTTCTACAGAATGTTCAGGGTTTTCAGCATGAACTGACTGTCTTTCTCTCCAACTTCTCCTATGTATAATCTTTTCTGGGTCAGGCACAGAAGGTATCTTCGACTGTGATGTATCTGACCTCAGATGTGGCTTTCGAGGAGCCAGGACTACCAATATATTTATCAAATAAAAAGTAGTGGAGTCGCTAAGGTGAGAGATACGCAACTCTTCAACTCCTTGTGTTCACCTGATTAGAGAGTGAATATGATTTTTCGAGGCCCAGGGAAACTGATATTCTTGAATTCGCTCCCCGGCAACAGCACCAGAAAGATGTTGTCGAAAATTATTGTCTACCTTAGAGACAGCCTAGAGTTGCTATAGACCAGTGCCTAGGACATCTTAGCATAGCAAGGAGCTCATAATATATCTTGGGTTGTCAATCCAAAAGCTCTCTTATTATCTCTTGTAAAATAAGGAAATTAGTTTAAATGGAACCAAACTCTCTCAGAAGCTGATACAAAGATAAGAATAATGTAGGAACAACATGCAAAACTCCAATACAAAAGCATCAGACAGTTAAGAAACAACTTACTGCAAAGAGGGCCAGTTCAAATAGTATGCCACAGAAATCAAATATCAGAAAGTGGATGCAGTGAGGAAAACATGAAGGAGATACTAGTTAACATGAGGCTGATACCCAGATACACAACAGAACGACATATGGGCTTATCCAACTAAGAATCAATACATGACAATGGAATTTTAAAAGCACCCTCCTCAAGTAACTAATATAGCAGAAAATATGAATGACATGAACATGGAATAGTATATCATGACTAGGCCTATTTAAAGCGCTTTACTAATCCAAGTATGGGCACCAACTAGGATGAATCCTTACTTAATATCAGTGAGCCACTCGCATTCTAGAACATGATACAAGAAGATAAATGTAATGAAATGAGATATTATATTAACACATAAGAAAAGATTACATACTGTGGGATACCAAAGACCAGAATCCTCATTACATTTATAACTCCTCCTCACTGAGACCCTACGGGCTCTGAGCCTTCATACAGAAACTTTACAAGATGTATACAAAGCCTTTCACTGCACAGTTTGCTGATAGAAATCTGGAACCCTTACAATGTCTTTCTTTCTCGTTTTTATAGAAGAGATAGAAAGCTCCAGATAATGAGGTAGGTGATACACATTTAATGATTTGATTTGAAACAAAGTGGCGGAAAACAGTCGCGCCCATACTGTGAATGACTGAATATAATTATCTGTACTTTGCAATCTACCTTCAGAAATAAATGCACCGAGAGAAAATCTCTTCAGGAACAAGGCGTAAGGGTAACTCTTCGTGAACATTCTGTACGTTCCTGAAGGGAACTTGACTGAAATATCACCTTGAGGATATTTCTTTCTGAACACTGTACCTTCCAATATTTAAATTTAAATCCAAGACCTTTGATGCAGGGCGCTGTATCTCTCGATCTTTCGCTGATATTTTTATGCTGCCCCATTAATTATTCATCCGCTCACCATGTGTATTTGAATGACCTTGGAGGGTTTAACAGACTTAGATCCTTGCCCCTCTTTATGGTGGTCATATCACAGCAACTTCTGGATCTTTTTCTATAAATTTTGCTCTTAAAACAGGGTCCTGCTGCGTATTCTCGGCTTCTGAAATGGAGGTGGAGATTTATGGCGATCCCTCGTCACTGCAACCTGCAAAATTCACAAATAAGTTAAGAAGACTGGACACAAAGGTGGTGGACACGAGCATGACCATGGACTGATGACGTGAACTGAGAATGATGGCGGGGAAGTGCAAAGTGGCAATGGAATATACAATGAAACGGTAAAGCTAGAACAAGGCGACGGTACGTAACATAAACCATGTAATAAGACACGTAAACAGAAAATACAAACGGTGGTGGTGGATGCAAACGACACGTGGGCGTACGAGAAGCTAAGTGGAAGGGACGACGTGGAGGTGGACCTGATCAATTAACGGAATGCATGAACAATTCTAGGCCGCACAATCAAAAATGAAATCAATGGTGGAGAGTGCATTGTACAACGGCGGAATGGTGGACCCGAGCATTACGTGACTTGGGTTAAATCTCGTGCGACTTTGGAGAATAACCATCGTCAGATGGAGAGCGCAGGATCGGATGGTCGATGATAATTCCACTACCCAACTCTCATCCGGAGAATAATGCACGAAATGGGTGGTTTGGATATCGTACACCTGGACACGTGTCACCCAGCGTATGGAATCGCTGGGTCCGCGGGAAATACCGCCTGCTATGGATGGGTGGTGTGGAATAGACCACCGGTTTTCGGGTGTGGGGGCCACCATGGTAGATTAAAATATGGGTCGTCGATTTTTTTTGGATCGGGCGGCTAAGATTTGGCCCGAAAACATAAAGCAATGGGCTCCTTTCGTTTTAACACACGGTTTTGCACATAAGTCACATGGGGAATCAAAACAAAAGGGGCTGAGACCCGATATAAATTTTAATTGCAGGTTTAAGCCTTTGCAGTGTATTTTGTGGGCAGAAATAGTAATGTTAAGCAGAATATGGGGGTTTTAGGCCACGACATGGGTTTTAAACGGATTTGAATGGGGCTGTTGGCCAAAGTTCTGAATGGAGGGGCTGATATGTACAACAGTTCCCTTGACTAGATCTATTAAATACCAGGGGCTGAAAACCATCATACCCCAAAACCATGTGTAAAATCGTGCACAAAACATGGGTGGGTCCGCCTATGAGTGGGTCCGCACACCAAAAAAAAATTTGTCGGGCCGCTGCCCCGGACCTTGACAAGGGGGGCTGTCGCCCCCCTGTGACCCCCCTGCTGCGCCCGACGCAATGTACAGCGCGTGGGGCTAGTCGTGGAAAGAATATAACACATAACCAATATTCCATAGCCTTGTTTCATGAGTCATTTCTCCCTTGGTTAGTTATCTCTTCCAATCATATGGAGAGTTTGTTTTTGCCTCCTGCATAACAAACTTATACAATGTCATTATTTGCTGCCATGGTCATCATGAGTCGTGCTTTTGTTCAAGGGAAGTTAAACCTGAGTTGGCCATTCTGCGGTGTCTCTTGAATTATTCTTTAGGCCTCCTCAGTTTTTTCAGTATCTTGTACTATCACATCAGATGTTTGGTCCTATGCTCATGCTGGTTTGAGAAGGTCTGCATTGACTTCTTGCTGGCGGGTTTGTCTCTTATCGACTACAACATATTGCTCTCAGAGTAAACCTAGAGCCACATCCTGGCCCTATTTACATTATTGATAGGTGTCCTTGTGCTCAGCATTTGATCATCATTATGGGTCTTTGACTGAGTGGTTTTCCTTTTGTTCGACGCCAGCATACATTATCACACTTGGGATTCATGCAGTACCTTGATTTCCATTTGACCCTATCAGTGGATATCTCGCCTCTTTGTCAACTTTCATTATTGGTTGGTTGAGAGGGTTTCTTCCATGTGCTAGCTTAATCTTGTACATGTCAGAAATGTACTTCGGGTTGGTTCCTTCACTCTACTTCGTCTGATTCCTTCCAAATCTTGGCCTACGAGTTACACTCGCATTGGACTGATGTGGGATGCCTCAATGCCTTCCTTCCAGCAAATATTTTCCCATCGACTCTAACTCATTGCTCTGGGAATAAGGTCTAGAGTCTTTTTTTAGTACGTTAGGGTTTGCAGTCATTAGTGGCAGACTCTTCATTATTGACAGTGAGGATTCATTATTTCCTCCTGATTGATAGATTCTTACAAGTGTTCACCTTCAAATCATTCATTCACAATTGTTCAATTGTACTAGGGCACCTTGACACTCATTATCATTATCGGTTGGTTGTCTCACATTTGTTAACAGTTTACATTATTGACTGGTAATCAAACAATTTCTCATGTGGTAGACTTTAGCTCATTCATTCCCATTGTGTAGAATTGTGCCATAGTGATTGGTGAAGACCTCGGGTTTGCATCAGCATGCTTCAGTTCATTGTTGACATTTCATCCAGCTTCTGCCAATGACACCGTCCACCCCTATATGTTTCAGTTTCAGTACAACAGCATCTTCTATGTTGGCCCCCGAGTTGCGTGATTGTACCATATTTTCCACCTCTTATGATTTGGTACCTGGAGATTCAGTTACTTGAGTGATCAGATTGTTGGGAAAAGTAATGAGAGGGGGGGGGGTAAATCAGTATTTAGGACTTACTCAATTTTTTTTACTTTTTCATGCTCTAAAACCCATACGCTACTTTGTAGAAGCCAACTAGCATATACACGTGGATGTCCTTCATAAAACTCACGTATATACGTAGATCTTATTATGCCATTAATTCTTTACTTAGATCTATGCAAAATTCATTCTTCTGATGATTAGATAATAGTAAGCATGTGCAGTAATAACAGAATAAACCATCACACATACGCATCACACAAGAACACCAGGATTTAAACTGGAAACCAAAGTTGGGAGAAAACCACCGCTGCCGTTGTCTCAGCCTTCAATATTTTATTATAAAGAAAACATCTTACAACTATGTGATGGCGCAGACTCATACCATCACGCAGGCACCCACCTGCGCTCATTTACCAGCCTCTCCTGGAAGGGAGCTACGACCCCCTGCTCTCGTTTACCAGCCTCTCTTGGAAGGGAGCTATGACCCCCTGCTCTCGTTTACCAGCCTCACCTGGAAGGGAGCTACAACCCCCTGACTGAAGGCTACAACCCTCAGCACCACCATGGACCACGTTTCATCAATTTTCATACTGAATCCAATATATTCAACATAACACAACTTGCAGGCCACTTTTCATCATATTTTTAGACTGGACCCACTCCACACATTTAAGCTCAATCATACATCAAACTGATACTTATGACTTCATAAATTCACTCATTGAATCATAAACCAAACAACCAACAACTTGATCTTCAATCAATCATAATCAGTAGCATAATCATCATTCAAACAACCCAGATCTGTATGAATACCTCATTGACAGATAACAGTAAACCAACAGAACAGATCAGACATTTCATTCCACAGACTTCAGCAAACCCTAGTTTTCATATGTGCTTTCCTTTCACTGATCTGGCGTATATACGCTCTTTCATGAATATAAACCCGCGTATACATCTGCACATATTACAGAACTAATTTCACAACCCATACGCGCTTTCTCTTAATCTAACCCGCGTATATACGTGGTTCCTCTGTTACAAACTTGTGTATAGATCTTCAGACATTTTAGGGCAGCACAATTCTTCAGAACAGATGCATAGCTCAGATTTTACCCTTCACTTCAGACAGATGTTCGCCTCATCTCAGATTCCTCAAACAGATCTAGAAAATACAAATACATTTCAGATCTAGATTCCCTTCTTCATCATTTTCTTCATAGGTGCATTATGAATTCAGATCTATCATTCAACTTTTACCCATTCCATACAGATATACTTCAAAGAGAAGTATTCATTAAAACCCAGACATCTTACTCACCCTTTGTACAATGAATTTCTTCTCGTTAAATAGATCTAGCCTTTTTCAATACCATGAGCCAAAACCACATCCCTTCCGATGGTATTCCTGAACGGGATCAAATAGACAATCCAACGCTCAATACAATGGGTCAATACCATGGTAGTAACCCCTGGTTTTACACATTTAGAGCGCAATTATTCATACGCAACTTGGCACGTACTTTTCCGTGTGCATACGCTAGTTCTCCTAAACAAACCCGCGTATGCTTTGTGACACACACTTTTCATCATTGTTCTGGCCCTTACTGAAATTCTTTCTTCTGCACCATCTGTACTGATTTTAGATACATCAGATTTACATCGTTAACAAGTTCATCAAGTCAAGACCAACTTCATCAAGTAGGTTTCCATCATCTTCATCAAGTGGGTTGCCATCAAGGACAACACTTTGCATCATATTGCCAACAATCTCCCCCTTTGGACTTGATGGCAACCACGATGGTGTTTGATCATAACAGATAGATACATTAAGCATAATGATATTCTCCCCCTATTCAAACACCATGTCACTCTCCCCCTTTGACATCAAGGGCAAAGGGTGGATCAAAACCAATACAAGGTTTTCCTCCTCATGTAGAAAGAAGAGCGCTGTAGATCTGATGTGCATTGAAGTTACCATGCTCCCCCTGAGTTCATGTTGAATGTTCAAACATATTTTTCAATGAAGTACATGACTCTATGACCTTCCTATCACCAAGGATTCATACTTACATCAAAGATCAAACTAAGTGGATTTACATATGAGACTCAAATATCCAACCAAGAGGGTTTACACATTTTGACTCAAGTACCCAACCAAGTGGGTTTACACATATTGACTCAAGTACCCAACCAAGTGGGTTTACACATTTGATCAAGTCCTTACATGACTGAATATTACAATTTTACATCATGACCTTTTCATCAAATTACAAATATGACCTTTTATGACCAATACCAGAAAGACCTCAAGAGAGAGAGATTTTATTTCAGAATCATCATAATGCCAACAATGCATTACGCTCAACAAGGCTAATGCCCTCCCTGAAAATGTGCATCCAAGCATCCTTTCCATATGACCAAAGTTCCTCCTTAGCTTGTGCAATATGAATACTTTCAACAGCAAGTCATCAAGGCATCTTCACCTAATATCAGAGAATGAAACAGAAATATAAGAACTGGAATATCACCAGAGACACCAAACAACATCAGAGATATCAAATAGCACCACAGCTTGTGTTGAATAATGCTGATCCAGAAATATTTGTCAGCAACCATCCATGTGATATGATATCACCAAGATATTCAAGATTTATCATGATGTAACATGTGTAGGAAGAAACGATGTCAACCGTGACAGGAATCATTAGCAACAAACTCTGCCAGATCTGTCCTTATCTCTGAATCATAAGACTTCCATCTCATCAAAAGATACTCTTCAGCAAACAGCAAACAGGGCTCATCCATAAACTTATCATAAGAAACCATGTATCAGTTCATCATCATTTTGAGCATGAGTATTATCAAAACTAAAGAATAACTAGATACAATGCCAACAGTGCAATCATTAGCAATTAGACTGATGCTCCCCCTGAACTTGTTCTCCTGATCTTTAGCTGTCAAACTATTTTTCTTATCATAAATGCATACGCGTCTGTCTCTACTGTAACTTGCGTGTATACGCGGCTTTAGTTCATCAAACCCGCGTATGGAAAGTGAAATATAGAAAATTTCACATTCCTTCATCTCCCCCTGAAGTTCTACCACCTGTACCTGTCTTCTTCACATCAGATGTTCTGTTAGAAATAAACATAACCAGAATTACCGAACCAACCATGGGAATCACCATACATTGCTCCCCCTATGACGATACATTACTAATCCCCATAATGTATCTCACATAACTCCTGCAGTCATTAATAGAAGTAAGCTTTAGAAGCGGATGACTGCAGTAGGGTCAATATTCCCTACGTTTCTAACCGGTCCTCCTTCTTTTTCCAGCTTTGCTTGAAACTTCTTATTGTGTGCTGGAAATTATCCAATTTCTTAAATCTGTTCATCCTGCACTCCTTTTCCACATGTCCATACTTGTTACAAGCATAAAATCTTATGTGACCAGAAAAGTAAGCATAAGGATCATAATTTGTTTTTCTATTCCTTCTTCTATTGTAGTTAGCTGCTTTATGACCAAACTTTCTGCATGAAAAACAATATCCCTTGAAGAAACCAAAGTACCTTTCTGTGTAGAATCTGTTTTTTTGTGACTAAAATGATCTACTTCTGCAATTGGCTACAACATGCCCATAATTATGACATTTAAAGCATTCAACATTATTGATGCTTCTATAGTTAGGAGAGAAAGATTTCTTTTTAGAGTTCATGATTGTCGGTTGATCTTTTGCTTATTTCAACACTTCAGGTTTTGCATTGATATCCGTTGAATCTTTAGCACTTCCTTGTGAACTAGATTCTCCCTTAACAGTTTCATGAAAACCAAGACCAAATATAACAGAGGGAGACCTTTGACTACTAAGAATATTATCCAGAATCTTAGTACTATCTTGAAACCTCAAAAGTTTATGCTTTTCTTCTAATTTACCTTTTAGAATGTTTACCTCAACCTCCAATTTCTGGCATTTCTTCTTAATACATTCTTCTTTCCTTCTTCCTTCTTCTACTTGATCATTCAAGTTTAGAATCTCTTCCTTCAATCCATTTTCTTGTTCTTCAAAATTTTGTAAAATTTCTTCATTCTTCTTATTAGATTTTTCCAGATCTTCTTTGAGGGAGATGATTTCTGCTTCAAGTCCTTTTTCTTCAAATGATTGTAGCCGTTCTTCATTCTTCTTATTTGATGCTTCGAGATATGATTTCAGAGAGATGATTTCTGCTTCAAATCCTTTTTCTTCAAATGATTGTAGAAGTTCTTCATTCTTCTTGTTTGATGTTTCGAGATCTGCTTTTAGAGAGATGATTTTTGCTTCAAGTCCTTTACTTCGATTGGTTACATTATCGTACACCCTTTGATACATTTCTATCCGTCTTTGATACATTTCCATCTGACCATTCATTGTTTCTATCTGTCCTTTCATTTGAGAGATCATCTCTTTGTAGATATATTCTTGCTTATTAGATGATCTTTGTAGTTCTTCAACTTTAATCTTGAGAGCTTCTTCTAGATCCATAACATTCCTTTTACTATCTTCACCATTACATGCACAAGAAGGTAAATCACAAGAACAACAATCAGTACATGTTTTGTCTTCTTCATTTTCTACTGCACATTTTTTCTGAGATATCTCCTTTTGAGTAGCCTTCTTATTTTTCTTCCTTCCCATGGTGACGGATCTCCTTCAAGCGATCAAGCTCCTGCAGAAGGACCTGACCTAAAACCAATTGTTGGGAAAAATACTGAGAGAGGGGGGGGGTGGTGAATCAAGATTAGGACTTACTCAAAACTTTTTACTTTTTTCATGCTCTAAACCCATACGCGCCGTTGCCGAAGCCAACTAGTGTATACACGCGATATCCTTCATGCAACTTGCAGATATGCATGAGATCTTATTATGCCATTAATTCTTTACTTAGATCTATGCAACATTCATTCTTCTCCGATGATTAGATACGTAAGCATGTGCAAGAATAAATGTTAACAAACAATCACATACGCATCACACAAGAACACTGTGATTGAAGGTGGAAACCCAAGTCGCGAGAAAACCACTGCTGCCGTCGTCTCAGTCTTCAATATTTTATTATAAAGAAAACATCGTACAACCATGTACTGGCGCAGACTCATACCAGCACACAGGCACCCACCTGCAGAAGGCTACAACCTTCTCTCGTTTACCAGCCTCTCCCGGAAGGGAGCTACAACCCCCTGCTCTCGTTTACCAGCCTCTCCTGGAAGGGAGCTACGACCCCCTGCTCTCGTTTACCAGCCTCACCTGGAAGGGAGCTACAACCCCCTGACTGAAGGCTACAACCCTCAGCACCACCATGGACCACGTTTCATCAATTTTTATACTGGATCCAATATCTTCAACATAACATAACTTGTAGGCCACTTTTCATCATATTTTCAGACTGGACCCACTCCACACATTTAAGCTCAATCATACATCAAACTGATACTTGTGACTTCATCAATTCACTCATTGAATCATCAACCAAACAACCAACAACTTGATCTTCAATCAATCATAATCAGCAGCATAATCATCATTCAAACAACCCAGATCTGTATGAATACCTCATTGACAGATAGCAGTAAACCAGCAGAACAGATCAGACATTTCATTCCACAGACTTTAGAAAACCCTAGTTTTCATACGCGCTTTCCTTTCGATGATCTGGCGTATATACGCTCTTTCATGAATATAAACCCGCGTATACATCTGCACATATTACAGAACTAATTTCACAACCCATACACGCTTTCTCTTAATCTAACCCGCGTATATACGTGCTTCCTCTGTTACAAACTTGCGTATAGATCTTCAGAAATTTTAGGGCAGCACAATTCTTCAGAACAGATGCATAGCTCAGATTTTACCCTTCACTTCAGACAGATGTTCGCCTCATCTCAGATTCCTCAAACAGATCTACAAAATACAAATACATTTCAGATCTAGATTCCCTTCTTCATCATTTTCTTCATAGGTGCATTATGAATTCAAATCTATTATTCAACTGTTACCCATTCCATACAGATATACTTCAAAGAGAAGTATTCATTAAAACCTAGAAATCTTACTCACCCTTTGCACAATGAATTTCTTCTCCTTAAATAGATCTAGCCTTTTTCAATACCATGAACCAAAACCATATCCCTTCCGATGGTATTCCTGAACGGGATCAAATAGACAATCCAGCGCTCAATACAATGGGTCAATACCATGGTAGTAACCCCTGGTTTTACACATTTAGAGCGCAATTATTCATATGCGACTTGGCATGTACTTTTCTGCGTGCATACGCTACTTCTCCTAAACAAACCTGCGTATGCTTTGTGACACACACTTTTCATCATTGTTTTGGCCCTTACTGAAATTCTTTCTTCTGCACCTTCTGTACTGATTGTAGATACATCAGATTTACATCATTAACAAGTTCATCATGTCAAGACCAACTTCATCAAGTAGGTTGCCATCATCTTCATCAAGTGGGTTGCCATCAAGGACAACACTCTGCATCATATTGCCAACACAGATATCTACTACAACATCATTAATCAGTATTCTATATGTGATACTTGCACTTGATTTCCGACTTGTACTTCCGAGTAGTGCTCAGATAATTCACTATGTAATTTCTATTTTAGTTATACTTGTATACATTTTGGATCTATAGACATGATTTTCTTTCACTGAGCATGGGGATGCCTGCCTCAGACATGAGTTGACTCTTTGACTTCTTTCATTGGTTTTTTGATAGGCTGAAATCTGGTGACGTCCTCTCTTGTCTTCGCAAGGTTCTTTCTATTCACATAATATTTTCAGCCATCATGTACCCCTTCTGACCTCATATCTTAGGGGGCATATGTTATAGCATCATTTTTCACCCTCATGTGAATAATGATTGTTTCTTTTTCCCTAGGCACCCTTTCCTTCCAGACTTAAACAAATTCATAAAAACAGTGTTAAAACTCCCATATGTGATTATGCCTTGAATTTTCCACGTATATACGTGAGTCCGTTCATACTTTTCCACGTATGCCATTTAAATCATTAAAAAATATATAAATTCCTTATTTTTGTGGTAGGGCGATGGTTATTCCCGTAATTCAACCACCCCAGCCCATGGCCCAACTGTTTCCAACTGCTGAAACTACTTTGAGGGAGTATAAAAGCCCCTCATGTGTATGGCCTAAGGGGGAGATAAAATTATAGATATTATACTCTGTTGGATCCATATTTCAAGTCTAATGTTCTTGTGCCTCCTGCACTTCCCAGGTATATTCAGGAAACCCTTGTTTCTTTGAAGATGATCATCATCTTATATGATATCTCATGTGCACACATCTTGGAATAATCCTAGCGAGGTGAGGGCTGGACGCATCTAGAGGACGGTCTACTCGAAGGCTGTGCAAGGATTCAGGTGATCTCTCCACTTTCTATTCTTGTACATGCCATTTATAATAAGAAGTACCGTCTTGTTCCCAAATATTCATGTGTCTATATAAGTGTAAAGATTGTTAGTTAAACATTTTGTATTGCTTATATGATATTGTACATTGATTATACTGACATCTAGGAACAATATATGTTCTACAGCTAGTGTTTCGTGCTCGTCCTTTCTTGATTTCCAGGTTGCGAAGAACAAGGAGTTGCTAGGGGTTTGAACCCTGTAGGATCTACATCAAACCTAGGACTTTTAGGTAAGTTCCGAAATTGATTAAATCTAGTTATCAACATAAAATATAGGTTAATTGAGTCCTTCTTGAATGGTATGCCCCTGATCTGTGAAGGTTTCCAACCCAAAAACCTTTAGGGAGTTATTTCCTGAAACACTGTTCTTAATTTTTCAAAGGGCATAAAGAGCCTAAAACCATCCTTAGTCAAAATAATTTTTTCATATGACAAAGAGAGAAAAACTCCCAAGGCACAGAGTTCTGATTTTTTGGCACAGTCTTCGGGAAGAAAAACTTGCACTGCACTCCTGTAGAGTCGCGCTGCGCACTTGAAAACGTTTCCTGTGCATTTTTCAACAGCGTGCTGTGCGTTTATAGCATAATTTTGCGCACATAACCGTCGCCCGATAGAAATGTGCATAGGTGCCCGACCCTCTTGCCAACTCTCTGTCGCACTGCGTTCCTACAGTCTGCCCCAGGGCATCTGACACAACGTGCAAAGTGATACATCCATCATTGTGCAGATTTTTCCCTGCCAACATCATGCAGCCTTTGCCCGACAAGCATGTTCAGGACTTCCTGAGCTGCACGCAACTACATTCAAGAGCTATATGCATATTCGTTCAGGAGCTGCACGCATACACATTCAGGAGCTACACGAAGCTCCGTTCAGGAGCTGCCCAAACACGTTCAGGTACTGCCCAAAATGCATTCAGGAGCTGCCCAAACATGTTCAGGAGCTGCACGAGGCTCCATTTAGGAGCTATCCAAACTGCATTCAAGAGCTGCCCAAACTGCATTCAGGAGTTGCACGGAGCTCCATTCAGGAGGCACGCGACCTACCCATAAGGTGTTTTGAGCCAGTTTTTTTAGCTGTGGAGATATTTTGAGAGGTATTTTGAGCTTTTCTCACATGTCCCTATTTTTCGAAAAAAATATGGTTACAAAGAAAATTGAAAGCTTATTTTAGAGAAGGCAGTGAAATCCTAAAGAAAACACTTGGCCTATACACTGTTGAGCCTTGACCTAATTAGAACCTCACCATCTCATTCACCATTTTCACGTCCTTCCATAAGAAATTTCATTTCTTTTCAAAAGGTCTTGAGGCAGGGGTGAAGACAAAATGCCTAGGGAACGCAGTTTTGACATTGATGAGGTAAGTCAAAGGCCTAAAGAGCAGCAAAGGAAGGGTGGTAAGCCAAATAGTTTTGAGCCTATAAGCACTGAAGAGCTGATAGCCTCTCCTACTATATTTTCCTGTTTTCAAGAATTAGGATGCTATGAATTTTATAAAAAGGTACAAAAGATCCAGAGTCACCCTCAGTTGACCAAGATCTTTTCCCTAAACCTTCTTAACCACCAAGTACACCTAGCTGGGGTGAATTTTGAGCTGACCACCAATGCCATCTCTATGGACACTTGAATACCTTGCATAGGAGAAAGGTGGTTCAAACAAATTCATCTGGACTTAAGCCACTATCACCCATTCTTGAAACCAAGTTGTCAAGTTGGTTGCAAAACCATGTTCCCCTTCTCTCATCTATTGGACATATATGCTCTCCTAATGAAGATCATTATGAAATACTTCACCTGTGAGGGTAGGTTCTCCAGAGTCTATTCCTACCACATAAGACTCCTCATGCATTTCACCAAAACCAAGATGCTACATTTTCCCTACTACCTCTGTAAAAGTATTGAGAAAATGTCTTCCATCATGCAAAAGAGGCCTCCATCCCAACAAATGTCAAGCCTTTTTCATTATTCCCTCATCAAAGTGATTGTCTCACACCAACTAGAACAACAAGGAATCCCATGGGAGGTTTTCATTGCCCATGATGATTTCACAACTCCACAGCCTATCCTTCTACAAATTCTTCCATCATCATCTCAAATTCCTCCTCACACACCTCCATCACCCTCCACTAACCTTGGTTCATCCTCTTCACATGAATCATTTCCTCAAATAGACATTCCTCATTCACCTTCTCCTAAGAAGTCAGAACATGAAGAAAGCAGTGAAGGAGAGGAAGATGAGCAAGAAGAAAACAGTGAAGGAGAGGAAGATGGAAATGAAGAAAGTAGTGAAGGATAGGAAGATGAAAATGAAGAAAGCAGTGAAGGAGAGGAAAAGGAAAGTGATAAAGGCAGTGACAAAGAATAAAGTGTTGATGAAGAAGAAAATAGAGATGAAATCAGTGAGCCCAATGGTGAGAAAAAATACCAAAATAGTCGGTCAAATGATGAAGAATATGACTCCAAGGATACAGGGACAGAGGCAGCTTATCAAGAGGAAAATAGTGAGCTAGAAAAAGAGGAAAACAATGAGCCTAATGACAGTAAAAAAACAAATGACATTCAAGAAGAAGAAGTAAACAATGAAGAAGATGACACTGAAAATCAAAGGAGAATGGAGAGGAGGCATATGAAAGTAGTGAAGGATACAAAGAGGATAGTGAACAAGATGGAAGGAGCAGCCAAGAAACAGAGTTTGAAAGTGATTTCAGTGGGAAAAAAAATGAAGATAATGAGCCAAATAATGAGGGTAATGAACCAAACAGTGACAAGAAGTCAACCAAGAGGATAGTATACGTGATGGTGAAGGGAAAAATTATGAAGACAAGGACAGTGAGCATAGAGAAAATGAAAATGATACAAGTTATGAAACAGAGGTTGAGATTGAGGGTGAATACCATAGGCAAGACAAAGAAGACAGTGGGCAGAGAAGTGAAGAAAACTCACCTAATGAGGAAGAAAGTGGCCACGAAGGTACAAGAGGGAATAATGAGATTGACTATGACAGTGACCTTACAGAGAGTGAAAACGGTGATACAAAGGTGAGTTTGACAGTGAAAACAGTGGGTCAAAGGATGAAGAAGAGGACAGTCATGAAGATGAAGATGTACCAAGCAGTGATAAAGACACTTCTATCATTCCAAAAACAGAGGATGATAGTCCTAAGGATCTTTATAGTGATGATGGCATAAGAGATAGTGAGAATGCTTATCAAAAGGGTAGTCAAGAGAAAGGTGAAAAATATGCACACACAAAGATCATCCATGACGAGAAAAACAGTCCTAAGGCCACTAATGATCAAGGTTTCCAAATGAAACTTGTTGTACCTGTTATTTTCCCGTGATTTGGAAGATTGGTAAACCAAATGAAAGGGTAAAATGAGACCAGTCTTTGGAGTCCTAGGACCTAGCCTTCCCGGACTAAGAGAGGGCTCTCTCTATTATGTGAACGATGTGAACTTGTTCGCTTTGGATGGTTGATTTTAGGCTAGTTGTGAAGTGTAGGTTTGTTGTTTGTTTTGGTTGGGGTAAGACGTTCAAGTAGGATAGGTGGAGTGAGAGGATATCAAATCAATGGGGCTATGGAGTCTATGAAGTCATTTATATCTTGATAATGAATCAGGTTACATCACAGGGAAAATCTAGTGTAGTTAATGGATCTTTTAAGTTTATGTGTGAGGTGAAATGGACATCAAGTTTGAGAACCAAGGTAGGGCAAAGGGCAGTTAAGAATCCTTTGTCAAATACCTATGAACAAATAGGTCTTAAATAATGATAAGAAAAATATAATAATAATGAGATATGGCACACCATTTACTTAATGAAAATACCTTTAGATAAATAAACATTTAAGATAAAAAATCCAGTGGAACAAGGAAGCAAGAGAACTTATCTAAATTCAGTGATTCTACTTTCAAGATTTGAAAACATATAAGAGAAAAATAGAATCAACAAATGAAGAGGGAAAACATAAAAATCATCCATTAAACTATAAAGAACTTTTAGGCAGAATGATAAGCATATTCAAAGGGAAATATCCAAACAAGTCTTCTTTGACTTAACCTAACTATCCATACATCAAAGAGAGATTTCAAGACAGATTTTAGATAGCATTAAACAAGAAGAGCTTACCATGAATCATGTTTATAAAATAGAATGTTAATCTAATAATTAAATAGAAAATATTAGGTGGGCCTAAGGAGTAATGAAGAATTCTTTAAGCTAACCCAACAGAAGAAAACATGAAAACAATAGCTAACAGGAGGATTGAGATGCCTCAAACAACATTTATCATCCTATACTTTTCTGAGCTATTGAAAAATAGAAATATGGAAAAATGGAAAACAGGAAAAAACATGAACATATGAGAGATACATCACCATTAACTAAACTCAGGGATCCTGCAAGAAAGCCTTCATCACCATCAATCAAGGCAATCCATCCACAAACTCCACAACACTAAATTGTTCTTGAAGTTTCAAAAACCATGTATTTATCTTAACACATCAAGTTCCCAAGTATTTAAAATGAATCCTCATGCCTTATATAACAAGCAAGGAACAGGAAAGCCAACTAGAGCATCTAGAAGCCTATTGGCCAACAATAAATATCCTAACTTGTCCTTGAGGCCTTGCAAGGCCCAAGTCACAAAATATCTAAAAAAATATCTTTTTTGGCCATAAATAGTAATTATATTGAATTTTAGGCCCTGACAAGCATATGAAAACTTGTCAAACGCACATTCTTCCTAGTCACCCATAGGAGCGTAGCACACTATGTCAAAAATTGAAACTATGCCAGGAGCACAACACAGAGACAGGAAAAATAAGCCTTTTGCAGCAGTGTTTTGGAGGCCTTCCCAATGTCGGAAAAGGCTCTGTGATGGCTCGTTGGAAAGCCCTTGAAGTATAATTTCTAGATATACCTTTATTTATTCAATATGAACTCTACAAGTTTCCCAAAAAGTGAAAATTCCAGGAGCGCAACACATGCTCAGAAAAGTGGGCAGAATGGTGACAAAATGAGTGTTTTTGACCCTTTTGGGGGACCAAAACAACTCCAATTGGGCCGAAAATTGGTGAGCATGCTCCTCTCATGATGAGGAATCCAAAAATGTAAACCTTTGTTCTTGAAGATGCCCTGGGAAAAATCGCAGCACAGGGTGTGCTGTGCTCCTAGCCTCAAAATTTGCAAGAAACAAATTTTTTTTCAATTTATCTCAAATTTGGTAGGTAGGTGCCTCAAGGGTCCCTAGAGACCTGTAGAAAATCTTGGGACAAAATACCAAGCCTAGCTTGGTATTTTTCATCTTTTGGCACCGGGCCCTCATTTTGGGCAATTTTGAGCTTCTTCCTTGCAACTCGGTTTCTTCGTTCATAGTGCTCAGTCATTCTCCTTTGCAAGTTCAAATATTTGTTGGCCTTCTCCATTTTGGCCTCATGATGTATGTTCGCCCTTTCAAGCCATGATTCCATGTTGTGCTCAATTTCCATGGAAAGGAGTTCAGTGAGGGGAAATTGTTGTGCTTGGGTTGATTCTTTCTCCTTCTCTCGTGCCAAAGCATTTCTTAGACCCATAGTTGTAGGCCTCCTTCTAAAATGAACCTCCTCATCCTCACTTTCTTCATAAGCACCCATGTACTCCTCCAACTTCACCTGTGCTCTTTCAGCCTCTTTCTGGTATTTGAGCTCACTTGCTTCATAGATGGCCTGCTGGCCACTCATTTTTTTGTTCTGCATCTGCAAGAAGTAAATGACATCCTTAGACCTTTCTAATTCAACTTCCAAGTCCTTGATCTGTGCATTCCTGTCTTGTAGAAGGGAGTTTTCAATTCTTGTCTCATTTTCCTCATCACCGTCTATGTGAATGAGTTCAAACTCTCTTTCCTCCTCATTATTGTCTTCTTCCTCTTTCACTTGTTGTTTACCTTTGTTAATCACTTGAGTTGAGGAGGATGGAATGCCCCCTTGCCCTTTAGAGGCAGAAAACACATGCCTCTCTCCTCTTTGATAGGTAATGGGGAAAGGTGCAACAATTTTCATTTGGAAACTTTAATCATCAGTGACCATAGGACTACCTTTCTCCTCTTGTGTGATCTCTGTGTGTGCATCTTTTTAATCTTGCTCATGACTGTCCTTTTGAGAATAATTTTCATTATCTCTTATGCCATCATCACTGTCAAGACCCTTAGGACTGTCATCCTCTATTTTTGCAATGCTAGAGGTGCATTTATCACTACTTGGTACATCTTCATCTCCATGACTATCCTCTTCTTCATATTTTGACCCATTGTGTTCACTGTCAAAATCAGCCTTGTATCACAGTTTGCACTCTCTGTGGGGTCACTGTCATAGGAAATATCATAAGTCCCTCTTGTAATTTGATGGTCATTTTCTTTTTCACTAGGTGAGCTCTTTTGGTTGATTCCTTATTCACTGTCATGTTCATTATCTTCATTATTTGACTCATGATCTTCATTGTTTTGCCCACTGAAATCACTTTCAAACTCTGTTTCTTGGCTGCTCTTTCCATCTTGATTATTGTCTTCTTTGTCTACTTCACTGCTTTCATATGCCTCCTCTCCACTGTTCTTTGTATTTTCAGTGTCATCTTCTTCATTGTTTACTTCTTCTTCTTGACTATCATTTGTTTCTTGACTGTCATTAGGCTCACTATTTTTCTATTTTTCTATCTCACTATTTTCCTCTTGATAAGCTGCCTCTGTCCCTGTATCCTTGGAGTCATCTTCTTCATCATTTGATCAACTGTTTTGGTCTTTTTTCTCATCATTAGGCTCACTCCTTTCATATTTTTTTTCTTCTTCATCAACACTTTCTTCTTTGTCACTGCCTTTATCACTTTCCTTTTCCTATCCTTCAATGCTTTCTTCATTTTCATCTTCCTCTCCTTCACTCATTTCTTCATTTTCATCGTCCTCTCCTTCACTGCTTTCTTCTTGGTCATCTTCCTCTCCTTCATTGCTTTCTTCGTGTTCTAATTTCTTAGGGGAAGGTGAATGGGGAAGGTCTATTTGAGGAAATGATTCATGTGAAGAGGATGCACCAAGGTTAGTGGAGGGTGATGGAGGTGTGTGAGGAGGAATTTGAGATGATGATGGCAGACTTTGCAGAGGGATAGGCTGTGGAGTTTTGAAATCATCATGGGCGATGAAAACCTCCCATGGGATGCCTTGTTGTTCTAGTTGGTGTGAGATAATCAATTTTATGAGGGAATGATGAAAAAGGCTTGACATTTGTTGGGATGGAGGCCTTTTTTGCATGATGGAAGACATTTTCTCAATACTTTTACAGAGCTAGTAGGGAAAATGTAGCAGCTTGGTTTTGGTGAAATGCACGAGGAGTCTTATGTGGTAGGAACATACTCTAGAGAACCTACCCTCACAGGTGAAGTATTTCATAATGATCTTCATTAGGAGAGCATATCTGTCAAATAGATGAGAGAAGGGGAACATGGTTTTGTAATCAGCTTGACAACTTGGTTTCAGGAATGGGTGATAGCGGCTTAGGTCTAGATGCATTTTTTTGAACCACCTTTCTCCTATGCAAGGTATTCTAGTGGCCATAGAGATGGCATTGGTGGTCAGCTCAAACTTCACCCCAGCTAGGTGTACTTGGTGGTTATGAAGGTTTAGGGAAAAGAGCTTGGTCAACTGAGGGTGACTCTGGATCTTTTGTATTTTTCACAGAACTCATATCATCCTAATTCTTAAAAATAGGAAACTATAGTAGGAGAGGTCATCAGTTCTTCAGTGCTTATAGGTTCAAACCTATTTGGCTTCCCACCCTTCCTCTGCTACCATTTAGGCCTTTGGTTTTCATCACCACTGTCAACATTCTCTTCTTCAGACATTTTTTTTTACCCCTGCCTCAAGATCTTTAACAAGAATTGACACTGCTTGTGGAATGATGTGACAATGGTGAAATAGATGGTGAGGTTCTAATTAGGTCAAGGCTCAGCAATGTATAGGCCAAGTGTTTTCTTTAGGATTTCACTACCTTCTTGTTACACGTAATTTTGTCACCATGACATTTTCACTTTCTATATGGGTTCATCAATACCTATATAATTCTCCCTTAGAAGTCTACAATCCTAAAGTTCCTAAATCAAGTCTTGAGTTTGGAGAAAAGCTCATAAAATCCATAAAAACCTAACTCCGCACTTTTCCTAGCCATTACCTGTGGTACCACACCTTTTGTGAAGGAAAACTACAGTACCTACCGCACGTTTTGTGTATTAAAACTGTGGACCCCCGTAAAAGGTAAAATGAGCAGAAAAGTAAGTTCTAGAAGTCCAACTGTTTGAATATTCTCCCAGCTAGAAGCTTCTAGAAGGCGTTATCTGGTCGAAGCTTCACTCCCTCCATTATCATGAAAATTCATCCCTTCATTAAAGGAGCCTATTCCTTGGATTTTGGAACTTAATCCCTTGATAAGGGGACTCTATCCCTTCCATTTTGGAGCCATAACCACTTTCCTTCTCCTATAAATTGAAGCTTTGGTTCAGTTTCAAGGGTACTTACTAAATGAGATTGAAAGAGTTAGACTTTGAGAATTTTTTAGGAGAAATGTCGTAGAGATTCATACTCTCTTAACTGATCATTATGTGGGAATGATTACACACCCATGTGTATTTTAGCTGGGAGAGTGCAAAGCTTGTCGGAGTAAAGGAAATGTCTGTTTCGGACCCCAGGAAGGCTTGTACGACATCAAGGTGGACACGGTTGTAAGGCTCTTCTTTATTAAAGATAATACAAATGGATCCTATTTTCTCAATAAGTTGTTTGTGTATTTACTTGAATGTATTATTTCTTAAATTCCTTGATCATTAAGATAGATTTGTGATTTGTGAATTAGTATATGTTGCAGGTGATTTTGATTCTTTTCCATGTCTTTGCTTGCAGGTCTTTAGAGGTGACTTCTTGGAGTGATGGGAAAGAAGAATTCAACTAGCATTGGATCACAGGTAGGTCCTTTCTTCATCATAGAAAATTATAAATTACATATAATCTAGAGAAAGTAGTTCACATTTCTCCTGTTTGTTGCTAGCTGTCCATAGGAAAATTGGGAGGTATGTCTTGTCCGCAAGTATGACTTATCCGTCCAACACTTCTCTAAAATCAATTTTCAATTTTCTTTGTAATCTTATCTTTAGAAAAATAGGGACATGTGGGAAAAGCTCAAAATACCTCTCAAAATATCTCCACAGCTGAAAAAACTGGCTCAAAACACCTTGTGAGCAGGTTGGGTACCTCCTAAATGTGTTTGGGCAGCTCCTGAATGTGTTCGTGCAGCTCCTAAACATGTTTGGGCAGCTCCTGAACGTGTTCGTGCAGCTCTTGAACGTGTTTGGGCAGCTCTTAAATGTGTTCGTGCAACTCCTGAACGTGTTTGGGTAGCTCCTCAACATGTTCGTGCAGCTCCTGAACGTGTTTGGGAAGCTCCTGAATGGAGCTTCTTTTAGCTCCTGGGTGGCCCTGTACGTGTTTGGGTCACCTCCTACATGGATTTGGTTCACCTCCTGCATGGACTAGGTCACCTTCTGGACGGACTTGGTTCACCTCCTGCATAGACTAGGTCACCTCCTGTACGAACTGGTTCAGTGATGAACATGGTTTTGGGAAAGTGTTGAATGTTGTTGGCATGAGTGCAGCACACTGCCTCTGCACATCGGTCGGGCAAGTGATGAACGCTATTAGTAGGAGTGCAGCACACTGCCTCTGCACGCTGGTCGAGCAAGTGTTGAATGCTATTGGTATGATCACAACACACTTCTTCTGCATGCTGGTTAGGCAAGTGATGAACGCTGCCTCTTCTACAGGTGCGTAGCGCCTCTGCATAGGAATGAAGCTCCCTTCGGGGAAATGTATGGGCGGTCTGCACAGGAGCGCAACGCTTGAAATTTCTGCCCGAAACTCCATTAAGAAATTTTGAAAAAATTGAAAACCCTCAAATTTTGCAAATAACCAAATGGTGAAAGGGAAATGTTTTCTTGGGTTGTCTTTATACTCCTTTGAAGAAAAGAATTAAAGATACAACCCATTTTACTAAGGTTATTTTGAGCCTTTTTCTTTTTAATAACATTCTATTTTCCTTTTGCAGGTGGTGTTATAAGAGACAGTGTTTTTTGGTCTTTTCATCTCTTTTGGAGCTAGCCCCCTTTCAAAAACCCTTGGCAACTGGTGATTTTGCTTGGTTTTTCCATTTTTTCATATTGAAACTATTTCCTCTCTTGACTACTTGATGAATGTTGACCCTTTTTGAGAGTTTAGTGTCCTTCATACTGATACCCTTTTCATCTTTTTCAACTTTAGAAGGTTTCTTTCAAATGTCATCTGAAAACATCTTGTATCTTTGATGGATTTTTATGACCTTTTGTTGCAGTGAAAGAATGTTGTTTTTAACAAACTCCTGAAACTATTCCCTGATATCATCTTCTACTCTCTGCTTGTATTCAACCAAGGAAACTTTTCATTCTAAATTTTTGTTTATTGAATCTTTGGTTGGTGCACAGTTGTGTTTATGTGCTACTGTCTTCAAGACCTCATGCATGGGCTTTTTGATTGGAAACATTTCACAACAATTTATCATGAGATCATGATTCTCTTTGTGAACTTAAGCCTGTTGTATTTCTTTACCTGTTGTGGATGCCCTTATGAGTTTTAGGCCTCTTACTTTGCATTTGTTTTGTTGATAACTATAAAAGAGCATTCCTACAGAAATAATTTATCACAGGTAAACTGTTCTTTTGCAGGCTTAATTCTTGATCAAGGAGATACCTTTGGAGGCCTTTGATGTCTTTGGACCATGATAAGGTCATCCTTGTTTTTTCTTAACTTCACCTTTGAATATCTATAGAAATAGTGAACTTAGAACCATGACAATGCATAACCTAGGAGACCCTATATGACTTATTGGGATGTCCTTTGGAATAGTTCTTTGACTGGAAATCTTGAATCAGGGAGGTGAAGATAGGGTTTTGACACACTTTTATTCACTTCCATCCTAGAAAACTTAAAAACTTTGATTTACCTAAATATCTTAGAAAGGGATTTTAAAGTCACCATTGCTTGAGGCACTTGGTGAGTTGAGGAAAACGTTTGGGTTACTTGGCGAGCCAAGGTGTGAAAATAGAGGGCTTAGGCAAAGAGAGACAATTTGTTATAGGTATAGGTGGCAGGCATAGTGAGAGTGAGGGACATCAGTCTATGATTTGGTCTTCTTGGAGTGATAGGATGGCCATGCCTTGACAGAGTAGCAGGATAGTGAAAAGCTTATCCTAAGGATAATGAAGGAAATAAGATTTCTAGAACTCACAAGACTTCTATGAGTTTTGTTTCTAGAAATATTGGACAAGAATTTAGTCATGTAAACAGGTAAAAATTACTGATGACTAACAGTGGCTCCACTTGGGGAAGGTAGCTCTTTTTCAGGAGATGTCCAGAATTTCAGATCTCTTGGTTTATGAAGACCAGTGCCTCATCCATTGGGCGTATTTTCTTCTTTTATTTTGTTGCTGCTTCCCTGAAGTAGTGATTTTGATAATATGAAAACATGATTAGCTCAACTTCACTTCTACCTACCCAACCTACTTTCCTAACATTTTCTCTTCCTTGGGTGCACTTAAACTGGAAAAAACATTGACATCTTTTCTTTCTTGAAAGTAAAGAAATAAAATATCTACTTCTACACTTATCTCTTCCAAGAGTTCATATTATGCTAGTGAACTCTCCTTATTCTCTACATAGTCTATTTGACTGTCAAGATTAAACTGTATGAAAGACTTCATTCTCTAATCTATTTGACAAGAAATTTAAAGCATGAATTGAACTAGGATTAGACAATCTGATCCATCATGAGTCGTGGCATCAAGAAAAAATGCACACAAAATTTATTTTCATAAGCAAACAAAGCTATAAGGTGTGAGGGCTATGTTTCATCATTTGCTAAGCTTCCCTATCCTTCTCTTTGGTTCAGATTTAAGCATGTGGAACCAGTATCTTTCTTTCCTAATCTATTTTCTTCAACAAGTCAAGCTTCAATGATTCGACCATCATTCTTTCACTAACTGAAATAATGTTCAGCCATGATTAGGCTAGATGACTTAACAAGACATTGTTTTGCACCAGTAGTGGCATTTAGGCTTGCACACTTTCAGTATTACTATTTTTTGGGTACGGGGCTGTACCTTGTTTTGAATCTGCCCTCTTTTCTATTCTTTTCTATATTTTTTGTTTTTTTCTCTTTGTGGCCTTTTCTTAAAAAAATGGTATGTACAATGAGTGAAACTATAGCTAAGGATTTTTAGAGAAATGGTGTTTGAGCATCTTGTCTTCAAAAGGATCTCCTAACATTTTTTTTCCATTCAACTCTTGTAAATAGAAAACATAGTTACCTCCATTTGACAATATAGTATAAGGATTATTCCAAGAGTTTTTAGAAAAAACATGATCTCCTTGGTGTTTCTTCTTTGACCCTTGCTTCTCAATTCTGTTTGTTTCAAAGATCTTCCTTAAGTAGGCAAGGTACTCTTTATCATCTTTAAAACAAATGATGAAGTCATCCATGTATACCATAGTGAAGAAATTTAAAATTGAAGACATAGTTTTTGGGAAGGTGTCTCCAACAATTTATAGCCTAGGAATTATTTGTTTAAACATGCAATTGTCCCAAGGAAACTTGAAAAAATATTTGAGCTAATTGATCTGAAGTGGTATCATCTGACGGTAACCTAAAAAACTATCATGCAACGAGATTTGGTTAGAAACCCCTACCCTTTGTAAAGTATGACTTTCTTGGTAAAAAGGTATTTGTTCTTTAGGAAGGGTTGATCTAGGCACGTAAAGTCTATACACAGCCTATGCCCTTTTTCCTTCTTTCCAAGTGACTTCAACTGCTCACAGTTTTCATGATTCCTTTTTAAAGGAGGGATTTTTAGCACAATGTCTGTGTTACAAGTGTTTATATTAGCCTACCTACACACATAAGTATTCTGAAATTTTTTGCATAGTCTTGTATTTCTTTGTTTTGTGCGTAGTGATAAAATTCTAGACAACTTAATCATTTCAGGTCTCTTAAGGTTACCCATGCTATCTTTATCTATATCAGCTTTAGCGAAGACTTCTTTGGGATCTATATCAATATTTGTGAAAATTGACAATTTTTCTGCAAAGAAATTTTTTTTGGATGATGTAGCATCTAGGTAAGGAAAAAACATAAGGCTATCTTGCTCCAAATTCCCAAAATTTTTTGTTTTGTGAGGGTATTTAATTTCTTCTTGATTAGCAGAAGGAGGAAGTTGTGTTTTTGTAGTTTTCCCTTATTTTGAGAAATCTGATTCATATTCTAAATTGATTTTTGTTTCTGACATTTCATTTCTAATTTGTAGAAAATCAAGTTCAGTTTTATCATCGTGTAGTGTTTCAGGATTGTGATAGTTTTAACTGTAAAACTCATCATAGAGAGACTGGTTTGGCTATTGTAGTGTGCCTAGATCTTTGCGATCTTCATTCTCTTGTTCATCAAGGTCATTTTGATTATACAAGATGAATGAGTCCAAGTCTAAATGAATGGAATAGATGGGGGTGTTGTTGGGTCTATCTTGGCTACTTACCATATAGTTCATGTGAGATTCCTAGTAGAGTCACCTTGTTTGATTAAAAATCAGGATAGTAGCATAAGACATGTCAAGATGGAGGTTCCCCGGAAGCTTGGCTCCCCAAGATCCATACAAAATCATACCATATTTGGGGGGAATGTTAGCCACTACTATGTCCATAACTAGACTCTTAGCATGGATTTGTGTCAGATTGACACATAAATCCTTGATTTGGCCCAAGCACTTAACCCTTATTGAATCAAAGGAATACATGTCTTCATAGGGCCTTGTTATTTCTAGGCCTAATCTCTCCATCACTACCTTTGGCATGAGGTTGTGAGAGGCACCAGAGTCTATCATGGCATTATGCAGGATTTTGTTGTGTATGTTTAGACTAATGTAGAATGGGGGAATGGCTCCTTCTTGGTATTTTCCATCTACTTCGGGTCCAAACAATAGCTCTGGTTTTTCATCTGTCAAATTCAGAGTATTGGTATCGTTTCCTATGTTTAGAACTTTTAGAACTTTGCATTTGTACATATCCTGAGCTACCAGTTCAGTAAGCAGGATGGTTATTTTGATTTTAGAAACTCTCCTTCAAAACTGAAAGGCACTTGGGTTTTGGACATATTTACATCAATTTTATCAACCATAAATTTTTCCACATTTTTAATTTGTTGATTCTGATTCGGGGCTTTGGTCAGCAAAGTTTTCTCAGGGCCACTAGTAGAGGTACTAGGGTAGCTTGTGTCAACACTTGGTTGGCTAGTTTTATCCCTATTAGGATCAGTTTTCTTGGCCATGGTATTGTTATTGTCTGTTGTTCTTTTAAAAATGTTTTCCGGGGTTTTCTTAGCAGTAGTGTCTAAGTTGTTTTTCTTGGAGGTGTCTTGGTTTTTATTAATCCTAAGATCATATTGCTTATGGACTTCTATTATGGAGTTTTCTAATCGAAATTCATGGTCTTCGGAATCTTCATGACCTGTTTCATCTTGGTTCGAGGAGAAAAAGCCTTGTTCTTCTTCTGTGAGAAAAACATCACCCTCGCTATTAGAGCCTATTAAGTTTAGATGATTTTCGTCTGGTTGTTCAACATCTCTTTTCCCTTCATCAACATAGTTATCCTGGAAGGGTGGCCTGATTTGTTAATCATTTTCCCTTTGCCTTGTTTGGGGTGGGTCTCTTCTAAAGTTCTGATTCCATTTTTTGTTTTGGGGATTTGGTTGGTTGTCCCTAGGGGGTGCTCTTTCATTTATGCTTATTCTCTCCATTATCCTTTTCATGGTTCTAAGAAGGTTGTCAATCTTGGAATCAGATGAGGAAGTGGAAGGCATGGTGTCATCTTTGTAGGTTACCCTCTTTTCTGATCTTAACCTAGCTCTTTTTTCAAATAAGTTGGCCTCTACACTTATAGCTCCCTTTTTCATGTCTTCTAAAGTTAGGGGCTCTATTTCTCTTAGCTGATAGGCCATGTCGGGGTCAAAACCTTCTGGAAATTTAGCTAAGGCTAGGCCAAGTGGGGGTTTCATGTTTGGCGGTAGTGCGTTATAAACACTATTGAACCTAGTGCAATAGTCTTGGACACTTTCTCCCATGTTTCTTTTGAGATTGATATATTTCGAGAGAATCTGAAGAGGGTTTTTCTTGATTTCCCATTTGTTTATGAAAGTTTGGTAAAGGGAAGGGAGATAATGTATGCTGTTGGGGGTTCAGATTTTGAACCATTTCTTAGCTTCTCCTCCTATGCTTTGGAAAACATCCTCATCTTCATGGTTTCCTCTTCTAATTCCATGTAGTCAAAAGCATCATTCATTTTATCTACATGTTGTTGGGCAGTGGTGGATTCAGCCCCGGTGAAGTGTGGGGTTCTGGATTGGTAATAATTTGGCAAAGATACCAATGGTTGTGGTAACACAAGGGGTGCATTCCATGCTACCATGATAGGAGCTAATTTACAATTTACAAGTGGAGGATTTGTGATCTGAGATGGAGTGGTTTGCACAGTGGAGGTGTAAATGGGTGTGGTGGAAGTACTCGGACCAGTAAACTAGTTTTGAGAAGACTTGGGATGAAAAGAGCCAAAGTGGTGGAGAAGTTGGAAATGAGGTGGTGTGGAAGGAGAAACTTCTCTACTAGGAATCTTCTGCAAGTCTATGGGCTCAAGATTGGTATGGTCAACTCTACTTTGTGACTTGGTTATGAAAAGGTTTCTAGTATGGTGAAAGTCAAACTGGGGATCTTGCAAGGCTGTAAGATGTTTGAGTATAGAGCTTTCTTTATGAATGGTCCTATTAGTATCTATGTTTCCAGTTTTAGAATTTTTCCACAAAATCTTTTTTGGGTCATCAACTATAGTAGGAGGGTTCGGGTCTGGATGAGATCTGGTATTGATTCTTCGCGAAGCCAAATTTCAAACTCAAAATTTAGAGATGCTGAAAGTTTTTAAAATTTTTCGAAAAGTTTACCTCTTTTATGTTTTCTAAACTCACACAGTGTGTGACTAGGATTCTAGACTTCCCAGGGTTGTTTCGACACAATCCTTTAGAAGCCTAAGGACATTAATAAAGTTAAAAGGCCTACTGGAGGCTAGTGGAGTCACGAGGTGGATATTTTTAGTTGTTTTGAAGATAACTGTCTATGGTCCACCACCAATACTGACAAAAATCCAATCTAGAAATGTTTTGGGGTTTTCTAAGTTTCTATATGCAGCCCTAAGGTTTGTAAGAGTGTCCTATAGCTAAGTCAGCATTTTGCTAGGATGGTGAAAAATCTACATTCTACTCTTAGGCTATCAGTTAAGTTATCTATGACTTGATGAAGGTTTTTGAAGTCCTAAGGGATACTTAGATTGTCACTAACATTAGAGGTTGCATCATGATCACCGTTGTGTTGGTGATAGTGATGAGGTGATTTACAAATCACAAGATTTCAAAGTTTAACTGAGGGTTAAAAGAGTCTATAAGAGTTTTTAGGCTACTATGTACTCAGTTCCACCGTGATCACCATTATGTTAATGTGGTGATGACGTGGCGATAATTCAAATATATACTCTTTAACAAGGGATTCTGGAGTCCTAAGGGGTACTTAGATTGTCACTAAATCAGAAGGTCCCACTGTGATCGCCATTATGTTAGGGTCCCGTGATTTGGCAGATTGCTAAACCAAATGACAAGGTAACATCAGATCAATCTTTGGAGTCCTAGTATCTAGCCTTATTGGACTCAAAGAGGGCTCTCTATATTATGCAAAGGATGTGAACTTTTTCACTTTGGACGGTTGATTTTAGGCTAGTTGTTAAGTGTAGGTTTGTTGTTTGTTTTGGTTGGGGTAAGATGTTCAAGTAGGATAGGTGGAGTGAGAGGTCATTAAATCAATGGGGCTATGGATTCTATGAAGTCATTGATATCTTGATAATGAATCAGTGTACATCACAGGGAAAATCTAGTGTAGTTAATGGATCTTTTAAGTTTATGTGTGAGGTGAAATGGACATCAAGTTTGAGAACCAAGGTAGGGAAAAGGGTAGTTAAGAATCCTTTGTCAAATACCTATGAACAGAGAGGTCTTAAATAATGATAAGAAAAATATACTAATCATGAGATAGGGCACACCATTTACTCAATGACAATACCTTTAGACAAATAAACATTTAAGATAAACAATCCAGTGGAACAATGAAGCAAGAGAACTTATCTAACTTCAATGATTCTACTTTCAAGATTTGAAAACATAAAAGAGAAAAATAACATCAAAAAATGAAGAGGGAATGCCTAAAAATCATCCATTAAACTATAAATAACTTTGAGGTAGAATGATAAGCATATTCAAAGGGCAAGATCGAATCAAAACCTCTTTGACTTAACCTAACTATCCATACATCAAAGAGAGATTTCAATACAGAGTTTAGATAGCCTTAAACAAGCAGGGCTTACCATGAATCATGTTTATAAACTAGCATGTTAATCCAATAATGAAATAGAAAAGATTAGGTGGGCCTAAGGATCAATGAATAATTCTTTAAGCTAACCCAGCAGAAGAAAACATGAAAACAATAGCTAACATGAGGACTGAGGTGCCTCAAACAACAGTTCTCATCCTATACTTTTCTGAGCTATTGCAAAATAGAAAGATGGAAATATGGAAAACAAGAAAAAACATGAACATATGAGAGATACATCACCATTAACTAAGCTCAGGGATCCTGCAAGCAAGACTTCATCACCATCAATCAAGCCAATCCATCTACAAGCTCCACAACACTAAATTGTTCTTCAACTTTCAAAAACCATGTATTTCTCTTAACACATCAAGTTCCCAACTGTTTATAATGAATCCTCTTGCCTTATATAACAAGAAAGGAAGAGGAAAGCCTACTAGAGCATCTAGAAGCCTATTGGCCAACAAGAAATATCCTAACTTGTCCTTGAGGCCTTGCAAGGCCCAAGGCACAAAATATCTAAACAAATATCTTTTTCAGCCATAAATAGTAATTATATTGACTTTTAGGCCCTAAAAAGAATATGAAAACTTTCCAAACACACATTCTTCCCATTCACCCATAGGAGCATATCAAACTATGTCAAAAAATGAAATTATGCCAGGAGCGTAGCATAAAGACAGGAAAAATAAGCCTTTTTTCAGCAGTGTTTTCGAGGCCTTCCCGATGTCAGAAAAGGCTCCATGATGGCTCGTTGGAAAGTCCTTGAAGTCTAATTTCCAAATATACATTTATTTCTTCAATATTACCTCTACAAGTGGCCCAAAAAGTGAAAATTACAATACTTCTCGGAGTGCAGCACATGATCACAAAAGTGGGCAGAATGGTGAAAAAATGAGTGTTTTTGACCCTTTTGGGGGACCAAAACAACTCCAATTGAGCTGAAAATTGGTGAGAATTCTCCTCTAATGATGAGGAATCCAAAAATTTAAACCTTTATTCTTGAATATTCCCTGGTAAAAAGTGTAGCATAGGTTGTGCTACGCTCGTAGCCTCAAAATTTGCAAAAAATAAAAAGTTGTTCAATTTATCTCAAATTTGGTAGGTAGGTGCCGCTATTGGAAATACTAAGGAGGGGGTTGGGGGGGGGGGGGTGAATCAATATTCCTTTCAATTAGATCATTATTTAATCTTCAATTATTATCAATGTTTGTACAATGACAGTAGAAAACAAAAGGAACACAAATGCACACAATTTTTAAGGTGAAAACCCACTACGAGACAAAAACCACCTAATGCTTTTCTAATAATTCTTTAATATTCAAATCCAATTGAAAATAAAGCTCCAACTTCCTAGAATACATAAAATAATTCTTCTCCAACTCCCACTGGATGGATTATCCAATGCCCAAGATTCTTCAGTAGTCAACTGAATAGATGTCCCAACACCCAATGAGCTACAACTCACCCTAGTACCACCATACCACACTATAGAAGAATAAAAGAAGAATGGACTCCCATACCAGGGAAAATGGTCCACTTTACAATGATATAGAATGATGCAAAAGAAGAAGACACACTAGACCATAACCCCAACTATGACACAACCAATTAATGATGATCCTATACCTCCCAACACTACCTCTTCAACTCTTGGCAGATAGACACGAGTACAATTTTTACAATAATGTATTTACAATGACTTAGTACAATGATACCTTTATAGTGATTGTATGTAGTGCTGCCCACTTGAAGACTTCATGTGATGAACTTATTGCTGCTATTCTGCACCTTGGTTTCTACTCTCTGCTGCACCTTGCTTTAATTTCCCGCCCTAGAAAGTTTGGTCCTTTGCAGCCCTTGACAACACATGATCTAGCTTTTTCTTGCCTTCTAGGAGCTCAATATTGAATCGGGTGTATCTCTGTTAATTGAGATCCCCAATATCTAATTTTCAGTCTTGTAGTATTCCTCTGAGTCTTCTTTCCAATACCATAGGTTTGACCCAATTTGAATTTTTCAAGAGAGAGTTATTCCCAATCTCTCACAATGCCCTAATTATGGACTGTTTCAGTAGAGCGAAATTGTACGACATGCCACATGTCATTTTTTATTTATTCAGCTCTAAAATTTATAGAGTGAAAACTAAATTCTATGCACTCTCTATCACATTTTACAAAATTCCAATCCGATACTCAGAGAGAGAGTTATGATGATTTTCCCACGGTCACTTCTTTGAGATGAATTTCAGGAGCCTACAAAAACACTAACTTCCACAGATCATATCTCCACAAATATTATGCACCTTGATCTGAAATTTTCACAGAAGCTTTCTTAGGATTTTGGCTTTTCCTCACAAAAATTTCAGCTTCTGACCCTTCGTAGAAAGAAAATTATAGTGAAAATTGCACGATAACCTATTTCATATGGCGAAATCCCTTGCATAAGGAGGATACGAGGATCACAATTTTATATAAATGCATAGGTTGAGAGTGGACTCAACAAGTGAATGTGGGAGGGATTTTAGGAGCTTAAAAAATATTAATTATGACTTTTCAATGACAACCACTGACCAAAAATCTCCCCCTTTAGCATTTATGGAAACACAAGTACTCCCCCTGCAATCATGACACCTCTTCCTACAACATTCTCTCCCCCTTTGACATCAATGGAAAAGGGTAACTCCCCCTGACACACAACCATCTTGCGGACCTGTACACACTTCCACTCCCCATTTATATTATGAATAAGAAAAATATAATGATAACTTGGGAGAATCCCAAGCTTCTGGCAAAGATATTCAAACGCTTCACGAGGTAAAGGTTTAGTGAAGATATCATCGATTTTTTATTTTGTACCAACGTACTCAAGTTTGATATTATTTTTAGCGACTTATTCTCTAACAAAATGATATTTGATTGGAATGTGTTTTGTTTTTTAATGCATGACAGGATTCTTGGAGATGTTGATGGCACTAGTGTTGTCACAAAATATGGGAATAGGCTCACTGAATTGTACTTCAAGATCATGCAAATTTTGTTTCATCCAAAGGACTTGAGTACAACATGATGCTGCTGCAATGTATTCTGCTTTCACTATAGATAACGAGATTGAGGTTTGCTTTTTTCTCAACCATGACACGAGAAAACCACCTAGATAGAATGTTGCTCCAATAGTACTCTTACGATCATCAACGCTTCCTACCCAATCAGAATCTGTAAAGGCTTGAATACTGAGATTGTTACCCTTTGGATATGACAAGCCATATTCTTTTGTGCCCTTTAGATATCAAAGAATTATTTTGACGAAAATAATATGTGATTCTTTTGGTGCTTCTTGGAATATTGCTACTTGTCCAACTGCTTGCATAACATCTGGCTAGGAGGTTGTTACATATAGAAGGCTACCAATCATAGATCTGTACAACCTCTGATCCACATCCTTAGATGAGTCATCTATGCTCAATTTGCAACCTGTTACCATCGGAGTAAGGACAGGTTTGCAATCTTCCATTTTGAATTTCTTGAGCATTTCATTGATGTACTTGGCTTGACATATAAATATTCATTTCTCTTGCTGAGATATTTGAAGCCCTAAGAAGTATGTCAGCCAAGTAAAGACATCTCGAACTCACTTTGCATATTTGTAGAAAATTTCTTACTTAGTCGATCATGATTGCTACGAAATATTATATCATCCACATATACCTCAACGATTGTTAAATTATCTTTATCTATTTGTACATAAATATTTCTATCAACAGTACCTTTCTTGAACCCTTATTGATGTAGATATCAATCAAGATGAGCATACCATGCTCTGGGAGCCTGCTTGAGACCATATAGAGCCTTCTTTAACTTGCAAACATAGTCTTATTTTTCTGATAGTAGAAAACTTTAGGTTGTTCGATGTAAACTTCTTCTTCTAATTCTCCATTCAGAAATGCCGAATTAACATCCATTTGGTAGACTTTGATTTTTCTTAAACATGAATATGCGAGAAAAATTTGGATGGCTTCCATTCTGGCAACTGGTGCAAATGTTTCATTGAAATTAATTCCTTCCACTTGTGCATAGCCTTTGCAAACCAATCTTTCTTTGTTTCTGGTAACCTATCCATCTTCATTCAATTTGTTTCTGAACACCCATTTAGTCCCAATGAAATTTTTATCTTTTGGTCATGGAACTAATTCCCAGGTGTTATTCTTCTCGATTTGATCCAATTCTTCATTCATAGCTGCTACCCAATGTTCATTCTGGCTGGCTTCCTCAAAACTACTAGGCTCAAAGGTTGCTATAAAATCAATGTGAGCTTTTTGTGATGAACGAAGATATCGACCTTCATTTATGTCACCAATGACTTGATTTGATGGATGGTTCTTTCGAATCCATTCTTTTGTTCTCCTTAAAGGAGCTTCTTGTTGTTGTTTTGGTATATCTTGATGATCATTATTTACTTCTTCCTCGTTGATAGTTACTTATTTTTCTATAATTTTATCCGTGTATTTTTCAGCCTCTGTCTCAAGTTTCAAAGATTCTAGATCCTCATCATTATTCGCTAGAACACCATCTTCATAAAATGTAACATTTAGTCTCTCCACTATCTGTTTTCATCTTACATTATAACATTTATAGGCCTTTCTTTTGTGTGAGTAACCAACAAAGATACCTTCATCAACACGTGACTCAAACTTACCCAAATTTTAATCTTCTCTTTTGATATAACATTTTCTTCCGAAGATTCTGAAATATTTTACATTAGCTAGTTTTGCTTTCCATAATTCATATGGGGTCTTGTTGCAATTATTTCTGAGAAGACTTCGGTTGATAATGAAGACTGCCGTATCAATTGCTTGAACCCAAAAATTTTCATCCAATTTTGAGTCCTTCAACATTGTTCTACCCATTTCCTATACGGTTTTGTTCTTTCTTTCAACAACTCCATTTTGCTGAGGTGTTCGTGCTATCGAAAATTGTCTTTTTATTCCATGTTTGTCACAGTATTGTTGATATAATTTGGAAGTGAATTCTCCGCCATTATCTGATCTTAGACACTTTATTTTCAAATCAGTTTCATTTTTGACCAAATCCTTGTAGATCTTAAAGCACTCAAATGCTTCAGATTTTTTCTTTAGGAAACTGACGGCTATCATCCTGGTATAGTCATCTATCATTAGCATGAAATATAATTCTCCATCTAAGCCTTTTGTTATCATAGGACCACATAGATCAGTATGTATCAATTCCAATGGATGTGATGTAAAGTGTTCTTTTGTTTTAAATTGGAATTTTGTCTACTTCCCATGCCGGTAGGCCTCACATAGTGTGTTGGAAGGTTTTGAGATTTTCGACATTTCTTGTACTGCTTCCTTTTTTCTTATCTTGACAAGATTGTCAAATTTTATGTGACCCATTCGTTTGTGCCATAACCAGATTTCATCTTCTTTAGCTAGTATACATGCTTTAGTTTCTTCATCCAGAACATATATGTCATTTAGAGCTCAACTTGCTGTAGCCACAATTTTACCATACCCGCCTTTCCTGATTTCACATTTTGTGGAGTTAAATAGCATTGTGTGTCCTTGATCACACATTTTTCCAACACTGAGAAGATTGTGATTCATGTTTTCAACCAATAGAACATTCTTGGATATAACATCTTTGCTTCCAAGAGTGACGATACCTGATCCTATAACATTTGAAGATCCATCATTTCCAAAGGATATAGTTCCATCCTTCTTCTCTTTCAGAGATACAAATTTCCTTCTATCTCCAGTCATATGCATTGAGAAACCACTATCAACATACAACACATCTTTGTTGTTTTGAGCCTTGAGAGTGAGAACACAATTATCAGTCTTCTTCTTCTTCCATGTTCGTTCATTTTGTTGCTTCGAATATTCTTCTAGAGGATTTTCAAGTCTGTAGTCTCTGGCTATGTGTCCAAAGTTCTGACATTTGTAACATTCCATATTATTTATTAAATGTTCAAATCTATTGATGTTTCTTTGAGCCCTGGGGGATTCATATTTGAAGGATCTCCTGGAATTGTATTGGTTCCTAGGGTACATGCAACATTCTACAATTTTATGACCAAATTTTCCTCATGAATAACAATAGCCATGAAAATTATGTTGGTACCTGGATGGAAATCTTTGTCGAGGAATCGTCTTCCAAGGATGTGCTTGTGAATCTTGTCCAATGAAGTATACATGCATGCTAGATCTCATAGGTTCATTGTATTTTGTTGTAGAAGGTCCTGCTTCTTCTTCTTTGTAACCGAGGCTAGTTCTGTCGTTGTAAGATCATTGATTGTTGATGATTTCTTCCAATGTCCTTCAGCTGTTAGCATAGTTTTGGAAAAAATTTCCCTTCTTCACTTCCTTACACAGCGAGACTACTTCGGCTTCTAATGCTTCCCTTTCTTGGTTGCTTTCTTCCAACTTCTTTTAAAGTGACTCTTCAATACATTTGTGTTCTTTAACTTCAATTTTGAGAGCTTGAACTTGTTCTTCAAGAGTATTGGAACGAATCTTCTCTACCTTGAGCTCTTTTATAAGATTGAATGCTTCCTTAGAAAATTCTTCTATGGTCAATCCTTCTTCTTCATTGTTTGATAGCTCTTGTTTTTTTTGCTTGGCCATAAACAATACTCTCTCATTGGCTTCTTCTTTGCTGTCATTTTATTTACTGGATGATGAGCGAGCTTCGTTAGAGAGAAAGTTCCTTTTGGATCTTTTCTTTTTGAATTTATTAAAGCCTTTCTTTCTTTTTGAGTTTCTGTCACTTCTATTTAGACATTTTTGTTTTGAAATTCCCAACCTCACTAATCAGGAGATCAAGTCTCTTGAAGAAAAATGCTCAAAAATTAAGTTGCTCAGAATTGCTCTGAAATAGATTGACTGGAAAGAGCTCGGCGATACGATCCCAACGCTATGAACGGCACTGAAATCTGTTACCGTATGGAGGAGATATTGCATTTTGAAAACGCCCAATAACTTTCAATTTTGAAAGAAATTTTTTAATATTATGTGGGAAAATTTTTATTTTTTATTAAGGTTTAAATTATTAAATTATATATATTTTTATATTTTATATGATTTAAATTAATCATATATTATATTAATTAATATATATTTTAATTAATTTTAAATTATTTTTAAACCTTATTAAAATTTAAATTTTAAAACCATACATATATATTAAATATTAAATCAAAATCCATATTATTAAAACCCACAATTCGAAATGTTTGAAAACCCAAAGTATAATGTTAATGGTAATACATGGTATGTAAATCACGTGGTTTTTAAAAGCATAAAGTCGTGGGCTATTCACATAGTTGGACCGGGTTTTTAAAACATGTGTTTGGTGACGTGTTAAGGCACGTGGGTCAACACAAAACGGTTGGGCGGAAACGTTTATGGCGCACAGTGGTAGGGACGTGGTCCCGTGTACATAGCACCGGAGTGGATTTCAATTAAATGGTATAGTTTTATATTAATGTTGCCGCGTATAATACTCAAGGTTTATTTATGAACTCCGACGGGTCTGGTCGTATGGGCTTATCCTTTAGCCCTTCATTTCGGCGGAGTTTATGGCGGATTCCACCTATTTTGGTGGCCGCCCTATTTTGGAGGGCTTAACTGCAGTTCCACCAGATTTGGTGGAGTTTCTCTAGGCTAAAATGGCAGTTAGTAAATGTGGCATAACTTTGGCTAGGAGAAGCCTTTTGATACGAATTTTTTTTTGATTTTGGGTGCAGAAAGCATTCTGAAGCTGTTGGAAGTGTTTGCAGAGCCATCAGGGTGCTCTAATAGAGAATTTACCAGCGTTTGTGGTCATGGAGCCACTAGGGCCTAAGGGAAGAAGAGTTGTTTTGGACTACCTTTATCCAATGGAGGTGGTTGTTTAGTCATTTTCTACTAATTTGCGCCTTTTGAATCTATTTTTGCAGTGTATTTTTCCATTTGAGGCTTCTATACAGTTGTATTCACATTTTGAGCATTTAATCAAAGAGGAAAAAGCCTAATTAGAGGCTTTTGGACCCAGCGGAGGTAGCCCAAGAGAGGGGTGAACCGCTTAAACAATTATTTGTTGTCATATTGTATAATTTTGCTGCATATTTTCAGATTCTGCTCCTTTAAACAGTGAATTTTTATAAGCTATCTTTTCCCAAGCAGGTTTAAACAGTGAACAAAACTTATTAGTTCATCTTCAAACCATTATACTTCATTTGCAGAATATGTATACTTTCCTATTCACACATTAAAGTTGGATCAATAAATAATTTGCAGTTAAAACAAATACTTTCATTGATCGGATCTTTGTGATTACTTTTTATTTCTTTAGGCAGAGTCTGTAGAAGGGCCAGATAGCCTTTGGATTCATCCTTTCTTTGAAAGGTGAAAGATCCGGTGAATGCCCCTACAATCAATCTCTGTATGAGAAATACTTTGTTCTCACAATTTCAGATCAGGTTGGGATCAGAGCTCAAGGTTTTGCTTAAGATTTTGTGAAATTTGTGCAAGTAAATTGTATTATTCTGCAAAATTTGATGCTTACTAGGCTGAAATTGCAAAGAGGGGAACGCCAATTGGTTAGAGAACAAGTTAATCCTCAACCAAGGAGGGCTAGAGTGCCATTACATCCACCTTCCATTTCATCCTCAATAGCCTTAGAATCAGCCACAAGCATGTCATCTAGAGAAGGAGAAGTACATGAGGAAATGGATCCCAAGGAAAAAGAAAGAGTCTTTAGAAAAGCTTTCTTGGACTTGACTGAGATGGTTAGGATCCTATACCAGGAGAGAAATGATAGGATTGCTGGAGAAGGGTCTAGAAACCAAAGAGAAGAAGGAGATTCTTCAGGAGGAAAGAAAGACAAAGATGAGTCTAAGAAAGGGAATGGAGGAAATGGTGATCCACCATCTCCATCATCATCCTCTTCCTCCACATTATCCTCTTCAACTTCTGTTATTCAGTCACACAAAACAAAAACATCTCTTAAAAATCCTTTGTTAAAGCTTGATGTAAAGTTTGAGTTGCCGATGTTTAATGGTGATGTGAATGCAGAAAAATTGGATAACTGGATTAGACAGCTGGAAGTCTATCTAAGAATTCAGAATTTGCATGATGATGACACAAAAATCCAATTAGCCTCTTTGAGAATGGATGGAGCAGCTTTGGTTTGGTGGGAAGCCAAGACTAGAGAGGAGATTAAAAAGCATGGTAAGATAAATCTAACTTGGAATGAGTTTATTATAGCTATTAAGAAACAATTTTATCCTCTTGCTCATATTCAGAAAGAAATCATGAATTGACAAAATTTTAGGCAACTTAAACGTCAAAATGTGCAAGATTATACCCAAGAGTTTAGAAGGAGAGCACTTCTACTTGGAGTAGACTTACAAAGTCAAGATACCTTGTTGAAATACATAGGAGGTTTGCACAATTATCTTCAACATACTATTCTATTATTCAATCCTACCAGCTTAGATGAAGTCTGTGTGCAGGCTACACATTTAGAAGCTAGAGGAAAGAATACTTTTGATGAGGATAGTAATTTCAAAAACAAAGGAAAGAAGCGATTTGCAAATTCAAGAAAAGAAAAAGGAAAGTTCTTTTGCAAGAACTGTTCGAAGAAAAGTCATGATGAAGATCATTGTTGGAAGCTTCATCCTGAACTGAAACTAGAAAAATTCAAGAACAAAAACAAGACCAAAGAAAAGGAGAAAATTGTAGCAACAGTTGAGCAAGACTTAGGGTCAGACTCAGGAGATGAGACAAAAAGCCTCACTATGGTGTTAAAGAAAATTAAGGGGAAAGAAGTGGTGCAAGACACAAATCCCAGTTCTAGCTCTTTGAATTGTCACAAAGATACTTATGATGAAAAGAGGAGGATAGAGCTTTTCCATGTGAGGGTAATTTCAAAACATACTAAAACTGACACACTATTTGACAGTGGGTCACAAGCTAATCTTATTTCTGAAGACTTGGTCAAGCAGCTTAAACTTGAGACCATTCCACATCCGAAGCCTTGCCCACTTGGATGGATATGCAAGGATGCCAATCTGCAAGTCTCAAGAAAGTGCATATTGCGCTTTGCAATAACTGCACACTTTATTGACACAGTAGAACTTGATGTGGTGCCGCTTGATATCTCAGGTATTGTTTTGGGAAGGCCTTATTTATTTGACAGGAAGGCCATCTTTCATCGCCATGAAAACAAGTATCACTTGTTCAAACATGGTTAAGAGTACATTGTGAGAGCTCACAAGAAGAAGCTGGAATCTTCTTTACTCCATGCATGTCAATTGAAAAGACTGGTTAATGCAAGTCAAAGTCTAACTTTGTTGATGTTGAAATGACCAGATTTTGAGCATTCACCTTTTTATGATGTTGCTAATGATATGTCTCAGTTTTATAATAGTTTGTCTTTGAAAGGAGATGATGTTGTGTTGCACAAATTACCTTTTGGGTCAGCCAATGCAGTGAATGAAGTGTCAAAGCAAAGCAGTGCAAGAAAGAAGGACACACCATTCAACATGGGAAAATGTTGGTTTCAGAATGGTACAATTCGCCATGGGAACAATTTGCAAGGTGAAGGTCATTTTAAATCTTTCTGGAAGTTTGATCAATGTAGAGAAAGTTTTTTTTCTGTAGATTACAATTGCTGTTCTGCAAATTTTAATCATTTGCATCATGACTCCGTCAATCTAAGCAATGGTCGATCAGTTGATTCCAGAGACAGATTATCATTTTCTCAAAAGCTTCATTTGATAAAAAAGGGTAGATTTCAGTTATTCAAGGGTGGAAGAGTGGAGAATCAGTCTTCACATCATCAGTTTTATTAATTAGAAAGCTTTTGAGGGTCCAAAAGCTTCCCATTTGGGTGTGATCAGGAGATCAAGTCTCTTCAAGAAAAATGCTCAAAAATGAAGTTGCTCAGAATTGCTCCAAAACAGATCGACTGGAAAGAGCTCGGCGATACGATCCCAACGCCTTGAACGACACTGAAATCCGTTACCGTATGGAGGAGATATTGCATTTTGAAAACGCCCAATAACTTTCAATTTTGAAAGAAAATTTTTAATATTATGTGGGAAAATTTTTATTTTTGATTAAGGTTTAAATTATTAAATTATGTATTTTTTTATATTTTATATGATTTAAATTAATCATATATTATATTAATTAATATATATTTTAATTAATTTTAAATTATTTTTAAACCTTATTAAAATTTAAATTTTAAAACCATACATATATATTAAATATTAAATCAAAATCCATATTATTAAAACCCACAATTCGAAATGTTTGAAAACCCAAAGTATAATGTTAATGGTAATACGTGGTATGTAAATCATGTGGTTTTTAAAAGCATAAAGTCGTGGGCTATTCACATAGTTGGACCGGGTTTTTAAAACATGTGTTTGGTGACGTGTTCAGGCACGTGGGTCAACACAAAACGGTTGGGCGGAAACGTTTATGGCGCGCAGTGGTAGGGACGTGGTCCCGTGTACATAGCACCGGAGCGGAGTTCAATTAAATGGTATAGTTTTATATTAATGTTGCCGCGTATAATACTCAAGGTTTATTTATGAACTCCGACGGGTCTGGTCGTATGGGCTTATCCTCTAGCCCTTCATTTTGGCAGAGTTTATGGCGGATTCTGCCTATTTTGGTGGCTGCCCTATTTTGGAGGGCTTAACTGTAGTTCCACCAGATTTGGTGGAGTTTCTCTAGGCCAAACTGACAGTTAGTAAATGTGGCATAACTTTGGCTAGGAGAAGCCTTTTGATACGAATTTTTTTTTATATTTTGGGTGTAGAAAGCATTCTGAAGCTGTTGGAAGTGTTTGCAGAGCCATCAGGGTGCTATAACAGAGAATTTACCACCGTTTTTGGTCGTGGAGCCACTAGGGCCTAAGGGAAGAAGAGCTGTTTTGGACTACCTTTATCCAATGGAGGTGGTTTTTTAGTCATTTTCTACTGATTTGGGCCTTCTGAATCTATTTTTGCAGTGTATTTTTCCATTTGAGGCTTCTATACAGTTGTATTCACATTTTTAGCATTTAATCAAAGAGGAAAAAGCCTAATTAGAGGCTTTTGGACCTAGCGGAGGTAGCCCAAGAGAGGGGTGAACTGCTTAAACAATTATTTGCTGTCATACTGTATAATTTTGCTGCATATTTTCAGATTCTGCTCCTTTAAATAGTGAATTTTTATAAGCTATCTTTTCCCAAGAAGGTTTAAACAGTGAACAAAACTTATTGGTTCATATTCAAACCATTATACTTCATTTGCAGAATATGTATACTTGCCTATTCACACATTAAAGTTGGATCAATGAATACTTTGCAGTTAAAACAAATACTTTCATTGATCGGATCTTTGTGATTACTTTTTATTTCTTTGGGCAGAGTCTGTAGAAGGGCCAGATAGCCTCCGGATTCATCCTTTCTTGGAAAGGTGAAAGATCCGGTGAATGCCCCTACAGTCAATCTCTGTATGAGAAATACTTTGTTCTCACAATTTCGGATCACTCACCACAGCCGAAACAAATCAATGGAATTTTACCTTCAAATTTTCTCTTACCAATTTTTAATTTTCTTCTAAAGTAAGCATATTCTTCATCTGAAAGACCTTCTCCATCGTCTCCAGTTTCTTCACACTTGCAGGTGCATGTCTTTTAAATTGAAGGTTGTTTCTCTTTATTGGCTTTCTTAGATGCAACGAATGTAGTTTCTAGATGCAAAGTACCCTCTTCTTCATCAAGTCTCATTACATATGCTATGAGAACTCCATGTAATTCCTCTTTGTTGAGTTTTCTAGATTTGCACTTTATTCTAAGGCCGATACCTTTGGGTTGAATCTCCCTGGTAACGTTCTAAGAATATTTCATATAATAGTCTTTTCATCAACTAGCTCTACCAATCCTTCCAGTGTATTGGTTATTTCATCAACGTATTGGAAGTATGCAGCAATGTTGCAATCTTATTTCATTCTGAGTTGCTCAATTTTTGCTCTATAGATTTGAAGCTTTGCTTCTTTGACATTTGAGTCACCTGCATATGTAATCTCAAGCTCTTCCCATAAAATTTTGGCGGTTTTACAACCCAACACTTTATGATAAGCAGATTCAATAAGTCCACTGATAATAATATTCTTTGCTTTTGTATCATTTACCAAATTCTTCTTACCTTGTTCATTTGGGGTTGATGTAAATCCATTTTGAACAGTCCCATACTTCATAACCTTGTGCCAAGAGATAGACCTCCATTCTTCCTTTCCATAGTGCATAATTATTTTCATTGAACAGAGGTGCACCATTCTTGGTATGCTCCATGACCTCCTTCCAACTCTTAAACTGCTATTCAAGGAACCAAGCTCTGATACCAATTGTTGGAAATACTGGGGGGGGTGAATCAATATTCCTTTCAATTATAGCATTAGTTAATCTTCAATTATTATCAGTATTTGTACAATGATAGCAGCAAACAAAAGGAACACAAATGCACACAGTTTTTAAGGTGGAAACCCAATCTAGGACAAACACCACGTATTGATTTTCTAATAATTCTTTAATATTCAACTCCAATTGAAAATAAAGCTCCAACTTCCTAGAATATAGAAAAGAATTCTTCTCCAGCTCCAACTCGATGGATGCTCCAACGATCGAGATTTTTCAATAGTTAACTGAACAGATGCCCCAACACCCAATGAGCTACAACTCACCCTAGCACTACCCTACCACCCTATAGAAGAATAAAAGAAGAATGGACTCCCGTACCGGGGAAAATGGTCCACTTCACAATGATATAGAATGATGTAAAAGAAGAAGACACACTAGACCATAACCCCAACTATGGCACACCCAACTAATGATGATCCTAGACATCCCGACACTGCCTCTTCAACTCTTGGCAGATAGACACTAGTACAATTTTTACAGTAATGTATTTAGAATGAATTAGTATAATGATACCTTTACAGTGACTGTATGCAGTGCTGCCCACTTGAAGACTTCATGTGATGAAATTCTTGTTGCTGCTCTTGTCATGCTACCTTCTGCTGCACTTTGCTTCACTTTTCTGCCCTAAAAAGCTTGGTACTTTGTAGCCCTTGACAACACATGATCTAGCTTTTTCTTGCCTTCTAGGAGCTCGATATTGAATCTAGCGTACCTCTGTTATTTTAGATCCCCAATATCTTATTTTCAGTCTTATAGTACTCCTCTGATTCATCTTTCCAATTCCATAGGTCTAACCCAATTTAGATTCTTCAAGGGAGAGTTATGACCAATCTCTCACAATGCCCTAATTATGGACTGTTTCAGTAGAGCGAACTTGTATGCCATGCCATGTGTCATTGTTTCTTCATTCTACTCTAAAATTGATAGAGAGAAAACTAAAGTCCATGTGTTATTTGCCATTTTTTACAAAATTCCAATCTGATACTCAGAGAGAGAGTTATGAGGATTTTCCCAAGGTCACTTCTTTGAGATGAATTTCAGGAGCCTGCAAAAACACTGACTTCCACAGATCATATCTCCAAAAATATTGCGCACCTTGATCTGAAAATTTTGCAGTAGCTTCTCAGGATTTCAGCTTCACCTCATAAAAATTTCAGCTTCTGAACCTTCGTAGAAAAAAATTAGAGTGAAAATTCCATGATAACCTGTTTTAGATGGTGAAATCCCTTGCATAAGGAGGATATGAGGATCACAATTTATATAAATGCTTAGGTTGAGAGGAGATTCAACAAGTGAACATGGAAGGGATTTTAGGAGCTTAAAAAATATTAATTATGACTTTTCAATGACCCATGGCACAACCCCATGGGCTTTTAGCCCACTAACTAGGGTTACAAACTTCAATCATGAATATATCTCAAACCATGAAGAATTACGTGGCGTGTCATATATCAATGGAAACATCTCGACAAGAAGAAACCATCAAAAGAATTCTTGACCTAGAATATTGTAATTTGGTATGTCAAAAATCCCATGCAATATTTGGGTAGCCTCTGGTGCTGCTTGGGTTGAAATTAATGACAACCACTTACCAATAGCCTCATGGGTTCCTGGAGACCTATAGAGAATCTTGGGCCAAAATACCAAGCCTAGCTTGGTATTTTTCATCTTTCGGTGTCAGGCCCTCATTTCAGGCAATTTTGAGTTTTTTCCTTGCAACTCAATTTCTTCATTCATAGTGCTCAATCATTCTCATTTGCAAGTTAAAATATTTTTTGGCCTTATCCAATTTGGCCTCAAGATGTATGTTGGCCTTTTCAAGCCATGATTCCCTGTTATGCTTAATTTCCATGGAAAAGAGTTCAGTGAGGGGAAATTGTTGTGGTTGGCTTGATTCTTGCTCCGTCTCTCATGCCAAAGACTTTCTTAGACCCATAGTTCTATGCCTCCTTCTAGATTGACCCTCCTCATCCTCATTTTCTTCATAGGCGCCCATGTACTCCTCCAAATTCACCTGTGCTCTTTGAGCCTCTTTCCGGTATTTGAACGCTCTTGCTTCATAGATGGCCTGCAGGCCACTCATTTGTTTATTATGCATCTGAAAGAAGTGAATGACATCCTTAGACCTTTCTAATTCAACTTCCAAGTCCTTGATCTGTGCATTCCTGTCTTGTAGAAGGGAGTTAACAATTCTTGTCTCATTTTCCTCATCGCTATCTATGTGAATGAGTTCAAACTCTCTTTCCTCCTCATGATTGTCTTCTTCCTCTTTCACTTGTTGTTTACCTTTTTTAATCACTTGAGTTGAGGAGGATGACAGGGCCCCTTTCCCATTGGAGGCAACAAACACATGCCTCTCTCATCTTTTATAGGTAATGGGGAAAGGTGCAACAAGTTTCATTTGCAAACATTGATCATTAGTGACCTTAGGACTGCCTTTCTCCTCATGTATGATCTTTGTGTGTGCATCTTTTTCACCTTTCTCTTGACTACCCTTTTGAGAGGAATTTTCATTATCTCTTATGCCATCATCATTTTCAAGACCCTTAGGACTGTCATCCTCTTTTTTTGCAATGCTAGAGGTGCCTTTATCACTGCTTGATACATATTCATCTCCATGACTGTCCTCTTCTTCATATTTTGACGCACTGTGTTCACTGTCAAAATCATCCTTTGTATCACTGTTTGCACTCTCTGTGGGGTCACTTTCATAGGCAATCTCATTAGTCCCTCTTGTAATTTGATGGTCAATTTTTTTTACACTAGATGAGCTCTTTTGGTTGATTCCTTCTTCACTGTCCTGTTCATTATCTTCATTATTTGACTCATGATCTTCATTTTTTTTCCCACTAAAATCACTTTCAAACTCTGTTTCTTGGCTGCTCTTGCCATCTTGGTCACTGTCTTCTTTGTCTGCTTCACTGCTTTCATATGCCTCCTCTCCATTGCCCTTTGTATTTTTAGTGTCATCTTCTTCATTTTTTACTTCTTCTTCTTGACTTTCATTTTTTTTTTACCTTCATTAGGCTCATTGTTTTCATCTTTTTTGTAATATCCCAAAATAGGGAAAATATACACTATTGGGGATATCTTAAGATATTCCAAATGTGGAGCTACAAAAATACATAAGCACAAATTAAGTACTACAAAAAATGATCTCATGAAATGTGTCTTGAATACCCTTCCATTAGATTATGAACATATCAGCAAAATAATGCCTTTATACATTGTCTCCTAGTGGGGAAAAGCAACAAAATGGACCATAAAAACGTTATTCCCAGGTGACTATGTGATAAAAAAGGGAAATAATTGTTTGGTCTGTTAGCATATAGATTGAGGACCTCACATACAAAAGGGGATCAGAAAGAAATCCCTTTTGATATGTTAAATAGGTCTCTCGGCCTCACAATGCCTTAAAAACACCCAAATCCCATGACTATGATTATGTAGAAAAGAATTAAGCATGTACAATGTTATCTTATGAGGGTTTCTACAACATTTCAATAGAAAAAAATAGATCTAGAGATTAATGGCACAATATGCTAAGAAAATAGAGATCTGGCCTCCTTATTGCATTATAGAGATAACCTGGCAAGGGTTTCTTGAGACACATGTACAAGAAATAGAAGATCTGATTTATTCAGCTCCAAAATAACGTAGTATAGGGATAAATATCCCTTCCTATAGCTTTTCGGGAGAAGGGTTGGCCCTTTCCCTTGGAAACTAGCTCCAAAAGTAGGATTAAAACCCTACTACAACAACTCTATGGAAAATGATGTAGTTCCTGCAAGGGATTGCACTGTAGGAGAGTAGAGGTTCTTTGGCCTTCTGCCAAGATGTGAAATGAGCTCAGAAATATCCTTTGCTGATCTCTCAAGAGAAGGAAGGTACATTCTACTAAGAAAAAAACCCGAGAATGGAATGATCAATCTTCCACTGCAACACAGCACTACACTGCTACAGAAATAATGCTGTGACTGAAGATTTCTGCTTGGCCTCAAGCCTATATGTTGAAAAAATCAGTGCAATACTCTCCCAAGAGGCATCTCAAAGGAAGAGTTTGGATTCCCACTCGGTAACACCCGGTGCTCAACAGCACTGCAACCCTGCTAAACAACAAGAGGAAGCCAAAAGTCTAAACAGACCAAATAATAATATAACATAACATGAATGGAAAAGTCTTCCATCCTCTTCATATATAGCAAGTGAACCTCTTCTCATTTGGTCCCATCCACATTTAACTCCAAGCTCATGCAAGTTGTCCTCCACCAAATCTACGTTGTTCATCAAGGAGATGCAATGTATCTAGACAGCATGTGTTGACTTGGTCAAAGATGAATGAATCAACATGTTATATTCCTTGTTCACACCTATATGTGCTCCTTTTAGCTTCTTATTGTTCCCTTTTTCACATGAGGAATGTTATTGTTCCTGTCAATGGGCCTCCCTACCCATTTATTCATTTATCTAAAGATAAAATCAACTACAATATTCCATTTAGATGAGGTCTAAATTTTTGGAATATTACAATTCTCCCCCTCCAAAATGTTGCTTGTCCTCAAGCAACTACAAAGGTAGAGAAAAATCTCTCCCTACCTCTTCTTGTGGCCTCCTCATCGATAGATCCCACCATAGCTCAGCAATAAACCCTCCCTATGTGTAAGAACATGAGAAAGTGGAGGGTGCAAGTGGAAATCTCCTTGTTTTTCAATGGCCTCCTCAAGGTAGGAGTGATGACCGACATGGGGAATAGTATTCCCAAATTTTCATTCCATCACCCATGCTAGAATCCAAATGAAACAATCATCAACCCCTTGTTTGTGCAATGTAGTTGGGCTGCATGGAGAGATTAGTTTTCCTCCCTTCATTTGTTTCTCTCTCCATTTATGATAAGTGTGGGGATTTTTATGTCTTTGGGCTGAACAAATATGGCCTGCAAGGATGGCCCAAGCTACCCCATCAATTAATTCATCCATAAAGTGCCTCCTTCAAGCACTCAAGTTCTTCAAATGGATTACTCCATATGAAGAAAAGAGTTGTGATGTGGCAATCATGGTTTACCCATTGCTCCTCTTGAAACATACAACATGAATAGTAGGGAGAATCATACTCCCAATGGGCATCTCCATCTCATATCCCACTCTCAAAACAAAGCCTCCCATGAACATAGAAATATCAGCAATACATGGAAGCAAAAACAAATGAGAACAAGATGCCATATGACAACTGGAAAGTGGATCATAGTTCCACACATGGAACCAACGTAGTGCATTCCTTGCCTGCATTAAATCAAACAATAACAAGTGATTTTCCAGCCACTTGTTTGCTGCCACAATTATTTTACAAGATAGCATCATGAAAGTACAGAGTGGTGTCAATGGTGCACACCAAAAATCATGTGGCTTCCCCCGCAAACCACCAATGAGATAGCCAATCTCAATGCTACAAAAGGCTGAAAGTACATTATTATAAAATATGCAAGAAGGAATGATCCTCCTTCATACAATATGTTGCTCATATAATGTAGAGAAATGAAAATCATAATGCAAATGTATACCTCCTCTACCATGTACCTCGGTCCTTGAGCTGAAATGGTTCAACTGAAAATGCTCCCTTACTTCCGATGAGTAGGAAGGTGGCTATGACATCCTCTCTATCACCATTCGGGCTATGCATCTCCATATGCTGAAATATGCCATGCTAAATGCCCTCCCAAATGAACTCCTCTACCAAGGAAAGATATGCATCAAAATGCATGGAAAAGAAGTCCTCATGTGCTGCATGTAGCAACTTCTCCTTGAGCTTAGAAGCTCTAGTCAAGAAGACTCTACCATAAGAATAGATGACCATATCATCAACCATATATCTGTTATCTCCATCAGGGCCATCAATAATCATGCAAGCACCAAGATCCTTGGAGTACTCTACCAAGAGTTGAGACCTCTAATATGGATCAATCCTCCCCAGAGACAGCGCTGGTGATCTGGCATATGAATCTCTCCTCATGCTGTTGCCTGCAACTTTGACATCCCCCATGCCAAATTTCTCCTCCAAATTCTTCACCTCTCCAAAATCCAAGAGCGGTGAATCCAAAGACAAGATGTCTTTCATCAATTCTATATCTGGTGGCCTCCTAGGTGGAATGCCTCCAGGTAGTGAGACATCAATGTTAAGAGTGGACTGTACATATGGTTTGGAAACCTTGCCCTTGCCTTAACAGTGTAGTACAGTCTGCCTCCTATTTGAATTAGTTCTCTCAAATAGAGAAGGGTGTGTGCCTCTCATCAAATTATGTTGCCCTTCCTTCCTACCTTCTCCTTCTGCAATGCTTCACAATCATGCTGCTCACTGATTGTGCTTTGACTTCCATGTATGAGATCATGGGGAACTTCTTGCAAGGATACAATATTCCATCCTATTGGAGCATGTGCTCCTCCTTCCTCTGCATGAGGTACTGGATGTTCTCTAGATGTGATAGCACTATTGCCCTCATCTTCATCAATGTTTATGGGCAACCCTCCAATAATTGGACCCTGTTGTGAAAAAGAGATCCCCATGCCCTCTTATTTAGGAATATGAGATAGAGGTCTTGCTTCTAACAATGTATGATGAAATATGTCAGCTTCTCCCATGTTTTTCTGAAGTGGAGTGAGGTCTATAGTTCCCTCCATTACATGCAAGGGTTTTGTTTTCTCTTGCTCCAATACATGTGTTTTAGGAAGTTTCCCATCAAACCTTCCCACCAGTGTTTTAATGAATCTTGCATAAGAGGAAGTATTTGAATTTTTTAAAGAACAAGATTCAAAAATCCACCATGTATAAGCCTTACCTCCAAAATGCAGTGCTGCTACTCTGATGGCTTCACTTTCAAAAATTTGATGCTGCTGCAAAAATGTGTCTAGCTCTTCCACCAAAGCCCTTGCTGAACATGTAGGTGAACCATCAAAGGTAGAAAAAAAAATTCTTTCCATATTCTGTTACTTGCTTCTCTTCACCTAAATCTTGCAAAACTCTTGGAAAGTGGTATGATCTCTAAACCTCTCAGTTTGAGATTCATACTCCTACAAAAAATCACTAAGAGTTTCCCTCTTAAGCATTATTCCTCCCTTCATCCATCTCATGATAGATTTGGGAATTTGATTGCACTGTGCATCATGGAGTGTAGTTGCATGCTCACACTCACCATGTGAAAATCTAGATCTAGCTCTAGATACAAAATCTCCTGGAGATTCCATATCCATCCTTATTTTCTTCAAATCTTCTTGAAAGCTCTGTATCGATCTTAGAAGAAGCTTTGTAAGTTTGTCTTCATTTCTTCCTCCACATAATAGAGTCTCCTATTTTCTGTACATATCCCCTTCTGTAGATGGGATAATGGCTGAAAATCCATAGGCTATGCCGAGAAATAAGCTTTGATACCATTGTAATATCCCAAAATAGGGAAAATCTATACTATTGGGAATATCTTAAGATATTCCAAATGTGGAGCTACGACAATACATAATCACAAATGAAGTACTGCAGAAAATGATCTCATGAAATTTGTTTTGAACACCCTTCCATTAGATTATGAACATATCAGCAAAAGAATGCCTTTATACATTGTCTCCTAGTGGGGAAAAGCAACAGAATGGACCATAAAAACGTTATTCCTAGGTGACTGCATGATAACAAAAGGAAATAATGGTTTGGTCTATTATCATATAGATTGAGGACCTCACATACAAAAGGGAATTAGAAATAAATCCCTTTTGATATGTTAAACAGGTCTCCCGGCCTCACAATGCCTTAAAAACACCCAAATCCCATGACTTTGATTATGTAGAAAATACTGAAGCATGTACATCATTATCTTATGAGGGTTTATGTAAAATTTCAATAGAAAAAAATATATCTAGAGATTAATGGCACAGTATGCTAAGAAAATAGAGATCTGGCCTCTTTATTGCATTATAGAGATAACCCGACTAGGGTTTCTTGAGACACATGTACAAGAAAGAGTAGATCTGATTTATTCATCTCAGAAATAATGCAGTCTCACTGCAACATGACATGAATGTGGCTGAATAATATTAAGAGGGATAAATATCCCTTCCTCTAGCTTTTCGGGAGAAGGGTTAGCCCTTTCCCTAGGAAACCAGCTCCAAAACCAGGGTTAAAATCCTGTTGCAGCAACTCTCTGGAAAATGACGCAGTTCTTGCAAGGGACTGCACTGTAGGAGAGCATAGGTGCTTTGGCCTACTACCAAGATTTGAAATGAGCTCAAATATCTCATTTTATAATCTCTCAAGAGAAGGAAGGTACCTTCTACTGAGAAACAGACCCAGGAGTGGAATGATCAATCTTCCACTACAACACCCTGCAACACAGCACTACACTGCTACAGAAATAAAACTGTGACTGAAGATTTATGCTTGGACTCAAGCCTGGATGTGGAAAAAATCAGTAAAATACTCTCCCAAGAGGCCTCTCAAGGGAAGAGGTGGGATTCTCGCTCGGGAACACCTGAGGCTCAACATCACTGCGACCCTGCTAAACAACAAGAGGAAGCCAAAAGTCTAAACAGACCAAATAATAATATAAAATAACATCAATGGAAAAGGCTTCCATCCTCTTCATATATAGCAAGTGAACCTCTTTTCATTGGGTCCCATCCACATTTGCCTCCAAGCTCATGCAAGTTGTCCTCCACCAAATCTGCGATGTTTATCAAGGAGATGCAATGTATCTAGACAACATGTGTTGACTTGGTCAAAGATGACTGAATCAACATGTTATCTTCCTTGTTCACACCTATATGTGCTCCTTTTAGTTTCTTATTCTTCCTTTTTTCACATGAGGAATGTTATTCTTCTTGTCGATGGGCCTCCCTACCCATTTATTCATTTATCTAAAGATAAAATCAACTATAATATTCCATTTAGATGAGGTCTAAATTTTGGGAATATTACAACTAGCTCACCCTTTTCCTCTTGATAAGCTGCCTCTGTCCCTATATCCTTGGAGGCATATTCTTCATCATTTGACCCACTGTTTTGGTCTTTTTTCTCATCATTGGGCTCACTGCTTTCATCTTTGTTTTCTTCTTCATCAACACTTTCTTCTTTGTCATTGCCTTTATCACTTTCCTTTTCCTCTCCTTCACTGCTTTCTTCATTTTCATCTTCCTCTCCTTCACTTATTTCTTCATTTTCATGTCCCCCTCCTTACTGATTTCTTCATTTTCATCACTGCTTTTTTCTTGGTCATCTTCCTCTCCTTCACTGCTTTCTTCATGTTCTGATTTCTTAGGGGAAGGTTAAGGAGGAAGCTCTATTTGAGGAAATGATTCATGTGAAGAGGATGAACCAAGGTTAGTGGAGGGTGATGGAGGTGTGTGAGGAGGAATTTGAGATGGTGATGGAAGACTTTGCAGAGGGATAGGCTGTGGAGTTCTGAAATCATCATGGGCAATGAAAACCTCCCATGGGATGCCTTGTTGTTCTAGTTGGTGTGAGACAATCACTTTGATGAGGGAATGATGAAAAAGGCTTGACATTTGTTGGGATGTAGGCCTCTTTTGCATGATGGAAGACATTTTCTAAATATTTTTATAGAGGTAGTAGGGCAAATGTAGCAGCTTGGTTTTGGTGAAATGCATGAGGAGTCTTATGTGATAGGAATAGACTCTGGAGAAGCTACCCTCACAGGTGAAGTATTTCATAATGATATTCATTAGGAGAGCATATCTGTACAATAGATGAGAGAAGGGGAACATGGTTTTGCAATCAAATTGACAACTTGGTTTCAAGAATGGGTGATAGTGGCTTAGGTCCAGATGCATTTGTTTGAACCACCTTTCTCCTATGCAAGGTATTCCAGTGGTCATAGAGATGGAATTGGTGGTCAGCTCAAACTTCACCCCAGCTAGGTGTACTTGGTGGTTATGAAGGTTTAGGGCAAAGAGCTTGGTCAACTGAGGGTGACTCTAGACCTTTTTTACTTTTTCACAAAACTCATAGCATCCTAATTCTTGAAAACAGAAAACTATAGTAGGAGAGGTCATTATTTATTTAGTTCTTATAGGTTCAAACCTATTTGGCTTCCTGCCATTCCTCTGCTACCCTTTAGGCCTTTGGTTTGCCTCACCTCTATCAACATTCTCTTCTTCAGAATTTTTTTTTTTTACCCCTGCCTCAAGATCTTTAACAAAAATTGACACTGCTTGTGGAATGATGTGACAATGGTGAATGAGATGGTGAGGTTCTAATTAGGTCAAGGCTCAACAATGTATAGGCCAAGTGTTTTCTTTAGGATTTCACTGCCTTCACTAAAATCAATTCTCAAATTTCTTTGTAATCTTATCTTTAGAAAAATAGGGACATGTGGGAAAAGCTCAAAATACCTCTCAAAATATCTCCACATCTGAAAAAATGGCTCAAAACACCTTGCAGGTAGGTCAGGCGCCTCCTGAACGTGTTTGGGAAGCTTCTGAATGTGTTCGTGCAGCTCCTAAATGTGTTTGGGTAGCTCCTGAACATGTTCGTGCAACTCCTGAAAATGTTCATGTAGCTCCTTAACGTGTTTTGGCAGCTCCTGAACGTGTTCGTGCAACTCCTGAAGGTGTTTGGGCAGCTCCTGAATGGAGCTTCGTGCAGATTCTGGGCGTCCCTGAACGTGTTTAGGTCAAGTCCTACATGGATTTTGTTCACCTCCTGCACAGACTGGGTCACCTCCTACATGGACTTGGTTCACCTCCTGCACAGATTGGGTCACCTCCTGCACGGACTAGTTCAGTGTTGAACGTGGTGTCGGGCAAGTGCTGAACGCTTTTGGTAGGAGCGCAGCACACTGCCTCTACACGCTGATCAGGAAAGTGCTGAATGCTATTAGCAGGATCGCAACACACTGCCTCTACACGCTGGTCAGGCAAGTGTTGAATGATGTTGGCAGGAGTGTAGCACACTGGCTCTGAATGCTGGTCAGACAAGTGCTGAACGCTACCTCTTCTACAGGCGCACAATGCCTCTGCATGGGAATGCAGCACCCTTCAGGGAAATTTATGGGACGTCTTGCACAAGAGCGCAGCGCTTGAAATTTCTGCCCAAAACTCTATTAGGAAATTTTGAAAAACTTGAAAACCGTCAAATTTTGAAAATAACCAAATGGTGAAAGGGAAACGTTTGCTTGGGTTGTGTTTATACTCCTTTAAAAAAGAAAAATTAAACATACAAAGCGATTTTACTAAGGTTATTTTGAGCCTTTTTCTTTTTTCTAACATTCTCTTTTCCTTTTCTAGGAGGTGTTATAAGAGACAATGTTTTTTGGTCTTCTCATTTCTTTTGGAGCAGGCCCCCTTTCAAAAACCCTTGGAAACTGGTGATTTTTCTTGGGTTTTCCATTTTTTCATATTGAAACTATTTCCTCTCTTGACTACTTGATGGATGTTGACCCTTTTTGAGACTTCTGTGTCCTTCACACTGATACCCTTTTCATCTTTTTCAACTTTACAAGGTTTCTTTCAAATGTCATCTAAAAGCCTTTTGTCTCTTTGATGGAGTTTTATGACCTTTTTTTGCAGTGAAAGAATGTTGTTTTCAAGAAACTCTTGAAACTATTCTCTAATATCATCTTCTACTCTCTGCCTATTGTCAACCAAGGAGACTTTCCATTCTTACTTTTTTTTTATTGAATCTTTGGTTGGTGCACAATTGTGTTTATGTGCTACTATCTTCAAAACCTCATGCATGGGCTTTTTGATGGGCAACATTTCACAAAAATTTATCATGAGATCATGATTCTATTTGTGAACTTAAGCCTGTTGTATCTGTTTACTTGTTGTGGATGCCCTTATGAGTTTTAGGCCTCTTACTTTTCATTTTTTCTATTGATAAATATAATAGAGAATTCCTATAGAAATACTTTATCACAGGTAAACTGTTATTTTGCAGGCTTAATGCTTGATCAAGGAGATACCTTTGGAGGCCTCTGATGTCTTTGCACCATGATAAGGTAATCCTTGTTTTTTCTTGACTTAAATTTTTAATATCTATAGAAACAGTGAACTTAGAACCATGACAATGCATAACCTAGGAGACCCTATATGACTTATTGGGATGTCCTTTGGAATAGGTCTTTGACTGGAAAGCTTGAATCAGGGTTTGGAGGTGAAGACAGGGTTTTGACACACTTTTATGCATTGCCATCCTAGAAAACTTAAAAATTTTGATTTACCTAAAGATATTAGAAAGGGAGTTTAAAATCACCATTTCTTGAGGCACTTGGTGAGTTCAGGAAAACATTTGGGTTACTTGGCGAACCAAGGTGTGAAAATAGAGGCCTTAGGCAAACAGAGACAGAGTGTTATAGGTAGAGGTGGCAAGCATAGTGAGAGTGAGGGACATCAGTATATGATTTGGTCTTATCGGAGTGATAGGATGGCCATGCCTTCACAGAGTAGCAGGAAAGTGAAAAATTTATCCTAAGGATAATGAAGGCAGTGAGATTTCTAGAACTCACAAGACTTCTATGAGTTTTGTTTCTAGAAATCTTGGACAAGCATTTAGTCATCTAAACAGGTAAAAATTACTAATGACTAACAACACCTTTCCCCATTACCTATTAAAGAGGAGATAGGCATGTGTTTTCTGCTTCCAAAGGGCAAGGGGCCATGCCATCCTCGTTAACTCAAATGATTGAAAAAGGTAAACAACAAATGAAGGACGAAGTAAACAATCATGAGGAGGAAAGAGAATTTGAACTCATCCACATAGAAAGTGATGAGGAAAATGAAACAAGAATTGCAAACTCCCTTCTATAAGTGTTACACCATTTTTTGGTCATCTAACCTGTTACTATTAGATGGACCTAAGTACACCATGTAAGATCAATTTTACCCTAAGTAAAATTTCTTTCACTATGAAAAATAACTTAGTAAACCACCTTTATTAAGTTGTTTATGGTCTAAACAGGAAACCCCATGAGGAAATATTAAATAAATCTACATTTGTTTGATTTTCCTCAAGGAATAATTAGTTAAACAACAATTTAATTAATATTCTTGGTTATATTTAACCCAAAACAAGGAAATTAATTAGATAAATCATTATTTATCTTATTATTTTCTAGAGAATAATTATTTAAACCTTATTTAAATAATATTCTTTGTTAAATATGACTAAATCACCCATAAATAATTAAATAAATCATTATTTATTTGATTATTACTTAACCACATCCTTAAAATGATAAATAAATCATTTATTTATTTATTATTTACAAATAAAGGGATTTGACCCAAGTCAAATTCCTTTTCCCTCCAACAAAAATAATAAAATATTTCATAAAAGTTGGATCTTGATTTGGTTAATAATATTTTAATTATGCACCAATATCTAGACTAACTCAATATTTTGTTATAAATAGAAGGGTTTTTCCATTCATTCATCTCCTTTTGTTGCCTAAATATCACTCTGGATCTATACTTTTGGTCCGACTTTGATCCACTATCATTGTCATATTTTTCTATCTTTTTCCTTGTGAGCTCATTTTGAGTTCCATTTTTGTCTGGGTTTTCTACACCATCAAGAGAGAGGAGTTTTAGATCTGAAGTGTTGATGGCTTACAATAACCCATCCCATTGAGGAGAACTGGTAACATCCTTCTATGTTTTCCTCCCAGGTGCCCTTAATATAAAATTCATTCAACATATTCTTGTCTTATCTATTGAATGCATGGAGTAAATCCCATTTTCATTTACTGCTTAATGTCTTTTGATGCATAGATCTAGATTTTTGCAGCATTTATCTTAATCAACTAATTGTAGATCTGAAGATATTGGTAGCCATCTTTGTTGTTACGGCTATTTGTTATGCACATCTAAAGTGGTCTTTTTTTGTACACTTGCAATTAAGATTCATACTAACAACTGGCAACTCCACATGGGTTTACGATTATGACCGTTGTCGTTTTTTTGATCCATGCATATCCAACTTCTTCAAACCCTAGGATTTATCTTCATCCTCTTGTTTTTATTTTCTTGATGTTTTTTTTAACCTATAAAACCCTAAAACATTGAAAATTCTAACTTTCGTGTGTTTTCGGACCTATTACACAGGTGACAGACATTAGCCACAGCTGAGAGGACACATTCTGCTGAAATCTGCCGCTGAGAGTGTCGGAAGTGCAGGTCACACTTTCTGGCTGTAAACCCGCGACCTGGAGCTTTAGGACACACTTTTCAGCCCAAAAAATGTGACCTCTACAGAAAATAGGTTTTCTGGGTTTGTCTGGGCCTCTGTTCAGGGTTGTCTGACCTCTGTCTCCACCTGTTTTGGACCCGTAATTCTTATGTTTTACTGAACTAAGTGGGAACCTAGCCCCCTACAGCTTTAGTACCCTCCACACTTTGTGGAAGATTTTTAGCTGTTGCAGGTTGTCTGAAATTTTTAGAGTGTTCAGCCATTTTTTAGATCTGATGCCTCACCTTCAGATCCTCTTAAGATTGGCTATTTATCCATCCAAATCACCTCATTTAGTTTTTTTTTGGGTTTTCCTCTAGGGTCCACTCCATTTCCCTCCAAGAGATAGCCTTTCGCTACCTCATTTACAACAATCTTTCCTCTGATTTCTTGTTGTTTTCTGCACTACTTTCCAGCAGATTTGACCTTTAGATCCCTGTCCCTCCCGACCTTATATCTATTGGCTATTTTGGTGTGTTTTGACTAGTTTTTTCCCACCTATAGACTTCTTGTTGAGAGGCCCGCCTTCTTGGGTTTATATTATTGCATTATTAGCTATTTATTTACTGTTATTTCAGTTTCATATACTATTATCTGCAGGTTGATTTACAGTTACACAAAACACTTTTTCTTTTTCTCTACAAACGTCTGGGTTTAAAAATTAAAATTTACACACTTTGCACACACACCCTAAATGAAAAAGAGCTTGGTTAACACTGCCAAGAAAAGACTCTAAAACATTGAAATCAATTAATCTTGAACCTCTTTGCCCTTGCTTCGACATTATAGTCAGTTGATCTTTCACCTCCTTGCCCTTGTTGGTCTCTTTTTCCCTTTGTGTCGTGTTTTTGTCGTCATAATTGCATCACTAAGGCATTTACCCTGGAGACTTCTTGGCCTTCATCCTTAGTTTCCAGTAGGAATACTTACTCCTCTGCGTAGGATTCAAGTTATTCCTCCACTGAGTCCGCACTCTGACTCTTCTTCTAGTTCATTGGGTTCTCCTTCTAATTCTGCCCCTGGTTCTCTTCCTATCACATTCACCATTTATGTTTTAGGACCTAACGCTGGTGGTAGCCGCGGCCCTAATGCTGGGAATACTACTAGTGGGACTGCAACAGGACCTATCCCGACTTCTCCCTTGCTCCCCTATATGACAAGCCTCAGTCTTCCCAATTTTGACCAGTTGATAAATGACCCTATACACCATGATGCTAGTTGGCCTGCAATGCCGACCAAGCTCCCTTCCAACATCCCCAAGTTTGAAGGCCTTGCTGGAGAAGATCCTACAAATCATGTTTGATCTTTCCACATGTGGTGTTCTTCTAACTCCATTACCGATGACTCTGTCCATCTTCGGTTGTTCCAACATACGCTTACAGATGAAGCTTCTAAGTGGTATGTTGATCATGCCTCATCCTCTCATACCACCTTTGCGACTCTTTCTCGGGATTTTTTGTCTTATTTCTAGCTTCCTGTTCGTTATGACACTGGTACCAAATTTTTGACTTCTTTCCGTCAATCGTCTGCGACCCACCTATCCGATCATGTCCAGGAATAGTGAAGAAGAAAGAGCCTATGTTGAGCCCCTACCTTAGAAGACCGTGTCTACATGGACTGGTTTTAGATCTCTCTTGCCCCCTATCGGAAAATATGTCACATCACATTTCCCTCAAACTGAAGAAGCTGTTCTCGAAATTGCGCTAAAATATGACCTGATCTATGCTCATTCAGGTTACGTTTATACCATTCTACCTGATCTTCCTAGACCTGGTGGTGCCAACCCACTGGGGGAATCTCATGTTGCTGATGGTATTGTTGGTGCTCTCTCTCATCCATACGCTCAGCCTCCCATGGGCTATGGTTTTCCTCAGGGGGGGCTAGCACCTCCTGCAGTTTTCCCCCTCCCGGTAGCATGTATCTAGGATACTGCATGCCTCCTCATTTTTCCCAACCTCTTGTTTACCACACTACTACCCAACCTCCTTATTATCTGTATTCACAGCTTGGTGCTCCATATCCTCCAGCATTAGCACCTCCTCCCTTGCCTTCTCAACCCCTACAATAGCAACCACCTCCCCCTCAAGGGCAGGTGTATGCATAGCAGGGTGCGACTAATCCTTCTCCCTCAAAAAAGAAGATGAAAGGAAATAAAAATCAACCTGATCCCGATAATCCTGGACCTAATCCACAAAATAATGCTCCTAACACTACTAACCAGCAACAGGGCACTCAGCCCAAGCAGGACAGGCCTGTTTACACGAAAAAACCTTATTCTTGTTGTGGTGTTTATGGTCATTACCCACATGATTTTCCTCTTTTACCACAAATGAAGAAGATGTGGGAGTATCAAGCAACATTACGAGGACAACAAGCCTCCCCTGCATTCCCTCCCAGTGTTGCACCTGATCAGTCGATTGTGCTTACTAATCATTTCCCTCAGCAAGTATTTGTGGCTACCCAACCACCTGAATATCAAGTGGCCACTCAACGTCTTCCATCTGGTACCTGCGATTACTAAATTCTCATGATGAACTCTGATCAACCTCTAACCGTAGACATCAATCTTCAGACTCGGTCCCGTCAGTACAACAAGCCTCCCACTACATCTATCCCGAGCCGCCTCCTTCAGTCTCTACAGATCGACACCTAATGGTCCCTTGCAGACCCATCAACCTAAGGAAGAGGTTCATACCAAGATCCCTAAGGGACCACTATGATGAAATGCTGCTTCTGGAAAAGCTGCTCATTCATGTAGCATAGTAGATGATTTCGTTCAATCTCCTACTGCCATTTCAACGCTGGAACTCCTCTAGTCATGCCCTTTACAACAAAAAGCTCTACTATCTACCATGGGTGCTATAGATCCTTTCGACGGTTTATTGATTGTCTTTGATGTTGACCGGTCAGAGCATCCTCCTCTCCCTACTTCCATCGCCTTACAAGTCCCAGTCAAGATCCGGAACGCCAACGTTTCTCGGTGCATTATTGATGAGGGGGCATCCACCTGTGTGATGTCCGATTCGATTTGGAAGCAAATCGGATCACCTGAGTTGGCTCCTTCCACGATCACTCTCCGAGCATGGGATGGCCATGCCTCCAAGCCCATTGGCCTATTCCGAAATTGTCGTATTACTCTTGTGGGCAAGACTGTTTGCATTGACATAGAAGTCATAGATGCCCCCTTAGATTACAACATTCTATTGGGTTGTAGCTACACCTATGCGATGTTTTCTGTCCCATCTGCATTTCAACGTAAGATTTACTTCCCTCATAATGGAAATATAGTCACCATTGACCAGTTGACATATTACGAACCAAAGTCTCAGTCCTCCCCTGAGTCCTTCATCTCTTCGGTGGCCAATAAGCAAACCATCGATCCTTTGACTAGTGTCTCACCCAGAGTCTACAAAGACTCCTCATTGCTTGGTACTTTCCCTGATCTCCCTCCTCCTATCTCTGATCCCATATCATCGAATGTTTTCATGATGCAATCGTCTCGGACTGCCCTCAAGCGGCCCACTTCGACTAGTCAGCAGCCTCCTCGCCCTCCGCAACCTACTCCTAGCCCTTCGATTAAGCCTTCTGGACCTCCTCCTCCTGGCCCTTCACCTACAGTTGGTATGCATGAGCCTCTTTACCCTCCTGGAATAGTTCCTCCAGGCCTTAACCATTTAGAAGTTTTCCCACATGGCCACTACCCCTCCAGTCAAATACCGTTCCTAGCTCCCCCCCAAGAGTTTACAAGGTACCTGTCAGGGCTACCCTCTCTCTTCCTAACCTGAACCTTGGGATTCCTGTTTGGTACCTTGATCCTCCAGCCGCTACCCTGCCTATTCAACCCAAATATTATCTTGCTTTGACCCCGGTTCAACCGGTCCCTATGACTTCTCCCACTGCTACAGTTCCTTAACCACCTCAACAGGAACCACCTCCTGTTGCGACCGCTTTGGGTAAGAAGGGAAAATCTCGCAAGAGGGCCTTAAAGGACAAGGTTTCCCTAACTGACCATGAACCTCCCCTGCCCCCAAAGGCCTATGCCTTGTGTGATGTCATCGGCCATGCCACCCATAATTGTCCTGAACTGCCCTGTATCAAGCCTATGGTTAAAGTTGCGTTCCATGAGTCTATGGTCCCTGAAGCCTCTGTTTCTTCCTCGAATGAAGCTAAGAGCCCTAAAACTATTCACACTAATCAACCCTATGATTTGTGTGATCTCCATGGCCATTATTCCTATCATTGTCCCCGCCTTACGCATTACTGCGCCTCTTTGGAGGTAGTTCGGGAGTACGAGGTTGAACAGGACAAATACACCTATCTCACACTTGCATAGTATGCTACAGGCCAGACTGAGGATTTACTCACTCCCATTGACATTCCCCCTCCTGATTTCGAGATGACGGAGCCCGCGGCTACCATCTTCTACCTATCATCATCCATGAGACCCTCGATGGAAGTTCCCTCTGCATCTTCCCCTGTTGATTCGCTTGACCTCGCTTCAACGATCACCCTGGGCTAAACATCTGTAGATCCCTTATCTTCTTGTTCTTTTTTCATCCCCCATGACGATGTGCATGTGAACCTTGCTTCTCATGATGATGGGTTAGGTAGATTTTTCGCATCATGTGGTCTCCCTTCCTCCAGTCACTCCATCTTCTATTGTGATAATGACATCATGGAAGCATTGTCCACCCCTGACTTCATCTTTCCCGCCCGTAAACAGGATGGCACCATCTGTGTCTATGGTGACTTTCATGGCCTGAGCAAAAGCTACACCTCCGGTAGCTCCCACACTGCACCTCATCGTCTGCATGTGAGCAGTAGACATCCTACCCGGATCACTCCCTTTCGCGGAGTGCATTCGATTTCTACTTTGCACTCAGGTTGCCATCTTTGTTCATCACCCTCCCATTTATTTTCTTGTGGCACCTTTCAAATGGACCTCCTGTCCACACCTTATATCAGTTTTGCTGATGGTGCAAGTCGCTACTCCCGGAATCTAGCTTTGGCAGGTTGGGCCATTTTTACCCACTTTCATTCGCTTGTTCTCTTGAATGGTGTATGCATTGGTACTGCTACCAATAATCAGGCCGAATATGATGCAGTGCGAGGTTTATTAGTTGATTCCCTTTCACATTGCATCCTCCACCTTCATGTTCATTTAGATTCCCTTCTTCTTGTCATACAATTGAATGGTGTCTATCGTGTGCACAATCCTATCCTTTTTAGAAGACATTTACGAGTGAAGTTGTTGATGCATGAATTTGAAATCATTACATTTAGTCATGTACCTAGAGCAAAAAATTACTATGTAGATATCATTGCAAACAATATTCTAGATTGGAATTTAGCACATGCATTTAACACAAGACAATAACATAAAACCATCAAAATGATGCATATCCATAATATGTGTCGTATAAAATGTTTTAGAGTCCATCAACTCTGATACATATGACATGCTCATAGCATGTTACAAAAACTCAAAACTGGGGGCACCACCTACCCCTACACACTAATCACTATCAGGAGGATCCCGAGCCAATGGCTTTGCTCCTGCAGCTCGTAGATCACGCATCCCCTGTCCGGCCATCGCCATGCCTCGCATGACCCCTCACCACTCCGAGGGTAGACCAATACATGGCCCTATGTACTGGTCCTCTAAGTCTTGCCAACTGTGCTCTGAGACACCGGTCAGAAGCCTCTCACATCTACGATGGACGTCCTCTAGGAGGGTTGTTGCATCCTCATTTTGTGTCGCCCTCGATCCACTAGGTCTTGCAACTCCTGATACTGCAGGCCGTCCTATATACCCGACCAGTTTTACTAGTGCTCTATCTGCATACCAAAAGTCAAAGAATCAATACCATATACAATATTCTGAAACTTTACAATGCACATAAACATATTAGTAATTTGTCACTTACCATCAGGCTCCCATACTCGACCAGGCGGCAGTGGTAAGTCTGAGTCCCCAAAATAACTCATCCCACTATATGGATAGTCGTTTATGTACAATGGCATCTGATCCCAATGCGCAAAAAACTTAGGTCAGAACACCCGTCGGACTGCCCCACCTCCTCCTCTACAGAGTAGTCACCCGCACCAGTGCATCCTGGGCTCTCTCGGGCCCCCATGCTGGAGCTGTATGTGAGGTCGAAGTGTCAGGATCTACTCAAAGAAGAGAGAGCACAAAATCATACCATATGCATAGTCATGGTTCACTTGCCACTTGCATAGCGACAACTATCGTTTTAACGACAACAACATCATTTGGGCCCACCCATAGTAGGTCCCACTCAACACACTCTCCACAAGCATCATCTGCCCTCTAGTGATGCCGTGGAGTGCCTGGTTGCCCAGGATCCGCAACAACACTGCAGCCATAGCATGGGTCTCTAACCTCTCTAGATCTTCGATGGGTATCCATGTCCCTTTGACATGGAAACCTGGATGAAAATGGTGCTCTACAAACTCCATGATGTTCTGCCCTCATGGTAGCACTGGCTGAGTATTCCCTACCATCCCAAGTGGTTGGAGACTAGTCAGGAAATATATATCCTGGACTTTCAACTTGATCTGGTTCCCCTGCACTATAAAAAAATCATAGTTCAGGTCCCAGTAGTTGCCAATTCGGGCAAATAAGGGCTCTCCATCTCTCATCAAATGGTTCTCCACAAACTTAAGAATCCCAAACCTGGCCAATGCACTGCGGACACCCTGATCCTCCCGGATCTCCAGCCGTAATCTGCCCAGGTTTCTCTCTCTCCAGTTGATCCATAATTCTTCCATATTTTCACAAAACCATCATATTTGTCAGTGTACAAATAGGAAATACTGTATCCAAACACAAAAACCAAGCTCTCAGCCCTAAAACCGCATAGAAACACCCCTCCCTGTCAAGTCGCTTTTTTTAGGCCCAATCCTGGGACAAGTCATAGTTTTCTGCCCAAATCCTACTACCCAAGTCACAATTTTTTCCCCAAGAAGTGCGACCCAGCCATGAAGAGGAGCAGGGGTTTGTTCCTAAGCTCTGGGGACCTAAACTGAACTTTCAATACACTAAAATGAAAGATTAGGGTTAGGCCTCTTACCCGCAACTAACAAATCTCAATTCCAATGGTTAGTTTGTATTCTATGATCGCCATAAGATTTAGGGCCTTCTCCCCTCTCTACATTCACCATAGCTCCACATGAAAATGAGTGAATTTGGAGGGAAAATGCCTTATTAAAAGAAAATTCCTGATTTTTCTTTTGCCTGCTATGGCCAAACCGTAGCTCAGTTTGATAAAACGTCTGCATCGTTGGAAAGCTCTCACTGAGCCCTCAAATGGGTATCTATTAGTTTTTTGTGATTTGATACTTCACCGAGACAAATTTTGTCCATGAAGCGTCACTTCACTACTCCCAAAAATCGAATTTATTCACTTGCAACACTTGTACTTGGGGCACCACTTTTCCTTCATACTCGTCCATGCTCATGTCAATTTTTGTCATGAGTAACCATCATGTGCTCATTTTTTTATGGTTCCCATCAGACATTTTCTATGTGGCATCATCATCGAGTTGCCCTTGTTTATAGCATCCAAGTTGAGTCATCATCGCCTTCATGGAGTCTATCTCGAGTCCCTTTGTATCCCGCTATAGTCCTCCATCCTTCATCTCTTGGTTCCTCTCTCATGTCGCAAATTATGGCCTTGAGTCCCTCTGTCCCCTATCCCTTATGATATTGTGTCAGTCGCTGCCAGGTCATCAATGCCCTTTATGCTCTAACAAGGGAAGTCATCCTTCCGCTACTCAGTACCCCCCATTTCATCATCATCCCTGGTGTTAGTCGATCAGTCGCTCTACTATTTTCTCTCATGCATTAGTTGAGGATCCCTTATTGCCTCACCTATGGTGGACCTCCTTCTATCGACATCAGATCATTCATTCTAGAAGACAGGTCTAGATGGCGGTGTACCTTGGTTCCAGCTTCCACCCTTGTTAGGTGCCTGAAATTAGGCAAACGACCTCTTTATTTCCCTTTGACTTGATTGTTTCTCAGCTCCAACTCCTTTTAGCATGATCGATATCCATATAATTGATGGTTCCGTGATGCAGTAGTTGATATTAGTGATTCCTGGGTGTGTGTGAGATGTTTTTAGCCCTCATGAGGGGGTGGCACTACAGGTAGCCCCCCACATACCCAGATGACCTTTTCATTACAGCCTTTAATGCAGCTCCATATATTTGATGATGTCGGCCTCAGTCGCTTGCAACATATTTTTGTTTGCATGTATCAACCATATTTTCAGAGCCCTTTCCCCCTTTACAGGGGCATTTCGGTTGTATTTGTATCTCATGTACTCATATATTATTGTATAAGTCCTGGATATTATCCCAGGAACAGTATGTATGTGGGATTCATTATCATGTTTTTACTTGGCTCATGTTTATGCCAGCATGTACTATATTGTTTAGTCCCTTGTTTATTGGACGCATTATTCTTTGTACTTTGTCTCGGCGGGCATAGCTATGCCTCCCCCGCCACCTATAGCATAGGTACTCACTCATAAAAGAGACTTATCACACCTGTAAGTCTTGAATCCTCAGGTTCTAGTCCTTTAGCACTTCGGTCTACCTTGTATTTCTCTCTATTTGACTTCCCCTTCGGTGTTTGGTGATTGAGTTATTACAACATACTTCGGTCATACGATTAGCTCCTAACGCTTGCACACTAGGGGGCAATCTGTTCACCATTTTTTGGTCATCTAAACTGTTACTATTAGATGAACTTAAGTACACCATGTAAGACCAATTTTACCCTAAGTAAAATTTCTTTCGCTATGAAAAATAACTTAGTAAAACACCTTTATTAAGTTGTTTATGGTCTAAACAGGAAACCCCATGAGGAAATATTAAATAAATCCACATTTGTTTGGTTTTCCTCAAGGAATAATTAGTTAAATAGAAATTTAATTAATATTCCTGGTCATATTTAACCCAAAACAGGAAAATTACTTAGATAAACTATTATTTATCTTATTATTTTCTAGGAATAATTATTTAAACCTTATTTAAATAATATTCCTTGTTAAATTTGACTAAATCACTCATAAATAGTTAAATAAATAATTATTTATTTAATTATTACTCAACCACATCCTTAAAATGATAAATAAATCATTTATTTATTTATTATTTACAAATAAAGGGATTTGACCCAAGTCAAATTCCTTTTCCCTCCAACAAAAATAATAAAATATTCCATAAAAGTTAGATCTTGATTTGGTTAATAATATTTTAATTATGCACCAATATCTAGACTAACTCACTATTTTGTTATAAATAGAAGGGTTTTTCCATTCATTCATCACCTTTTGTTGCCTAAAGATCACTCTGGATCTATACTTTTGGTTTGACTTTGATCCACCATCATTGTCATATTTTTCTATCTTTTTTCTTGTGATCTCCCTTTGAGTTCCATTTTTGTCTAGGTTTTCTACAGCATCAAGAGAGAGGAATTTTAGATTTGAAGTGCTGAGGGCTTGCAAGAACCCATCCCATTGAGGAGAACTGGTAACATCCTTCTATGTTTTCCTCCTAGGTGCCCTTAATATAAAATTCATTCAACATATTCTTGTATTGTCTATTGGATGCATGGAGTAAATATCGTTTTCATTTACTTCTTAATGTCTTTTGATGCATAGATCTAGATTTTTGCAGCATTTATCTTGATCAACTAATTGCAGATATAGAGATATTGGCCATCTTTGTTGTTAGGGTTGTTTGTTATGCACAACTAAAGTGGTATTTTTTCGTACACCTGCAATTAATATTCATACTAACAACAAGAGAGGAATGCACATATGAGGGATTTGGAAGTTGAATTAGAGAGAGCTAAAGATGTCATTTACTTCCATTAGATGCAAAGCAAACAGATGAGTGGCCAATAGGCCATCTATGAAGCAAGAAGACTCAGGTACCGAAAAGAGGCTCAAAGGTCACAAGTAAAGTTAAAGGAGTTCATGGGCACCTATGAAGAAATTAGTGATGAAGAGGGTCAAACTAGAAGGAGACCTAGGACTATGGGTCTTAGGAAAGCATTGGCAAAGCAGAAAGAAGAAGAATCAACCCAAGCACAATAGTTTCCCCTCACTGAACTCCTTGCCATGGAAATTGAACATGACAGGGAATAATGGCTTCAAAGGGCTAAAATACACCTTGAAGCCAAGCTGGAGAAGGCCAACCAAAGCTTAGACTTGCAGAGGATGATGGCTAAGCACTATGCACGAAGAAACCAAGTTGCAAGGAAAAAACTCAAAATTGCCCAAAATGAGGTCCAAGCGCTAAAAAAGGAAAAATAAAAAGCTAGCCTTGATATTTTGTCCCAAGCTTCTGTACAGGTCTCCCAAGACCCATGAGGCACCTACCTACCAAATTTGAGAGAAATTTTACAACTGTTTGTTTTTTTGCAAATTTTGAGGCTAGGAGCGCAGCACACCCTATGCTGTGCTTTTTCCCAGGGCATATTCAGGAGGCGAGGCTTACATTTTTGGATTCCCCATCATTATAGGAGTATTATCACCAATTTTCAGCTCAATTGGAGTTGTTTTGACACCCAAAAAGGGGTAAAAACACTCATTTTTTCACCTTTCTTCCCACTTTTCTGAGCATGTGTTGTGCTCCTAGAAGTCTTGTAATTTTCACTTTTTTGGAAAATTTTAGAGGTAATATTGAAGAAATATAGGTAGATATAGAAAGTATACTTCAAAGGCTTCCAACGAGTCATCACATAGCCTTTTCCAACATTGGGAAGGCCTCCAAAACTGTAATATTCCTAAAATAGCATGCAGCTAATAGGAATATTATTTTTGCTTTAAAATCTGTTTAGATGAATAATTGTACAAAGGAGATTAATAAAACTCCTAATGAAGAATAAATCAATGCCAAATATGAAAAAGGATAAATCTTGGCTATGTAAATAAGCACCCTTATGTGTGAAAGGTGTTAATCATTTTGACTAGGTCAACTTTGACCAGATCTACAACGTTGTATTGGAGGAGTGCTCATCAACAAAGCACAACGTAATTCTAGTTGAAGATCTCTTTTGTGAAAAGGATGAGTCCAATGAAAGTGTTTTAGGGTTTTTCACACTCTCATATTATAAAAGTAAGGGGAAGGAAGCATGAGGAGGTTGTTCATGATATGATCTTTTATATTGTCTGTTTAGACCATATAGCTCTCTTGGTTGTTTAGCCTAGATTGCACATGCTGTTTCGCATAGGAATTACCTGTTCAGGAATTCCTCCTCTTCCCATGGAGTAGCTCTTGGGAGAGTTTATATTGCAAGGTCCACTATATGGCTTGAAGGCCAAGCTTCTCCTTTCAATTACAACTCAGATCCAGTGAGGGTTTGGTTGTCTTTGCAAGCTGCAGCAAGTGGAAATACTAGATCTGCTCAGATCTAGATTATACTAGTGCCTCTTCTCAATGAGTGTGTCTTTTAACCTCATGTAAGAGTGGATTAGCTTCTAAGCTTCAGATCCAAACTTTGGAATCAGGCCAGATCATTCTCAGAGCCTACAACGCAGTTTCTACCCCAGATCTGCGTTATTCTTGTAGGTGATGTTGCACGGAGTTTGGGTGCACCATTTGGAGAGCTAGTCTTTGAGTGTTGGGGATATACCCTTCACTTTGAGATCCATTGGAGGAGATATACACATTGTAATTTTCAGATCTGATCTTTATATTTCAAATACTTCAGCATTTCTAAATATTTCTACAGATTTGCTTTCTTAGATCTCAGATCTACTGCTTATGCTTGGTGTAAACCCCAAAATTCCAAGGGGATCTGAAAGAGGAGCTCTTCTAGTGCATGGATCTAATATAGATCTGAATTTTTATGCACATATCTACTCTAGATCTTACATGTAACCTAAAACAGTCTGAAACTTAATAAAATAACGTTGTATAGGCAGTTTCAGTCATTTATGTGGTTGCATCCCCTCCTCTAAGGGTATTTCTTCTGTTTATAACTTGTATTTTCAGCTATGCATTTGAAAAACTCCATTGTATCACTTAATTGCTACTGTAAATACTATTAAAGGACATTTTATTGGCCTCCTGCTCTTGTTCTGCAGAAACTGCGTTATTTTCTGAGCATATTTGTTTATTGTTGCTGCAGTCCCTTTTGGGGCATTTTTCAAGAAAACTAGGTGTGGGAGATCTGTTTAACCTAGGAATATTTTTTTCTGATATCCTCTTGGATCTAGGACTTAGATACTCAGATAAAAGGGATCCAACTGCTGGTTTCAAATCCTGTAGCAGCCATTCCTGGAAAATGTGTTTTCCAGTCATGTGTTGCTGACAGATCCCATTTTGGGATATTACAGTGGTATCAGAGCAGCTATCTTGGCACAGGCTATGCTTTGCTGATTGGAAATCCAATATATATTTTAATGGAGAGAAGAGACAGATGAAGAAATGTGGGTACATTGAAGACACCAAAGAAAAGGATAAGATCCCTTTAACTGAAGGTTTGCAAAGGGGAGAGTTCTCTAAAACTCTTTCTCAAGCTTTGAATGAGCTAGAAGAAGAAATCCGAGAATGAATAATGAGAGAGAAGAAGATATTTTAAGATTTTCACAAGAGGGAAGCCCCACTACCTCATATGTTGGGTGTGATCATTCAGCCACATCATTAGATCTACAATGCTATATCAGCCACTTTTTCATGAAACAGAAAAAGAAGGAAGGAGAGGTGCCAAAGAGAGAGACTCTTGGTGATTATTTGCAGGACTATGAGGCTCAATCTAAGGACTTTAAGGATCACCTAAAATTCCAAGGATTTTTCAAGGTCAAGGAGGAAGGAAGAAGAAAGCGGCATGGTGTTAGTAGATTCTTCTTATCTACTTTTGATGGATCACCTAAATGTCCAGCTAGGGCTTGGGTTAAGGAGCTAGACACTTATATGCAACAACATCAAGTTTCAGAAAAAGAAGACATCAAAGTAGCAGTGCTTCATTTTGAGGGTAAGGCTTATGCTTGATGGTTGTTTGAGTCTTTTTCATTAAATAATGTAAATACATCTACCTATGCAAGGTTCATTAGAAGATTAGTGGAAAGGTTTGATGAAGGGTCTCATGAAACACCTTCTATGGAATCTATCAAACCATGTCAATCAAAACTTTTGCATGGATTGGAAGGGTCCTTAAATAAAACTCCATTTCAAGGGGATGGAAACTTGTATGATGTTTTTCCAAAGGAAAATTCCCCACTGCATGAAGATCTTTCTCTTCAAGAGGAAGACATGGATATTCCTCCTTCAAGGGAAGACCAAGATCTAAGGTCTCCTTTTGAGGATGAGGCATTCTCAACTATGGAAGAGAAGGTTGAAGATGACAATGAAGTCATGCAAAGAGCACATCCAGGACCTCATGAAGAGGATGATGGAGCACTTGCTCCAAGGAAGGAAAATCTTGCACTCTTGCAAGGAGTTCCAAAGGATCTCACATATGGAGATTGTGGCACAGTCCATGTGCAACATGTGCCATCACCATCAAATGGTGAGATATTGAAGATAGAATAAGGGAGAGAGGAGGGAAATCATCACTTGATGAGGAGCATATACCCCTATCTATTTCATAAGTTTGATGCACAAAGGAGGCAAGAGGATATGTGCAAGGAAGGCAAGGAAAAATCTGTCCACACAAATACACATCCTTCTCTATGCCTTGATTTATCTTTACATGGAGGCATTCCATCGGGGAGACCTCCTGATGGGAGGAAAACTAAAGTGTTCTCTCAACTATGGGTAGCATATGATTACTCGGATAAGGAAGGAGCTTTGGGAGAAACTAGCATAGCGTAGAGAATCCTCCATGGGTTCAAAAGAGAGATTAAAAATTTCCTAAATGGGACATTTTTATCTCCCTCTCAGTTATTTGCATTGAAAAAGGAGAAGTCAGAAGTCTATGATGGCATGGACATGATGTCATATGGAAACTCCATATCCTTGGGGCAGCCAATGATATTTTAATTCACAAAAGATATTTCTGATCATGACAAGAGGATATCAACACTCTTGCATGCATGGGCCACATTGAGGAAGTTTTGGAAGACAAGGACATTCCAAGGGGAGGTTGACTTCCATCTACTTCAATCTTGTCTTGAGCAAGTTCAGCTGCAAAAGAGGTAACAAAATGGATTTGGTATTACTTCAACATGTGGCTTTGACATCAAGCATGTCAAGGAGGAGAGCCATGTTGTGGCAGGGGCCGCATTGCAGATTTCTACAGTGTTGTCATTGTTGGGGAGCCTAGATTCAAATTGGGATTCCCAAATTTTGATGGAATACTCCAAGGACCTTTTCACATGTAAGGTTCTTGATGGGAAAATGATATATGGGAAGTATAAAGTAGTTGAGGGAGTCATTTGTTTCCATGATCAGGTCTATTTGGCTAGAGACTCCGAGCTTAAGGAGAAACTAATTAATGCAGACTATGAGATCCTACTTTCAAAACCCACTGGTTTCATTAAAGCATATCATACTATCTTAGATGGATTCATGTGGGAGAACTTTAAAGAGGATGTGCAATCTCACATGAGGAAGTGCATGGATCATTTTTTGGTTGAGGAGGAACATAACTCTTGGGAAGAGTTATCATTACCACCTCCTTATTCATTGAGTGTGAGAGGGAGCTCATCCATGAGTTACCTTGCTGATTTGAAACAAGTGTATTATAAACATTGTATTTTTGAACCTCGTGATGTATTTATTATATAATTTCATTTTCTTAACACTCATGTGCAGGTCTTGGCTCCAAGAGGGGGCACATTTTCTTATGGGCTTCATGAGCCACTTTGGGCCATGAAAAATGGTGATGTTGGCCATTCCTTTGGAGATCTTGAAGATATGATGTAATTTTCATGGTGTGATTCTTTAACACCAACCATCATACACCTTCTCCAAGCATGCAAGAATGATGAGGCAGAAAACAAGTGTTGGGGAAGACACTTGTCATATCATATCCTACGGTAGTTAGGAGTAAAACTACGATGGTTGCACATGAAGGACCATTTTCCTTCTCCTTTATTTCATATGGCAGCTAGCATGACCCTAATAATGATCCCATATTTTGAAGATGTTCTTATCTTTGTTGGGGGCATGGTTGAAGGAGAGACACATATGTTGGATGTGTCCTTGGGGAAAGAAATTTCCTACATTTTTTGCACTACATGTTCTAAGGGGAGCATGGAAAACTATATGACCACTATAGTAGATCACTTGTCTCTTTATGATGTGGACCATATGATTGATTGGAGCACTTGGAGCATGCCTCTCATGAGCAATTTGGAGAAACTTTACTATGAATTACCAAGATGGGAGGTGATTCATTTCATTTGGATGATATCATGGAGGTGGGATTCCTTCATTGATGATAAAATTCCCCATGTTTGTCATCACTTCTATCTTGAATAGGCCATTGATCACCAAGGAGGTTTCCATATAGACCTTCCTTTATTTCATGAGGTGAGCCATTTGGTTTGTCTACCAAAGGCCAACTTGCATACTTGGGAGGAACCATTGGGACACAGAATTATTGCAGAAAATCTGAAGCAATGGAGGGGACTGTTGAAGGAGGAGGCCACAAGAAGAGGGGAGATTTTTCAGCACCCTTGCAGTTGCTTGAGGACAAGAAAAATTTGGGAGGGGAAGACTGTAATATTCCTAAAATAGCATGCAGCTAATAGGAATATTATTTTTTCTTTAAAAATCTGTTTAGAGGAATAAATGTACAAAGGGGGTTAATCAAACTCCTAATGAAGAATAAATCATTGCCAAATATGAAAAGGGATAAATCTTGGCTATGCAAATAAGCACCCTTATGTGTGAAAGGGGCTAATCATTTTGACTGGGTCAACTTTGACAAGATCTACAACGCTGTATTGGAGGAGTGCTCATCAACAAGGCACAACGTAATTCTAGTTGTAGATCTCTTGTGTGAAAAGGATGAGTCAAATGAAAGTTGTTTAGGGTTTTGCACACTCTGATCTTATAAAATGAAGGGGAAGGCAGCATGAGGAGGTTTTTCATGAAATGATCTTGTATATTGTCTATTTATACCATATAGCTCTCTTGGCTATTTAGCCTAGATTGCACATGTTGTTTGGCATAGGAATTACCTATTCAGGAATTCCTCCTCTTCCCATGGAGTAGCTCTTGGGAGAGTTCTTATTGCAAGGTCCAATATCCGGCTTGAAGGCCAAGCTTCTCCTTTCAATTAAAACTCAGATATAGTGAGGGTTTGGTTGTCTTTGCAAGCTGTAGCAAGTGGAAATAATAGATCTGCTCAGATCTAGATTATACTAGTGCCTCTTCTCATTGAGTGTGTCTTTTAACCTCCTGGAAGAGTGCATTAGCTGCTGAGCTTCAGATCCAGACTTTCACATTAGGCCAGATCATTCTTAGAGCCTACAGCACATTTTCTACCCCATATCTATGTTATTCTTGTAGGTGGTGTTGCAGGGATTTTGGGTGCACCATTTGGAGAGCTGGTTTCTTAGTGTTGGGGATATACCCTTCACTTTGAGATCCATTGGAGGAGATCTACACATTGTACTTTTCAGATCTGATCTGCATATTATGAATACTTCATCATTTCTGAATATTTCTGTGGATCTACTTTCTTAGATCTCATATCTACTGCTAATGCTTGGTGTAAACCTAAAAATTCCAAGGGGATCTAAAAGAGGAGCTCTTCTAGTGCATGGATCTGATATAGATCTGATTGTTTATGCACAGATATGCTCTAGATCTGACATGTAACCTAAAATAGTCTGCAGCTTAATAAAATAACATTGTCTAGGCAGTTTCAGTCATTTATGTGGTTGCAGCCCCTCTTTTGAGGGTATTTCTTGTGTTTATAACTTGTATTTTTGGCTATGCATTTGACAAACTCAATTGTATCACTTAATTGTTGTTGTAAATACTATTAAAGGGCATTCTATTGGACTCCTGCTCTTGTTTTATAGAAACTGCGTTATTTTCTCAGCAATTTTTTATTATTGTTGCTGCAGTCCCTTTTGGGGCATTTTTCAAGCAAACTAGGTGTGGGAGATCTGTTTAACCCACCTAGGATGATTTGTTTCTGATATCCTTTTGGATCTAGGACTTAGATACTTAGATATAAGGGATCCAATTGCTAGTTTCAAATCTTGTAGTAGCCATTCCTGGAAAATTCATTTTCCAGTCATGCCTTGCTGACAGTTCCCATTTTGGGATATTACAAAAACACTACTGCAAAAAGGCTTATTTTTCCTGTTTCTGTGCTACACTCCTAGCATAATTTCAATTTTTAACACAGTGTGCTATTCTCCTATAGGTGATTGGGAAGAATGTGCGTTTGGCAAGTTTTCATATGCTTTTCAGGTCGTAAAAGTCAATATAATTACTATTTATGGCCGAAAAAAATATTTTTTTAGATATTTTGTGCCTTGGAGCTTGCAAGGCCTCAAGGAAAACATAGGATATTTCTTGTTGGCCAATAGGCTTCTAAATACTCTCTTTGGTTTTCCTCCTCGTTGCTTATTATATAAGGCATGAGGATTCATTGTAAACAATTGGGAACTTGATGTGTTAAGAGAAATACATGGCTTTTGAAAATTGAAGAACAATTTAGTGTTGTGGAGCTTATGGATGGATTGCCTTGATTGATGGTGATGAAGGCTTGCTTGCAGGATCCCTGAGTTTAGTTAATGGTGATGTATCTCTCATATTTTCATGGTTTTTCTTGTTTTCAATATGTCCATATTTTTGTTTTGCAATAGCTCATAAAAGTATAGGATGATAAATGTTGCTTGAGGCACCTCAGTCCCCCTGTTAGCTATTGTTTCATGTTTTCTTCTATTGGGTTAGCTTAAAGAATTCTTCATTGCTCCTTAGGCCCACCTAAGCTTGTCTATTTCATTATTGGATTAACATGCTAGTTTATAAACATGATTCATGGTAAGCCCTGCTTGTTTAAGGCTATCTAAACTCTGTCTTGAAATCTCTCTTTGATGTATGAATAGTTAGGTTAAGTCAAAGAGGTCTTGTTTCAATATTTCCCTTTGAATATGCTTATTATTCTGCCTCAAAGTTATTTATAGTTTAATGAATGATGTTTAGGCGCTCCCTCTTCATTTATTGATGCTACTTGTCTCTTATATGTTTTCAAATCTTGAAAGTAGAATCATTGAAGTTAGATAAGTTCTCTTGCTTCCTTGTTCCACTGGATTGTTTATCTTAAATGTTTATTTTTCTAAAGTATTGTCATTGAGTAAATGGTATGCCCTATCTCATGATTAGTATCTTTTGCTTATCAGTATTTAATACCTCTCCATTCATAGGTATTTGAAAAATGATTCTTAACTTCCCTTTTCCCTACCTTGGTTCCCAAAATTAATGTCCATTTCACCTCACACATAAACTTAAAGATCCATTGACTACACTAGATTTTCCTTGTGATGTACCCCGATTCATTATCAATATATCAATGACTTCATAGACTCCATTTCCCAATTTATTTGATAACCACTCACTCCACCTATCCTACTTAGTCATCTTAACCCAACCCAAAACAAACAGACAAACAAACACTTAACAACTAGCCTAAAATCAGCTATCCAAAGCAAACAAGTTCACATCCTTCGCGCATAATAGAGAGAGCCCTATCTGAGTCTAGGAAGGCTAGGTCCTAGGACTCCAAAGACTGGTCTGATGTTACCCTGTCATTTGGTTTACCAATCTGCCAAATCACGGGGCACTAACACCTAGGAAGGAAGTGAATCATTGTACTAATTTGAGGGTGGAGGTGTGAGCCTCTGGATTCCCTTGTTGTAGATGCAAGCTTCATATCCTTTTATTTTCTAGTTGATAAATTGTGCATACGTATATATGTGGTTGTTATTGTAAATACCATAATGAGTTGTGTTATAAAACTCCAGTATTAGGTATGATTTTCATGATGGTTTTTTCTTTTGAGTAGGTTATTCATTGTAAATACTACATCGAGCTAAGTTATAAAGCTCCATGGGCAGCATGTTTTATTTTCAATGGTTTTGCTAAGGTATATGTGTGGTTGAACATTGAGGATGGTGTCCCCCAAGGGGAAGCATTTTGTAACAACCATGGTGAAAATCCTATGTAATAAAAGCTAAAAGTAATAACCAAGGTTGATGGGACACTATTCCAAGTTGAATGTTGGGAAAAACATCCTAGTGGGTGTTCATTTCAGTTATTATGGCTAAAGGAAATTTCAAAGGCTTTGGAAAGGCATGAGTGATTAATTAACATTTTATTTATGAAAATAATGTAAAATAGGAGAAAAGGGAGGTGAAAGGTCACAGGTTACATGTGAGGAGGAAAATGAAGGAAAATAATGGAAAATGAAAAAAATAGAGGCCTCATTTATGAAAAGTCTTATGAGGATTAGTTGGAAAGGTTTTTCTCACTTATTGCTATCATTATATTCTCTCTCTCTCACTCTTGGACACGTCGAATTTGTTATGAAACCAACTCCAAAAACAGAAGAAAATAGAGATCAACACCTTTGAAATAAGCCACTTCAAGGGGGCAACCTCCTTTACATTACATAAATGAACAATTCTTGGACGTTACAAATGAAAAAACCTCCTTTCTATATATAAGAGTCCATGGGGTCACAATATAATCCTATCCGACCTAACAATAATAATGTAAGGGCACAATAATAAAAATATCGGGGTTACAGGGGTACAATGATAACAATAAGGGGGCTACACTAACAACAATAAGGGACTAAACTAGTAATATAGGGACCTAACATGCCCCTCTCCTTCAAAAGGGTGTTTTCCTCAATGCTTGAGTAGTTTTGGATGCTTATGTATAAAATTCTCATCCTCCCATGTAGAATCTTTAGCTGGTAAGTTCTTCCATTTGATGAGATACCCTGAAATTGATCGATTTCGTAGCTATCAGTTTCTTGTTTCCGTGACTGATTCAGGTTCCAATATGATTTTTCCTTCCTCATCAAGTTTTGGCTATATTGTTTGAACTGGAATTTTTTCACCTATAAACTTCTTTAAGCATGAAACAAAGAAAACTAGATGCACTCAAGAAGAAGTAGGAAGCTCCAATTTTTATGCCATAGTACCAATATTTTGCAACACCTTGTAAGGACCATAGTACTTTGGAAATAATTTATTATCCTTCTTAGGTTGGTTGAGGGACATTTTTTTGTATGGTTGTAGCCATAAAAATACCCAATCTCCTACATCAAAACTTCTATCGTTGCGATGTTGATCTAACTGTTGTTTCATTCGATTTTGTGCCAAGTTTAGGTTATCCTTTAAGATTTGGAGAACTTGTTGTTGATGCTTGATGTGATATTCCACTACTTTAACCTTATAATTTTCTCTTAAAGACGATGTGATGGACAGTGGATGATATTCATAAAGTTCCATAAATGGGGTCATTTTTGGTGCAGTATGGAAGGAAGTGTTATACCACCATTCAGCCAGAGGTAACCACTTGACCCATTGTGTTTGTTTATCAAATACAAAAAAATGAAGATATCCTTCCAAAAAAATTTTCACTATCTCAGTTTGCCCATCGGATTGGGGATGATAAGATGAGCTATGAGCTAGATGAGTACCCAAACAAAAAAATAATTCCATCCAAAAATTTCCAGTAAAAATGGGATCTCTCTCGCTTACAATAATATTTGGGTTTCCATGTATATTTTGAATTGTTTTTGTAAATGAAGTAGCAACTGTACTTTCTTTAAATGGATGAGATAATGCAAAAAATTGTGCATACTTGGTAAGTCTATCAACTACCACCATGATGGCACTCTTTCCTTCGGACTTAGGTAAACCTGTGATAAACTCCATTGAAATATCCTCCCAACGTTGACTTGGAATGGATAAAGGTTGTAGAAGACCTAGGGTCTTAATTGTGTCAACTTTATTTGTCTGGCAAAACCAAACATTCCGCCACAAATTTTTGAATATCAGTTTTAAGGCATCCCAAAAAAATTATTTCTTCACGCTGTGGTAAGTTTTTAAAAATCTTGAGTGTCCTCCTAAGGGAGAAGTGTGCAATTCCAAAAGAATATTTTGTTTTAGTTGAGAATTATTACAAAGATATAAGCGATCTTTGTACCATAAGGAATCATTTTTCCAACTAAATGTATGAGATGTAGTAGGATCTTGCTGCGACTTTTGAATGAGTGTCCATAATTCTTCGTCATTTTTCCATTCATCCCTTACTTCGGTTATCCAATTTGGTTGGATAACAAAAATGGCACAAAGAAATGCTTCCACCTTTTCATCCTTTCTTGAGAGTGCATCTGCAACAACATTTAGCTTCCATTTTTTGTAGATGTCTCAAAGTCATATCCCAACATCTTTCTGACCCATTTTTGCTGCTCTACTGAAGATAGTCTTTGTTCCAAAAAGTATTTAAGACTATCATGATCAATTTTTACCTTGACGTGTCTTCCCATTAGGTAAGGTCGCCATTTCTTTAATGCATGTAGTATTGCCAACATTTCCTTCTCATAAATGTCTTTCTATAAATACTTTCCTTTTGTTTGTTCACGAAGGTGACTATTATAGGCAACCTCTATGCTTCTCATTCAATTGTCAACCTAGGGTAAGTATTCTTATTTCAAGAGTGTAAGCACAGTATATGCAAGCGATGTCAAGAAAAAATACTCTATATTATCATGAAGAAGATTATCTAATTCTCGAAGTTCAATCAACTCAAAGAGAAATGAAATTGTAAAATTATGCTAACTATTATGTCTAAGTAATCTTAGAAAAGTGCAACCTATGATTGAACATCACACTGATGAATTGAAAAGTAGTCCTAGTGAATTGAACAACAATTGCTTATCTAATTTTGCAATGGAATTCTATTTTCAAACTAACTAGTTGAAATCTCTCTGCATCAATCAACAACTAGATGCCTTACAGTACTGATGGAAAGATATAATTCTTAGCGATGTATGGCATTGGACAGTAGTCATTGTAAAGCTCATAAAATGAATATAAAAGTGTTGGGAAATGATGAAAGCATCTAACAGCTAAGAAAAAAATTAATGTAAGACATAAAGCATGAATGATAAACTACCTTAATGAAAGAGGAAAGTAGAGCAACGTAGGTTTATAATTTAACAAGTGGAAAGATGTCTCACAGAATGCATCAGATAATTGAACATAAATTCTGTAATTAACGTATAGCATAGATATTAGTGAAAAAGCTCCCAAGGCTGGGCCCAATCCACTGGAAGTATAACGCAATGGAAAACTCAGGCAATGACTATTCCAAACACCAAAATTATTTACTAAATCGAAGGTTAAGACATGCATACAACTAGACGGTTCTGTCCTAATACATCTATTACAGAAAAAAAATTCCTATTCAGCTCCCTCTTTCTCATTCATATTCAGCCTTTTTAAAGGTGATTTCACTCAGTGGAACGGTATTTTCCAAACGACAACCCGCTGCTCGTGGATGTCGTTTGTGTTCTTTAGATGTGGATCTGTCTTTCCGTCTTCTGTCGGTCCCTAGGGATCATTTTGATTTCGTGAGTCTTTGTCTGTCAGTTGTCTCTTGGTCATCATCGATTCAGTTGCTTTGTTTTCCTGTGAATAAATATGCAATAAGTCAAATTATTGTTGTTTAAACATCCTTTTTACCGTTAGTCCATTTGTATTGATTTTACATTAATCCTCCTTTCCTTTACTGTTAAGATGAGGAAAATTTCCAAAAAGTGTATGATAATTCGAAGTAAAGGTAGGGTGAAAACGTATCTTATTTTTGGTGCAACATACTCCCCCAATTACCTATTTGCAGGTCCTCATGCAAATAAATGATTGAGTTGTACCTGGGTAAGATAATAGACAGGGTAGACTTCTTCTTTGTATGCTCCGAACACCTATTTGTGTCTAATTTTTGCAAGCGAAACATTTTGTGCCCTTCTGGTAGTTCGTAGTCATGATCATAACCCTCACAGGGGTATCAGATGAGAGGGAATCTATACCTACACCCTGTCCATGCAGGGCCCATGTTGAAGACCATATTTCTATATAAAAGGAATCTGGAGGCAACCACTTTGAAGTTTATGTAGCCAAATGGTTCCCTGTTTTTCACATTGTTCATGGAGGCCATCCACCTTTGTTTGGCTGCTATCAGAGTTGCTTCCTAAATGTCTTTGAAATACTCCCATCCATGCTGTATAATGTCCTTATGGATATGTCCCATTTTAGTCCTTACTCCCTTTCTTAGCATGAAATTATTGTGTTGGATGAACAACTGCAGGGGTTTAATAGGCTCCCCTCTGACCCATAGGTCTAGACCATGTTCTCTCTTCCGGAAAATGTTGTAGGCTTTAGCCCACTGAATCTGGTTCTTAGCAAAAGAGAGGAAGGCCTGGAACTGAATATCTCCTATAAAGGGGCTAGGGTTACTGTCCTTGTCCTCCTCTAGGAAGAAGTTGTGCATGTAGAGTTCACACAAAAGGTGTTGGACCTGTTCATCTTGATCATTGCAGTAATGGAAAAATTCCTCTATGGTTTTAAAATTTTTGGGCTTCCCTACCTTGATGACTTTGATCTTCAGCAGTAAATATCGTTCAACTAGAAATAAGGCATATTTGGTGGTTGGTGCCCTGCATGTTAGTGAATCAGAGTATAGATATAAAATCATAGTGATTTTTTTCTTGGCTTGTTCCACCTGGTCCTGTGCTCTTTTTACCTTTGCCTGTTCTTCTCTGAGTTGAGAAAATGTTTCATCCTCTGTTGTAGAAATGTTTGTGAATTTCTTTAAAAGTGCCTGATACTCTTTTATGGGCACTACTTCCTTTCTGCATTGTGCTAACTCATGTTGTGTTTGAATTAATTCATTTTGACATTTTTTATTGATAGCTTTTTCAACTAGAGGAGCGTAGGTAGGGGCTTCCTCTGTTTTGGTTTCCTTTTCTTCTGTGAATTCCTGCCTAGTTTGTATAGAGGCTTCAGTAGTGTCCACTAGGTCTATCTGTACCTCAATCTCAGTAGTGCTTGCTAATTCAGTCTGCATTTCAGCCTCAGCAGTGTTTGCTAAGTTAGTCTGCATTTCAACTTCAGCAGTGTCTGTAAAATTGGTGACCAAATCTGTTTGGGTTTCTATGGTGGTCAGTTCTTTCTTAGGTTTCTGGGCATTGCTTACCTTCTTCAACTTCTTCCTCAAATTTTTTACCATTTTCCTTAACCTTTTGCAAGTCCTTCTTAGTTTCTTAAAATTATTTTAAGCTAAATTTTCTTCTGCCCTAGTTTCAGTAGGGGATGGAGGAGAAACAACCTCATTTTCAGGAATGGTGGTTTCAATTTCAAGATTGTCAGCGATGGTGTTTTCTACCTGTACTCTGGAGTTTACTTCTGCATGAGGGTCTCGACTGGGTGAGATATTATTCACTTCAGGCGTTAGAGGGACCGTTTCCATGCTTGCATTTTGTTTGAAGGGGATGGTGTCTCCTAACTGGTTTTCAGATTCGGCTACCCCTTCTGCCTGCTCTTCCCTACTCACCCCATGACTCTCGAGAGGAGAAAAGGCACTAAAAGCCTATGATTCATCTTCGTGGGGTAATATATCAGTGTGTCCATAGCTACTGGTAGTGGAAGATTGGTCTAACAGTTCTTCTTGCTCTTCAGCTTGCTCAGATAGGCTTCTAGTTTCATGGGATGCCCTCATTTGCTCCAAGACTCGAGCCCTATCTTCCTCATAGTCTTGTAAGGGTATGTTTTGAGGGCTTGAGGGTAGTGAGTGGGATGGCTCTGCCTCCTCTAGGAATTCCTAGGTTTCTTGTTGTAAATGCATTATTTTAAACTGTCTTCACTTTCTTGGTTCTGAAGTCGAGGCACGGGTCTTTTTTCTTCTAGGCATGTTCATTCTATGGAGCTCAATTTCAGTCCCAACAGGGTTTTCCTAGGTGCCTGCATGACAGGGTTAAAAAAATTGTCCCAGGAAGTTGATCGTTGACTTCTAGTGTGTCATCTGTCTTTGGAACCCTGGATAGGAAGTCTGTGACCACATTCTCCTTGCCTGGGCAGTCCTTGATGGTTATATCGAATTCCTGCAAAAGCAACAACCAATGCGTTATTCTCCCATTTTTTATTGGTTTATTGGCTAAATATTTAATGGCAGAGTGATCAGTATACAAGAGTACTTGATAGCCAATTAAATAATGTCTAACTTTATTAATAGCATAAATGACAGCCAGGAACTTTTTTTTAGTCATTATGTAGTTTAATTCAACAGGAGTGAGATGTTTGCTAATATAATAAATAGAAGAGGGATTTTTGTCTTCTTATTGACCAAGAGCTACCCCTATCGCTATATCAGATGCATCTGAAGAAATGTGAAAAGGAAACTTCTAGTTAGGACCGCATAATATTGGTTCCATCAAGACCAGTTTCTTTAAATCTGCAAAAGCAGTGTCACATTTATCAGACCAATGGAATTCAAAATTTCCAGTTAATGCATAGAAGGGTGCAACAATTTGTGAGAAATTCTTGCAATAATACCCTACATATCCCAGAAAACTACGTACCTCTGTCTCCATAGAAGATGTGGCTAATAAAACGATTACCTCTATTTTTGTCGGGTCTACTTGTATTCTAGCTGCAGAGATGTAGTGTCCTAGGATTTCTCCCTTGGTCATCATCATGTGCCACTTTTCATTGCTTAAACATAACCTAGTAGCAATACATCATTCCAATACCTTTTCTAGCATTTCTAATGCCTGATCAAAGTCATCATCATATGGGGTGAAGTAATCCATGTAAATTTCAAGCCCCTCATTTATTAAATCAGAAAAAATGTTGAGTATGGCTCTTTGGAAGGTTGTTGGGGCATTGCATAGTCTGAATGGTAATACCCTATAGGAAAATGTACCCCACAGGTAGGTAAAGGTTGTTTTATCCTAGTCTACGGGTGCTATTTGGATTTGATTGGTGGGGTAATATCGTGGTGCAGCCAGAGCTGCTGGCAGTGGCAGATCGGTCTAACGGTTCTTCTTGCTCTTCAGCTTGCTCAGATAGGCTTAAAATTTCATGGGATGCCCTCATTTTCTCTAAGACTCGAGTCATCTCTTCCTCATAGTATTGTAAGGGTATGTTGAGGGCTTGAGGGTAGTGAGTGGGATGGCTCTGCATCCTTTAGGAACTTCGAGGTTTCTTACTGTGAATGTAGTCTTTTAGGCCGTCTTCTTGCTTGGTTCTGAAGTCGAGGAACAAGTGATTTTTCTTCTAGGTATGTTCATTATAGGGAGCTCAATTTCGGTCCCAACAAGATTTTCCTCAGGTGCCTACACGGCAGGATTAACAAAGTTGTCCCAGGATGTTTACTGCTTGAGTAACTAATGCACGATGATTAATTTGAATAAACCATGGTGAATGATGATTTCTTGAGGGTTTTTAGCCTTTATCATTCGAACAACAGTGGTGTGTAATATATAATTTAAGAAAGCAGGAAGATTAACTGAAATATTTTTTTTAAGAACAACTAATAATTTGAGTTGATAGGGTTTTACCACATATTGGCATCAATCGCATGTGATGAATCTTTGGATGAATGTTTCCAATTCCTGCCACGGTTGATGTAGGGAGGTAGGGTTAATCCCTTTTCCTTTTCACTCCAATGGTTCTTCTAGATCCTGGTATGCTATGATTACCTCTCATAAGAGAAGTTTCTAATTGGTCCATCTCTCTCCCTCTGGTGGTATTTTTATAGGTCAATTTGGGGCTCATTCTCAATGACTTGATTAACTGGGCATCATCTCTAGGGCCAATCACTAAGGGTCTATCATCCCCCATCATTTCAAGTTGCTACATTCCCTAAGACAAGAACAAGACAAATCAAGCATGACTTTCATCAAGAAAAGGTTTCCAAGGTTTGAAGTTTATTATATAGCATATGAGAGCTCACCAATGCTGCCTCTAAGGGGACTAAGTGTGTTTCATATGTAGGTATCCCAATGCAAGGCTACTATGCAAAGCACTTCCCGACATTCACAGGTGCGTTGGTCACAATGGGAGTGAAATCCTCATTGTTCCGGAATCTCCACTTGGCCAGTGCCTTCTAGAAGAGTTCAAATGTGTCAAGCTTTGAATCCAAGTGTCCATTTGTCATATACAAGATTGGGAACATGTCTTGCATATTATTGGAAATTAAATGATTACAGAACAACCTTCAGCTCGTCTATAAATTGAGCATAGATCTGAGTGCTTGGTAAGGAAGAATTTGAGTAGAGAAATGCTGGTGGATTTTCAATTGAGAGTTAGATTTGTGTAATAGCTTCTGGAGATACTGTGATAAGGCTAGGAATATTGCTGGAATGGTCACTTCAAATCAGTCACTAGGTTGTGACCTCTCCTTCTATCATCAATAGAGAATACAACTTACTTTTCCCTATATGCATTTGTATTGGATTTTATTTTCCATATTGTTGTTGGAAATATGATGCAAAATGTTGTCCTTGATGGCAACCCACTGAATGAAGATGAAGACATGCGACTGTTGACATGTGTTGTCCTTGATGGCAATCCACCTGATGAAGTTATTCTTGACTTGATGGGCTTGGTAAATGATGTAAATCTGATGTGATATGATGATGTTGAGTGTTGTCCCTGAAAGGCAACCCACTTGATAAAGATAATGGCAACTTACTTGATGAAGTTGTGCTTGCTAGAATATGTTCTTGATGAAGAAAATATGATGTATCTACAGTGTGTACAGAAGGAAATGAAGAAAGGAATTCGGAATGTGCTCAAATTATGATGAAAAGAGTATGTCTCTATGCATACGCGGATCTGTCTAAGGGAAGTCGCGTATGCACGCGGAAAAGAACGTTCCAAGTCGCGTATGGGCAAAAGCGCTCAAAAAGTGAAAAACAAGGGGTAACCACCATGGTATTGACCCATTGTATTGGGTAATGATTCGTCTAAATGACCCCGTCCAGGAATACCATCGGAAGTAATGTGGTTTTGGGCTCATGGTATTAAAAAAAAGGGTAAACCTATATAAGGAGAAGAAATTCATTATGCAAATCATGAGTGTGGGTGCAAGATGTCTGAGCTTGAATGAATACTTCTCTCTGAAGTATATCTGTATGGAAAGGGTAAAGGTTTGATGATATATCTGAATCTATGATGCACCAATGAAGAAAATGATGAAGAAGGAGATCTAGATCTGAAATGTATTTGTATCTACTAGATCTGTTTATGGAGTGATTAGATCTGTGATGAGGCGAACATCTGTCTGAAGTAAAAACGTAAATCTGAACTGAATATCTGATCTGAAGAAGTATGCTGCTCTATAATGATTGAAGATCTATACGCTACTTGGCCGTGGAGGAAGCGCATATATACGCGGCTTCGATGAAGATAAAGCGCGTATGCGCAATGAAATACATACAGAGGTACACGTTGGTTTGTGTGGACGGAAGCGCGTATATACGCGACATCAGTAAAGGGAAAGCGTGTATGCAAACTAGGGTTTGCTGAAGCAAGGGGTATGAAATATCTGATCTGTTCTGCTATGTTTCTGCTATCTGATCTGTGTTGATAAGTATCTGTTGGTGATGTATGTTTGAGCTTAAAAGTATGGAAAGGGTCCAATATGAAAATATGATGAAACGTGGCCTGCAAGTATTGTTCTATTGAAGTTGTTGGATCCAGTGTGAAAATTGATGAAACGTGGTCCAAGGTGGTGCTGAGGGTTGTAGCCTTCAGTCAGGGGGTTGTAGCTCCCTTCCAGGTGAGGCTGGTAAACGAGATCGGGGGGTCGTAGCTCCCTTCCAGGAGAGGCTGGTAAACGAGTCGGGGGGTTGGAGCTCCCTTCCAGGAGAGGCTGGTAAACGAGCGCAGGTGGGTGCCTGCGTGCTGGTCAAGTCTGCGCCAGCACATATGTTGTAAGATGTTTTCTCTATAATAAAATATTGAAGGCTGAGCAACTGCAGCGGTGGTTTTCTCCCGACTTGGGTTTCCACCTAAAAATCCTGGTGTTCATGTGTGATGCTTTGTGTGATGGTTTATTCTGTTGTTACTGCACATGTTTACTGATAACTGAACATCTGATGAATGATATATGTGAAGAACTAAGTTAATAAATATCTGCATATCTAGATCTCTGCTAATACGCGAGTTGTATGAAGGATATCCGCGTATATACACGAGTTTACTAAAGGAAAGTAGCGTATGGGTTTTAGAAAGTGAAAAGGTAAAAAATTTTGAATATGCAGTAAATACTGATTCACCCCCCCCCCCCCCCTCTCAGTATTTTTCCCAACAATTGGTATCAGAGGAGGTTCTTCTGCAGAAGCTTGATCGTTTGAAGGAGATCCGTTGCAATGGGAAAGAAGCAAAAGAAGAAGGTTACTCAAGGAAAGAAGAAGCCTCAGAAATCATGTATAGCAGAAATTGAAGGAGATGAAACATGTATTGATCGTTGTTCTTGTATTTTACTTAACTGTATATGCAAGGGTTATGATAGTGAAAGTGACAGTATGGATCCAGAAGTTTCTGATGAAGCTCTACAAGTGCTCATGGCAAAGAAGCAAAAGAAGAAGGCTGCTCAAAGTAAGGAGATAGTTGAATTTGAAAAAAATGAATCTAATAGTGATTGGGGTCCTAATTATTTTATTGGTGCAAACAATGATGAAGACAGTGAGAGTAAAGTTGTGGATCTAGAAGAAGTTATCAAAGATCAACAAAGAATATTTAATGAGAAGGAATCTGCTAACAAAGCTTTGATATTTAGACTGAAAAGGATGTTCGATGATGTATACAGTCGAACTAAAGGATATGAAGCTGGAATCATCTCTCTACAAGCAGATCTTGAAGAGTCAAATAAGAAGAATGAGGGACTTGAAGCAGAAAACGTTTCTCTAAAAACAGATCTGGAAAAATCAAAAGGGAAGAATGAAAGTCTTGAAGCTGGAATCATCTCTCTACAAGCAAAACTTGAAGCATCAAGTAAGAAGAGTGAGGAACCTCTACAATCATTTGAAAAGGAAGGACTTGAAGCAGAAATCATTTCCCTCAAAGAAGACCTGGATAAATCAAATAAGAAGAATGTAAGACTTGAAGAAGAAATCATATCTCTGAAAGTAAATCTTGAAGCATCGAAGATGAAGAATGAAGAACTCTTGCAAACTTTTGAAGAACAAAGAAATGTGTTGAAAGAAGAGATTCTAAATCTGAATGATCAAGTAGAATATGGAAGAAGGAAAGAAGAAAGCATGACAAAGCAATGTCAAGACTTGGAGGTTGAGGTAAACATTCTCAAAGGTAAATTAGAAGAAAAGGTTAAACTTTTGAGGTTTCAAGATAGTACTAATATTTTGGACAATATTCTTCTACATGAGGAGAAAAGGGGGTGAGTATGTTGGTTTTGATCCGCCCGTTGCCCTTGATGTCAAAGGGGGAGAGTGTGTTGGTTTTGATCCGCCCTTTCGCTGGTTTTGATCCGCCCTTTGCCCTTGATGTCAAAGGGGGAGAGTGACATGGTGTCTGAATGCAGATAATGGTGTCAAAGAATTGGGAGAGTGACATGGTGTCAATATACTTATCTGTTGTGGTAACCAAACACCATCATGGTTGCCATCAAGTCCAAAGGGGGAGATTGTTGGAAATATGATGCAGAGTGTTGTCCTTGATGGCAACCCACCGAATGAAGATGAAGACATGCGACTGTTGACATGTGTTGTCCTTGATGGCAATCCACCTGATGAAGTTATGCTTGACTTGATGGACTTGGTAAATGATGTAAATCTGATGTGATATGATGTTTGTTGACAATATGATGCTGAATGTTGTCCTTGAAAGACAACCCCCTTGATGAAGATAATGGAAACTTACTTGATGAAGTTGTGCTTCTGCCGAATATATTTACGATTAGAGAAAAATACGGATATATGCAAGATTGTTGATATGGAAGAGCAATCAAAAGAATTGAATGTGCCTCAGTATGATGAAAAGAGTATGTCTCTAGGTATACGCGGATCTGTCTAAGGGAAGTTGCGTATGCACGCGGAAAAGAACGTTCAAGTCGCGTATGGGCAAAAGCGCTCTAAAAGTGCAAAACCAGGGGTAATCACCATGGTATTGACCCATTGTATTGGGTAATGTTCCGCCTAATTGACCCCGTCCAGGAATACCATCAGATGTAATGTGGTTTTGGGCTCATGGTATTGAAAAAGGGGCTCATGGTATTGAAAAGGGTAAACCTATATAAGAGGAGAAAATTCATTATTGCAAATCATGAGTGTGGGTGCAAGATGTCTGAGCTTGAATTAATACTTCTCTGTGAAGTATATCTGTATGGAAAGGGTAAAGGTTTGATGATAGATCTGAATCTATGATGCACCTATGAAGAAATGATGAAGCAGGATATCTAGATCTGAAATGTATCTGTATTTGCTAGATCTATTTATGGAGTGATTAGATCTGTGATGAGGCGAACATATGTCTAAAGTAAAGGGTTAAATCTGAACTAAATGTCTGATCTGAAGAAGTATGCTGCTCTATGATGGTTGAAGATATATACGCTACTTCGCCGCGGAGGAAACGCGTGTCCGGAATGAAATACATACGGTACATGGTTTGTGTGGACGGAGACGCGTATATACGCGACATCAGTGAAAGGAAAGCGCGTATGCAAACTAGGGTTTGCTGAAGCAAGGGGTATGAAATATCTGATGTGTTCTGCTGTGTTTCTGCTATCTGATCTGTGTTGATAAGTATCTGTTGGTGATGTATGTTTGTGCTTAAAAGTATGGAAAGGGTCCAGTTTGAAAATATGATGAAACATGGCCTGCAAATGTTGTTCTATGGAAGTTGTTGGATCCAGTGTGAAAATTGATGAAACGTGGTCAAAGGTGGTGCTGAGGGTTGTAGCCTTCAGTTAGGGGGTTGTAGCTCCCTTCAAGGTGAGGCTGGCTCTTGAATCGAGAGGTCGTAGCTCCCTTGAGGAGAGGGTACAGTAAGGAGGTCGGGGGTTGGAGCTCCCTTGAGGAGAAATTTACAGTGGCAAGCTATGGTGTGGGTACTGCGTCTTACAGTAGAAGTCTGGCAATACATATGTTGTAAGATGTTTTCTCTATAATAAAAATTGAAGGCTGAGCAACTGCAGCGGTGGTTTTCTCCCGACTTGGGTTTCCACCTAAAAATCCTGGTGTTCATGTGATGCTTTGTGTGATGGTTTATTCTGTTGTTACTACACATGTTTACTATTAACTTAACATCAGATGATTGAATAGTGCAAAGAACTAAGTTAATAAATATCTGCATATTTAGATCTCTGCTAATACGCGAGTTGCATGAGGATATCTGTGCCTGCGAGTTTACTAAAGAAAAGTAGTGTATGGGTTTTAGAAAGTGAAAAGGTAAAAATTTTTGAATATGCAATAAATACTGATTCACCCCCCCCCCCCCTCTCAATATTTTTCCCAACAATTGTAAGATCTTAGTTGATGTATATGGTTTATTGTTGGAACGGGGTCTCCTAACAAGCTACGAAACTGGTCCATTTTGATTATTTTTTATTATATTTAATATAGTGCAGGGTTTTTGGGGTGGGTCAAAGCCCCGAACGCATTGTAATGGATCAAAGGGTAAACTAGGGGTCTGAAAACCATGGGTTGCGGACCATAGGAACGTTGAAGCTAGATTGTTATAAATAGAGATGCATTTTGGATTGTAAGAGATAGGAGTGGATGGGCTATTGATGCGATCTGTTTTTTAAGCTATCTATTTTGGTTTTGGGGGAACGGACTCCTACTGGCTATGTGCACGGAGATCCTAGTCCAGCTGTGTGCGAACACTACTGCTATGTTCGCAGGTCGGGAAGGGAATTGTAAGGAAAGGTTGATGAATGAATGAATGCGAAGGATTATTAGAGATATGAATCTGTGAGTACTGTTATATGAACTGCTGATAATTACTGTGTTATGTATTTTCTGTCTTTCTGTTGCGAAAGTATGTGTAATGAATGCTTGGATCTAGATCTATTCCACTCTGTTTATATAATGCTATGTTGATGTTATGAAAAGTGTGTAATTGTATATCTAGTGCACGTGGATGCAAATAGATACATACTTAACCCTGCGAAGAAACAAGGTAATCTGAACAAAACGCAGCCCTGCTTGCCTTACCCTTCCTTTCTCAGGGTGCGGAAACCTAGTTCTAGCACCCACCCATACTACTTCGAGTGAGACTGTGATGTGCGAAAGAAGGTCACTGCCGAAAGGGCCAGTAGTATAGGGGTTTTTTGGCAAACCTTGCACATCGAACTTGGGTCAGGACCCCTCAAGCCAATAAATGGTTCCATTGCCAGGACCACAAGAGGTCTGAGAGAGGAATCGGGTAATGAAAAGAGAATACTAGAAGCCTGAAAGAAAAGAGATCGACGACTGGTTCGAAAGGTAGATCCAGGAGTTTGCGTAAAATAAAATCACAGTGAGAAGTTAACGACAGAAAGGTGGAAAAATAGGTACATCCTTACTAAAAGCTATGAAATATTCTTTGTGACTTTTGCAATTGAAATCCAAGAGTGGCTGGCGAGACTGGTGGAATTCCATAAGTGCTGGAAGGATGAGCGGGTCACTTTGTGGACCCCGGAGCTGCTCGAATAGCTTGAGAAAACTGATAATACTATCACGTGCATGGTGGATCTCTGAGTGGATAGTGTGCTAGGAGGATTTGTAACAAAATTTGCTATTGATTAGTTTGTATCATACTCTGAAGCTGAACGACGATTTTTCAAAGGATTCCAGGGAAAATTCCTAAGGGAATTACCATTGCTGATCAAGAAATTACTGTGCGAAAAGAGCATACTGTGTAGTCATACAGACTGAATGACCTTGGATTTAGACAGGAGCACGACCCGCAGTGGTAAGTACTATCGAACCAACCTTGATAGAGGGAGATTCGCCTACCAGCATGTTGGGGTTCCTATGTTTTGGTAGATTTGGCAATACCAAAAGATAAGACAACATCAAACCACTTTGGGGCCCTAGGATCTAGCCCTCCTGGACCCAGAGAGGGATCTCTCCAAATAGAGCAAAGAATGATATGTCTTTGAAGCTCAAATGAGATATTAGGCTAGTTATGAAGCACAAAGGGGGGTTTAAAATGATTTGGTTGGTTGGTTGCTGGGTTGGTCATGGGATCATGGATTGAGAAAGCAATGGGAGAAAGGGAACAAAGTAGCAGGACGTTTCAGAAAAGAGGATAGGTCGAGAAAGTGCCATCCATTGGGCTATGGAGTCATGAAAGGAAATTACATGCAACAACTAGCCAAGGCTTTCAGAGGGTAAGTCATCTAATACTAAAAGATCTTTTAGATTAGATGGTGAGATGGGACATTAAGGAAAGAAAGTGAGAGAAGGAAAGTAACCCAATTTCTGTCTATAGATTAGGCCAGAAGTCATTTAACTCCAGACCTGCTTGGACATACTCGTAGGAAACTCTCAAGGAGGGACAAAGGGGCAGCTTATAGATCGGAGTAGAGGTCATTTAACTCCAGGTCAGCTTTAGCATGCTCCAAAGGAAAAAAAGAGAATGAGTTTAACATAAGAGATCTTAGAAAGGCCAGCTGGTCGCACAAGGATCCTAGTGGAAAGGGCTAACTCTAATCCCTAGTGATCCCAAATCTTCCATCTTAAACCAAACAAGAACATCTAAGAACTGATACATTCAATTCATACATCAGAGAGCAGGAAATAACATCCAATACACTGGTTAAATTAACTGAAATCAATTCTTAGATAACACATTTAGCAGAAAACATTGAGGGCAAGGAGAGCAGAGACATAGGGTACCTAACAAGGGTAAATCCTATGCCATATTTCTGATGCAAGCCCAGAAGAAAATGAAACAGTATGGAAACGTAATAAACAGAGTAAGAAAAACATCACCAATAGTAATAGACCAGCATCCTGTGAAATGTGCTTGATTAACTGATGCAAAACCAGTCACATACACTGAGCTCAATGGCTGTTACGGTCCAGACTTTCTCCTCCTAGCCTACTACATACAAACTACTCTGCTACTCCCTCCCAAGACTGTTCTAACAGTCAAAATGAATCCCTCTAACTACAACGGCAGTAGCCGGACAACAACTAACAACCTTTTACAATATGTTCTTCAGGATTCTTATAGGATACGATGAGCCGAGGAGGTAGGTGGAAACTAAATGAAACATTAAACTCAGAAGAGAAAGAGAGAGCTGAAGCCCATGCTGTTTTAACTCTCTTCATTTATCTCTGGTATGGATTTGATGCACTATGGCGTTGTAGTACTATGCAGGCTGCTTGGGAAGCCTCTGTCAGGTCGATATTTGACCTCTGATATGTTCTTGAAGTCCTCTGGCTATTTGGACTCTACGCTAGCCTTCTGAATCTGGTTAACTGGAATAAAGTCCGCGGGCCTTCTCCATACCTCCATTACTGCAGCTCTGACAGTCTTCAGAAGCTTCTGTCAGTGTCTTTCATCTATTTGAGGGCTCGAGGAAGCATGGAGAGCACTGTAGGAATGGCGTACTGTCTGGAGAAAAGTACTTTGCTGATATTTGATTTCAGTCAATTTAACTAGTGTAGTGGATGTTATTGCCTTCTCTCTGATGTATGAATTGAATGTATTAGTTCTTAGATGATCTTGTTTGGTTCAAGCTGGAAGATTTGGGAACACTGGGGATTAGAGTTATCCCTGTCCACTAGGATCCTTGTGCGACCAGCTGGCCTTTCTAAGATCTCTCTGTTAAACTTGTCTCTGTTTTTCCCTTGGAGCATGCTAAAGCTGACCTGGAGTTAAATGACGTCTGGTCCAATCTATAAGCTGCCCCTTTGTCTCTCCTTCGAGATTTGCCTACGAGTATGTCCAAGCAGGTCTGGAGTTAAATGACCTCTGGCCTGATCTATAGACAGAAATTGGGTTGCTCTCCTTCTTCCACCTTCTTCCCTTAATGTTCCATCCCACCATCTAATCTAAAAGATCCTTGGTGTAGATGAATTTCCCTCTGAAAGCTTTGGCTAGTTGTTGCATGTAATCACCTTTCAGGACTCCATAGGCCAATGGATGGCACTTTCTTGACCTATCCTCTTTTCTGTAACATCCTGCTGCTTTGTTCCTTTCCTCTCATTTCTTTCTCTGTCCATGAATCTCATGACCAGCCCGACAACCAACCAACCAAATCATTTTAAACCCCCATTTTTGTGCTTCATAACTAGCCTAACATCTCATTTGAGCTTCAAAGATATATCATTCTTCGTTTCATTGGAGAGATCCCTCTCCAGGTCCAAGAGGGCTAGATCCTAGGGCCCCAAAGTGGTTTGATGTTGTCTTATCTTTTGGTATTGCCAAATCTAACAAAACATAGGAACCCCAACATAACAGTTTCAGGAACCTGCTGTGCATGACCCCTCGGCCGTATCACCACCTCAGATGCGCAAAGGTAAGAATTCACCTGTACCACCACCCCCCCTAGATAGTGATATGGTTGTGCATTTGAAACTACCTACCTTCAAGGGGGTGGGAAACAAGGATATGAAATGGTTTTGGTTTGTGGCAGACTCTATCTGGATTGTGTAGAATGTGGCAAGTGACACGATAAAGAGGGCGCATCTATCTTTAGCATTCGAAGATAGAGCTCTGGACTAGTATATGCAGTCCGTTTCCTAGAATGGGACCACGTCCATTCAATATATCAAGGATGCTCTAAAGAAGAAATTTCGGAAGCCGAAATCCTATTCCTAGGTGGTAGCAGAAGTAAAGGACTTCAAACAAGGTGCGTCTAAGTCAGTATGGTAGGTGGATCAACAATTGAAGAAAGAAATTAGGGAAGGAGGGTTCCAGTATGATGATAGACAACATACGGAGTGGTTCATCGCCATGTTTTTACCTCACCTGCGTATGCCAATGAGTCATCAGACCTTTGAATCACAGGAGAAATTTGTGGAAGTCGCTATGAAATTAGAAGCTATGCCCTGGGAGGATACGTCAGTAGGGGTACAACAAATCTAGGAACAACTTGGGGCTATGCATATGAAGATATAGAACTTGTGAAAAGAAAGAGAAAAGGACATCTGCACAGATCTTTGGTGCATACGTTACCGGGTGTCTGGCCATATGAAGGATCAGTGCCCTTTGCTGACTGATTATATGCAAGCAGGAGGGCCTTGTCTGATACACCCAGGGGTAAGTAGGGAACCTACCTTGTTGTGACCAGGATCAAGCAGAGTTGCACTATGGTGTGATGATTTTCAAGTAGTAGGCCTACATGATATAAACCATTGCCCTCGACTAGGTGCGTACGTCCTAGAACTAAAACAACAATGGTGCCAATTCTGTCGATCGGTGGGACATGATGAGAAGAACTGTCAAACATATGACTTAATGATATATCAGGGGAACTTATATCAGGTGCAATCAAACCCTGCATCAACAAGATTGGCTACGCACTTTGGAGGATCACCAGCCCGAGGTAGAGGAGGTCGGGGAGGAAGCACAGGCTGGGGACGAGGTCAGCTAATCTATTATAACTATGGATAAATAGGGAACTTTGCCAGAGAATGCCCTAATCCCACCAGGCCATCGTGTAAATATTGTGGGAAGTTAGACAATGAGGTAGAAGACTGCCCAATTTTAATAGCCAAGATGCAGGAAAAGTAGCCTACCCCTACGCGAAACGTACAGAGGGTTAAAACTGAGCTACGTGAGACAGAACCAAGTATAAAAGTCATGAAATGTAGTGGGTTGGACACCCAGGAAACCAAAGAAGGTCTTGTCTCTCGGAAATGAGTGTCTTGCAACGAACAAGCACCATTGGCAACCCCCGCACAGCCTCAGATCGAAGAAGGAGTTAAGCCTTTTTAAAGGCATGTATGAAGTTGCTAAGGAATCCACAAGCTGTAGGAAATATCCTATCATTACTAAATACCTGCGTATCTCGGCCCACCTTGATCCCTGAGACCAAGGATGTACACAAATTTTACAGCTATAAGAAATGCACCGGGAGAGAAATGCGGTTAACTCCGCGGATCGAAGACTATGAAATGGATCAGGTTATCTTAGATCTTGGATCGGATGCCAACGTCTTACCAAAAAAAACATGGCAACGAATGGGAGAGCCTAAGTTGGAATGGTCTACTATCCAGCTACGAATGGAAAATCAACAAAATATCATTCCTCTAGGTAGGTTACCAAAATTCATGGTGGACATCGCAGGGGTACGGGCCCTAGCTGATTTTGAAGTAATAGAAATAGTAGAAGATGCAGACCCCTACCCTGAACTCCTTGGATTGGATTGGGAAATAGACATGAGAGGTGTCATCAATATCAAGAAACACAACATCATATTCGAAAACAAAGGTACGTGTGTCATAGTACCACTAGACCCAGCTGAAGGTGCGCGGTACACAAAGACAACCTATGAAAAGAAGGAATTGGATCACATTTATAAGATAACTACGCAAGAAAAATATCGGGTTAACCCCACAGATGAAGGAACGCTCTGTTGGGAAAAGGACAGTGAATTTTTTTCCGACTCCGATGAAGAGCTGGAGAATCGGCATGGTCGGTTGCATGAGGTTTCAGCACTGCGAAGCCTTCGGACCATCAGGAATTTCTGTCGCATTTCTACCACAGAAAGAACCTCGCCCTGCCAAAAGGACGCAGGTGAAGATCAAAAGCTTGATGAACTGAAGAGTCCTATGGACCGTAGGCCAGAAGCATTACCGCTAACGCTATGTGAAACACCTACGCATTGACCGATATTCTTCACTCAAGGGAAATACTCGATTAGGGTGATCCTGCGCATAGGGACCCTTGTGGCTAGATGGGCTCTGAGGATAGTTGACCTACGCAGATAACTGCTGTGGAGAAACACTCAAGAGTGCAATCGAACCTTTCCTGGACTGACTTACCAGGGTACCACAACCCTCAGCACACGTAGGATTACAGACCTGTCTGGAAATCAGTGAAAATCTCAAATAATAAATGACATCAAGACGCATGACGCAGCCATCCCAAACAAGGACATCCTGCGCGCGAGCGAAATGAAGGCCTCGACAAGACTGCTAACCAACTTGCAGATACACCTTGCCTCGACCCTTAATCCAGCGACATAAAAGCATCATCTCTGGTCTGACAAATCATGGACACAACCTAGGGCACGAAGGATAACTGCCAACATGTCCCGATTTCCTACGAAAATACCTCCGCAAGTACGAAAAATAGGTGGCAGGCTATCAGCATAGAAACTAATGAAAATAACAGTCCGCAGGATTAAGGGTACATTCCAGGAACGAGCTCCCTCACCAATTAATAATTCCATAGGGGGTGCAAAGGGGTGGACAACTTCACGTCGGGCTATTTATTCACCCTGTCATAGGCTTTGGGTATCTGCGTTCTGGTTTTTTGTGGCCATCCATACTCTCTGTAATGTTCATATCTCTATCAAAAGGATGGACCCCAACCCACCAAAGGAACTGCTAAGAGGACCGGGGGATGCCGAGTGCAGTAATAGGAGTGTGCATAGGCTTCCAATAGAAGGAATTATCTGCGAACCACACCCTACAGGAACATTGTGGTACCAGGAACTACTGCGACTTCTCTGTCGTTTCCGAACACCGCCTACTAGAAGCAATTTATGTCTACTCCCTCACGCTGCCATAGTTCGCACTTCCAAACCAATTTCTAGGGACATTCAAGTAGACTTAGCACAACTATCTAGTACAGAGTTACAAGGACTATCTTCCAGAGTGTTATGAGAGGTTCACCACCGTGACTGAGACAGGCGACAATAGTATGAAATGCCTCCAGAAGAACGAGCCCAACGGATTGCCGTGGTCACTGATGCTACGCGTATTATTCAGGAGCAGATGGCGTAGGGAATCCAATTGGCCAGAATGGCCACGCAGCTATGGATGGAAGTACAGCAGCATCCCACGCTTCAGCATGTCCAACAGGAATTACAACAGGCTGAAGATGTTCTGGAGCAATTCCGGGCCTCCACACCTTCCCTCGTCTCCGTGCAATGCCTAGCCACCATGGATAGGATTGAGGACCTTCGCCACTCCAAGAAGGTTGTTCAAAAATGATTGAAGCCTTGGTTTGATACCGCACTACAGCTAGCACACGATGCTCAGTCTTCCATCACACATCTCCACCGTTTGTTAGAACGAGTTGCTGCGGATGTAGATGGGCCTACTTCTCTAGTGCTGGTTAACATTGTGCAACATGCTGCGGCCCAAATTCAAGACGTACTCCCTCCACTTGTTTGAAATCTGGCTACCTTATGCATGCAAATAGATGCCGCACCAGTGTAGTGACTTGGGACGTGTCACAAGATTGTGTTGGAGGAATGTTGGAACGGGGTCTTCTAAAAAGCTGCGATACTGGTCCATTTTGATTATTTTGGATTATATTTAATATAGTGCAGGGGTTTTGGGGTGGGTCAAAGCCCCAAATGCATTGTAATGGGTCAAAGGGTAAACTAGGGGTTCGAAAACCATGGGTTGTGGACCATAGGAATGTTGAGGCTAGATTGTTATAAATAGAGATGCATTTTGGATTGTAGGGGATAGGAATTCACGAGCTATTGATGCGATCTATTGTTTAATATATCTGTTTGGGTTTTAGGGAATAGACTCCTATTGGCTGTGTGCGCAGAGATCCTAGTCCAGTTGTGTGCGGACCTTGCTTCTGTGTGTGCAGGTTGGGAAGGGAATTGTAAGGAAAGGTTGATGAATGAATGAATGCGAAGGATTATTAGAGATATGAATCCATGAGTACTATTGTATGAACTGCTAATAATTATTGTGCTATTTATTTTCTGTCTTTCTGTTGAAAATTTATGTGTAATGAATTCTTGGATCTAGATCTATTCCGCTTTGCTTATATAATGTTGTGTTAATGTTATGAAAATCATATAATTGTAGATCTAGTGCACGTGGATGCAAATAGATACATACTTAACCTTATGAAGAAACAAGGTAATCTGAATAGAACACAACTCTACTTTCCTTACCCTTCCTTACTCATGGTGCGGAAACCTAGTTCCAACACCCACCCATACTACTTCGGGTGAGACTGTGACCTACAAAAGTAGGTCACTGCCGAAAGGGCTAGTAGTATAGGGGTTTGTTGGAAAACCTTGCACACCGAACCTAGGTCAAGATCCCTCAAGCCAAAATTTATTCTTTACTGATTTAGAAAACTAACTTGAATAGACATCTATATTATTGCTATCTTCTACTGTTTAGTGTTCATTCTTGCGGGAAGCATTTTGCACAAACCGCTGGAATTTGAAGTTGCAACAGAAGCGACAGAAGGAACCATTTGGAAGCGCTTGGATTACAAGTAAGTTTCTAATCCATTCTGTGTGTTGTTCTTAGTTAGGAGAATAAGTCTCATAGTCTTTAATCTGTTGTTATATATTATCACCTGTCTAGGGAAGCATGTTTTATCCGTAATTCACAATTCTGTCCAAAAAATTGTCAACCCCGCTGGGGACAATTTCTCTTAGTTATAGGTGTTTAGCCTTTGATTTTCTCTATTTATCCACCCAGTAGTTGTTATTCACAAAGATCAAAATTTTTCAAATCTTAATTTGCAAAAGAAGTGTGTTAAATAGTAGTGTTTTTCCTTATACACTGCACCCAATGCACTCTTCGACAGGACACAGTGCTTTGCAGAGCACTGTCTCCCTTTGAGGCATGCATTGCAGAGAACGGTCTCCCCTTAGAGACTGCGTTGACTCCTGAAACCATCCAGATTACCTTGAATTCGTCTTTGCAAATTGATTCAATTTGTTTTATACTGTGTTTTGAAAAGTTTGAACCTCATATTGACCAGTGAATCTATATATTTCTTCCCCCTTTGAAAGAAAATTTGTTCAATGTTTGTTTAAAACATTTTTATTTATCATTGACAGATTTATTTCGAATTATTTTTATTGTTTCATTAAGCTCATTTTCTTTCGAAATAAGAAATTGTCGTAAATTCTTTATTTATTGATAGGAGAAATTTTTGTTAAATTCCTCATTTTTCCTTCAAAAGAGAAATTGTTGTTTGTATTCCTCATTTCTCGAAAGTAAAAAGCATTTGAATTTCTGGTTTAGTGCACTTAGTTTCTTTTCTGCATTCATAACATTAAAGGAACTGAAAAATTAAAAACTTGTATTTGCATGTAGGATTTTGTGTGTTTTTCAAAAGGAACAATTAGGAAATCTGCATTTAGTTTGTGCTCATTGATTTTTTTGCTCACAACTTGTTTTCTCTTTTCCCTTAGTAGCTAGGATTTTCATTGAAAAACTAAAAGTGAAAGATTGTTTATCATTCTTAGTTCACATTTTAGGATTTTCCTACACATCATCATGGTGAACCTTTGAAAGGAAAATTGTTAAGCAATATCAACATAAAATTAATCTCAATTTACCTAACAAAGCATTGGAACCATAACAATAACATTTAGAAGGTCTAGGTTAGAGACATGTTCTAGCATCGTAAAACATAGCAGTTGTCTTTAACATGTCTGCGATACATTCCGAGTGTGATACCTCACTCCACATACGTAAGTATATCATAGCTCATCCATGTAATTTCATGTATATCGGGCGGTGTTACAGTACGGTAAGTATAAAGGGGTGCTCTCACTGTGCGGTTTCACATTAGACAACGCTAATACAGACTTGGGCATCGATGTACCTTCAGGTATATTTTGGAGGACAAATTTTAGGTGCTATCCATCCATAGTGAACCGAGTCGGCCGCCTTGTAAATTGTGATACACCGAACACAACATTTGGGGAGATTGCCTGCCCATTCTTCTTAGTTCGCTAGGAGGTATTCTACATTTCACAATTTCTTGGTAAACCTTTTTGCCTAGCATTACCCTTTTATTTTGTTTATTTGTTTTTGGTTAAAATAAATCAGTAATCGTGGAAGAACAAAATCCTTTCCCTCGTCATTGGCGTAGATTAGCTTTAAAACCTCCTTTACCACCAGAAGTTACTTCTGGTAGGCAAAGGCAATCACGATCTGCCAAATCAAGTACAATCTGTACCTCTGGTGAACATCATTTTCCTATAAACCAAAGTTAGCTCAAGTTGTTTCTACACATTCTGGTTCATCTACTGTTATCGAAACGGAGTCTTCACAGCTACTCGTGGTCACGATCCATCCAATCTGTGAGACCATAACTCCTAGACCTCACGTTGTTCAACCACAAATTGGTCTAGATCCTATCTCTTCTTTGCCAGAACATCTGAATCCTAAATTCGAACAACCGGAAGTTGTTCCTACCTTGGTCATCCCACAAATTTCTGTAGCCATTGAAACTCGTATATCACACATCCAACCGCCTGAAATATACTTTGGGCCTGACAATGAAATACTTCCACCTATTTTACTTGCGATTGTAGAAATCCCACAAGACGATACACCTTTAACTCCAACCCATTTTGGGGAGGACCTTTACCTGTACGAGTCTTTTTCTCAATCGACACCCTCTTCTTTTGTTGATCCCGTTCCTTTTCAAATTCCCGTCAATTCAAAAGGGTATAAATTTGGTCAAGTAACCATGAATGAACCAACATCTTCGGTTGGGAAATCTGTTCCAATTACGTCAGCTCCCGCCCTAACTACCCGATCGATGTTTACAACTTCACCACAGTCATATTTTCATGGTGGCTCTATCGTCCCATCAGGTTACAAATCATTATCCAGAATTTTCTCTAGTGAATCTTCAAATCCATGGAATTTACCAATGTCATCATCTGATATTTTAACTGGTAATTCTATCGTAAGTACTGAATGACTTGATTCATTATACACATCATTAGGAAAATATCAAGCCGGTCCTGCTGGGTATATTCCTTAAAGTACCATACCAACTGGAATCCCATCATTTGGAGAGCAATATTTTCCATCTTATTATCCTCCTCATGCTGGGGGGCAACCGTTGGTCACCCAATATGACAGTACTCCATCACTGTTTGGTCAATCTAATGTTGAAACATATTTTTGTCAATGGCATCCCACTCTGCCTATCCAACCACAAATGGTTGTACACTCGTATCAACCGGTTCAACCTGTTACACCCACTTCATTACCACTTGCTAATACATCTTTACCCCTATTACAGAATTAGAATGTTGTATATTAACCTTATTAAGCAGGTCCTTCAACTCAATACCATAAAATTCTAGGTCCACAGACTCCAAATCTTTTGATTAATTTACAACAACCTGTATCCGGAATCATTTATTCCCAAGCTGGTATACCATTTTATGGGATGTCATAACTACAACCTAGTTATACATATCAAACTAATCCAATTTATCCTAATTTGGGTTATAAAATTGGTGGACATATCCCTTGGCAACCTCAGGCACAAATGCCTCAAACTTATTTTCAACAAGTATCATATCCAAGTTTTGGTCAACATAATCCTAAAGCGTTTTTTTATGAAAAACAACCCCTATCTAGGTTACCAGCAGCAAATTCCTTATGTTGGTGCTCAAAGGCCTGTTGCTCAAGCAATTCCATCTTACCCTGGTTATGCTCAACCTGACCTTAATAGACAATTGCCTTTTGTTGCAACTTTAGAGTTACCAGATTTAAATCTATTAACCAATGATCCAATCAATTATGCTCCTTGGTGGTCGATGATACCTCATAAATTATCCTGGGATATCCGTAAATTCAATGGAAACCCTGGAGAAGATCCATTGACTCATGTTATGACTTATCATTTATGGTGTTCATCAAACTCCTTGAATAATGATTCTGTTTGACTACATATTTTCCAGCGTACGCTCACAGGTTCGGTTGCCAAATGGTACATTGAATTACCTAGAGCTTATTTTGACAATTTAACTACCCTAGCTACTGTCTTTTTGCTCATTTCTAGTTACCTATTAGATATGAAAATGGAATGAAACTCTTGAATAATTTCAAACACACTAATGCTACTCACATTTATGATCATATTCATGAGTGGCGTTTTCGTCGACGAATGGTTAAGACATATGTTCCAGATCAGCTACTTGTTGAATGGTTCATTAAGTCCTTGTTACAATCTATAACTGAGGATGTGGCTAAGGTTGGCATCATCACATAAGAGCAAGTTGTCACTTGTGCCCAATATTTAGATTTGATTTTCACTCAGTCCGGCACGCTCTATGAAAAAATTCCTAATGCGCTAAGATCTAATTTCAATGTTCCTCCTCAATTACAGGACTCTCATGCAAGAGACAGCTTGATATGCACTACAAGCACACACCACACTACCGTATCTGATCCTACTCCTACTTCCGAAATTAATGTCATGTCATTTGACAAAGACAAAGGTAACAAGCAACCAGGAAGTAAGAAAAAGGGGAAATCAAAGAAAAAGAAAACTTCTAACCCATAGGAAAGATCATCTGATCAACCGTCTGGACCTCGAAAACCTCGTTATCCATGCATAATCTATAATGAAGAGCACTTTGTTAGGGATTGTCCTCACTGTTCTGAAGTCTAAAAAATAATCAAGACTTCCCTTGCGTCAGCTGTGTTGACAGACCCATTTCCAAATATAGACACAAATTTGGTTGCTACGGATCCAACTTCGAGTTCCCAAGTGTTAATGTTATCCATCACAAAACCTTCAATAGATATTTTGGTGTCAACATGTAATAAATATTACGGTACTTAGGCCACTGATCAACCTACTACCTCGACTACGAATCTGTCTACGGAATCAGTACCGCCTACTGTTATTCCTGAATTCAAAATCAAGCCACCAAAGGGAGTAATTCACAAATCGACATATAATCCTCGAGCAAGAGCTGCACAAAATTACAATATAGTTGAATATTTGGCTCAATATCCTTTAGTTATGTCTCCTCTTTAGGTATTACAAAATTTTCCCTCCCAAAAATAGGCTTTATTGTTGGCCATTGGTGGAATTGATCCAACTGAATTGGCATTCTCTATAGAAGAAAATGTCCTTAGTCACCTTGTTCATCGCACTATTATTGATGAGGGAGCATCTACATGAATTATGTCTCTAAACTATTCGAAGTCACATGGCTCATCGTGCTTATCACAATCATCAACGATGTTGAATGCATTTGATGGAAGTACATGTTGGGATCCTACGATTTGGCTGATTGGAAAATCAAATGACACGGAAACATATAAACCAGTCTTTAGAGCTCTAGGATCTAGCCCTCCTAGTCTCAGAGAGGGATATCTCAATTGTTTTCAAATATGTAGCTTGATTTCTTTTAAGAGGTTGATTTTAGGCTAGTTATTAAGTGCAAGTTTGTTTGTTTGTTTGGTTTGGTTGATTGGACATGAATGACCTAGGAAGCATAGATAGAAAGGGGAAATATCAGAACCATTGGGAAATGGAGTCAAGAATAAGTTTGTAACAAGCTCAATCAATGGATATGGGATATCAAAGGAAAAACCTAACTTGGCCAGTGGATCGTAGGTTTGGTGGATGAAATGAAATGTACATTAAGTGTTTAAAAGGAGAAGAAGAACTAAGGTTAGTTAAGAATACTTAATTATATGTACCTCTCAACAAAGGGAATTAAAAAATAATTTGAACATGAAGAGGCATTTCATAGACAGGGCTAACCATAAATTCTAGAAACCACACTTCAACAAATAATAATATCAAGACAAATTGTTCCAATTAAATCTAGGAGTCGAGGAACGCTCTATTTCATCCAAATATTTCACCTTCAAAGACTTAGAAAACATATAAGATTTGCAATAACAACATTAATAGAAGAGGGAACTCCTAAACATATAATACTGTAATTATAAATACCTTCAAAACAATTATCTAAGAAAGAACAAAGGGTATGATCAAAACAGACATCTTTGGCAGACTATAAACAATAGTACTTCAAAGGGAGACTTCAGAAACAGTTTTCAAGAGGCAGCAAGTAAGAAGGGAAAACCATAAATAATTCTTGAAACCAACTGTTTGAACTATTTCTCAAATAAACAAGCTTCAAGGTTGAAAAGCAATCAAACTACTCAATAAAACCTTCAGCAGATGAAAAAATAAAGATAGTGAAGAGCAAACAGGTCTAAGGTGCTTCTAGGAGACATTTCTTAGCCTAAAATTTTTACTCTACTATAAGTATAGAATGATGGAACAAAATGGAAAACGTGAAATAACAATTAAAATATTAGAATACATCACCAATTGCCATGCTCAGGGATCCAATGACAGAGCCTTCTCATTAATAAAACATGTCAAAACATCATCAATCTTCCAAAACTTCAATTTCTTCTTTAATCTTCAGCCAGACTATGTACAAAAACAAAGAGTTCGAATGCCAGCAACCAACACTTAAAAATGAGTTCCACAGCAGTATTTATACTGTACTTGAGGAGGTGGAACTATCTAGGGTTGAAAATGTTATTAATGACATAGTATATGCACTCCTAACATTGAAAACCATGCAAGGCATAAGGTAGGAATATCTCTTAACTACTTCTCTGTGTAATAAATCTGTCTTTACTTCCTGAGGATGAAATAGTTGAAAAGATTGACTTTGAGGCCTTTTTCTATCTTTTACAATAACTGCCTAACAACTTGTAATATCTTCTAACTGTGTAATAACTTCTTATTTTCATTTTGGGATAAAAAGTAGGCTATAGGTGGCAATTAGATCTTTTGGAGAAATAACTTCCTTCCGTTGACTTATTCAAGGCCTTCTTAAGCTTATATTTCCTTTATCTTATCATTAAAATGTCTTTAAAGCCTGAAAATGCCTTTTGGCCTTCGTAATGCATCATCGCTATCCTTTTTCCTTTATACACTACCTTAAACATTTTTTTCTTTGTATTTTAACTTTAAAACCTTGATTAGGCTTTAATCCTCTGCTTTAAGGCTTTGATTTTTCCTTAAGCCTTTACAATCATCCTTTGCTGACCCTTTAATACTTCTGTTCCTCTGTCTTTAACCTCGCCTTTATCCCCTTTTTTTAATTTAAACTTTAAACTCTGTCTTTTCCTTTCTTATTCACTTCACTGTTTTCTTCGTATTTCTGGCCCTTGTACTATCATTCAAAGGCTCCTCATTTCCTTATGAACTGTGGGATGAATTTTTGTCCTTAGATCCACATTGAACCTGCGAACAAACATTAAAAACATTATAAAACCTGTGTTCATTGGATATATTGCTTTCAGAGGGTTTAGCAAGGGTGGAGGGAGCAGTGAGGATGAAGGAGGAGGAAATTCCATGGCGGGGAGGCGCAAACCTGTGAAAACAAGGTTCAAATTTGAATTTAGCGCAAAAATGTGGACTGGCAGTTTGCGAAAACCGCAAGTAGTTTTCGCACTGCCCATGAGCAGTTAGCAGTTTTGCCCCGATCGAATGTGATACGTGTCGGAGGGTGATGCGTGTCCCCCCGAAAACCACTTTTTTTGTGTCGATTTGGGCCGTTAAACCTCGAGGATAAATCGCACGTGAAACATGATGTGAATCGTTGGATCTAGATAGGCCAGATCAACGGTGGGGGAGGAGCGCGGTGGGGGAAGGTGCGCGGTGGTAGGGGGATGGTGGAGGCAAGGTGTCAGACGAGGATTGGACAGGCAGCAGAGTAGTGGGAGGTGGGCCAGCGGGGGTGATGTTAGCTAATGCGTTAGATAGTGGGTTTATGTGATTGGTGAGATTTTAAATATGGGTTGTCAGATCACATAGATCGATGGTGGAGACTTCCTCCTGGAGTGGTAAGGCGGAGAGGAAAACATTAATAGGTCAAGAGGTCGCAGGAGTACCATAATCGTTAGATCGTTGATTTTTGACAGTGGAGATCGCTTTGAGGAAATGAACCGATGGGGGTGGGGTGAAAAGTGAGAGAAATGGTGGTCTTCGGATCATGAAGATCCATGGTGGAGATCACTTTGAAAAAATGAACGGAGTTGGGAAGAAAGAAAAGGAAGAGGGGGCTAGAAGGAAAGGGAAGGTGTGGTCCCATGAAAAACAAGGGGACCGGGAGCCAGGAAAAAGGGGCTAAGGGTTTAGCCATGGTCGAGCCCTCGGGTCATATGCAGAAGAAGGGTGGAGGATTAAGCCCTCGAGGGCTTAAGGCCCAATTTTTGTAAAAAGAGAAAAAAAAGGCCTAAAGAAGGCTTTTAAAGCTTTTTAAAAGCTTCCGATAGGTAAAAATAGGGATTTTTAAACCATATCAGGAGTTTTATGGTTTAAAAAGGGTTTTTAGAAGGTTTTTTAGGGAAATGAAGGGTAAATGAGAAGGGAAGAAAGGGGATTTTCAGAGGGAATGGAGTTTTTATGAAAAGAAAGAGGTCTTTTTGAAGGGGAAAATTACTGTTGGGATAGGAGTAAATGAGTGAAAATTTGCAGAGGAGATGGAGATAAAAATGGGGAATATAGCCTAAAATAAGCTTCCTTTTGAGATAGAAGGGTATCTTTTTAGGAGGCATAGATGAAGATTTTTCGTAAACTGATAAACTCAGGATAATGAAGGTTGTGAAATTTCTAGAACTCACAATTTCTCTACAAATATTGTTTCTAGAAATATGAGTTTTTTAACTTTATTCATCTTTGGATAAAGTCAAAATTATGGATGACTAACAGTGGCTCCACTTGGGGAGGACATCTCTCCTTTTAGGTGTCCAAAACCTCAGAAAACAATCCTTGAGTTTCAGTAGATCAATGCCTTATCTATTGGGCAGCATTTATTTATTTTCTTGCTGATTTTCTTTGCATTTTGACAATTCTTCAATGATCTGCAGCATGAAAAACTCTTTAAGGCATCACCTCTACCTACCCATAACTACTTGTCCTAGCATTTTTTCTTCTCTTCACTGCATTTGAACTAGCAAAATATTTGATATTTTATTTTGAAAACAGAAATAAACTATCTAATCCTATCATTATTTCTTCCAAGAGTCCAGATTAAAGTGTTGAACCCTTTACTTTTATACCTAAGCTACTATCTGTCAAGATTAAGCTGTTTGACATATTTTATTCTCTATTTCTAAAACAGGAAATTTAAACACAGTCAAATCAAGATTAGACTGTCTGATTTTCTATGGTGTCTATGGTTGTATGTACAAGCTGCACATAGAATTTATTTGCAGAAAATTAAAACAAAATTGTGAAGGCTTAAGATCTGAAAATTAAAGACATCCTTCTTTCTTCTAGGCTTCAAGTTTTTAGCATTTTAGAAAAACCTTTCTTTCCTTCTTTGCCTCAAGTTTTTATCATGTTAGAGCCATCTTTTCTTTTGATTCCTAGTTCAGATTTTGAGCATATTTGAACCATTTTTATTCTATCCTAATTTATTCTATTGATAAGCCAAGATTAAATAGTTTGGCAAATCTTCTTCACTAACCTTTCAGCAGTAAATTGAAATCTATCTAGTCATGATTAGGTTGTATGACTAAGTAGCAGTGTTTTCTTTTAGTAGTGGGATTTAAGCTTGCACACTTTCAGATTTTTCTCTTTTTTGGTATGGGGATGTACCTTTCTTCTTTTATATCTGCCCTCTTTTCTCTATTTCTCTTTCAAAGAAAAAACAAAAACTAACTAAATGCTCATACGATGAGCTTATTTTCTTTCCTATCTAACCTAATCTAACTTGGAATATTTACATGTTTAGCTGACCAATTCTCTTTTCCAATACATCCAGTCAATCAGATGGTTCCATGACTGGTATTTGCTCATCTCTTTGAGCATGCTAGATAAACAAAAGGGCCACTCCCATCTCACTTTTCCTTTAGCATCAATGCTAAAAGATCTTCTTGCTTTTGGTAATACATGGCTCCTAACAACCTTTATCCCTTCTTTAAATATATTCAAGAAAAGAACATAGGGATCATGAAATAATGCCTGGTTACAAGTATTTGAAAGATATTTTTCAACCAGAATTACATTTTCCTCCACTGGACAAGATTAAGATTATTTTGAGAAAGAAACTCTTCCTCATCTTCATTAAAATCTGAACTGTTAGACTCATCATATATTGCCATGTTTTCCTCTAGCACACCTGATTGAAAAGAGCTATAATTGTTCTCTTTCTCTTGTGAAGGCTGGATATAGGGCTGAATGTGTTATTTTTTAAATTAAATACCCAAATATTGTTGACTTCTGATTGAATTAAGGTTGTCTTTGATGAACTGAAAGGAAGTGCAACAAAGAGGTAAAGATCCTTCCCTTTCTCCCAAAATTTCTGCACTTTCTTCTTCACTGTCATGGTTGAGTGATATTTGCTGATAACTGTACTTGAGTTGTGGAGAATGACTGTATTTTTCCCACAAACTAATCACTGATTTTTTGGTAGTGTTGGCTTCATTTTGGAGAACATAATCATCATCAAATCGATCATATTTGGGCAGTTTATTCATAGGAGGAAAGTCATCTATTATGCACATTTGATTAGCAGATTGTTCCACCATATGAAAAGGAGACTGTTCATAACCAATAGCTTCTTCTTTAGCAATATGAAATAACTCAAAGCACAAGGGTAGGGATTCAAGAGATGTTGGCTCATCTTTCATTTCTGGTTTTGTAATCCAAACAACCATACCAAGATGATTTGAGGGGAGAACCTCTGGATTTGAGAAAGGGTTTGTATTATCCATTTTCTCCCTTACTGATTCTTCATAGAATTCTACCTTGTTTCTATTTTCAATTTGCTTGTAATACTCTCTAAATAGTGAAGCACAAGATGTAGGAAGACATATAATATTTTATTGACAAATTTCCACATCTTCTTCTTTGCAACCTTGGTCAGCCAGTATGTTCTGATAGCTACCTTTGCATTGTAATGACTGATTTGGTTCCTTCCAAGAAAATGGTACCAACTGCTCTGTATAATTAGCACCAATCTCAACCTTGTATTCTTCCTCTTTCCTACCAAGTATATGCATCATTTTGTTGATTGTATTTGTCAACATCTCTAGCTTTAACTCTGAAGAAGTTATTTTCTCTTGAGGTGCTTTGTCCTTCCTTATTTCTTCTAACCTTTCCTCTCTTTCCAGTATGTTGAATTCCATGGTAATTTCCATATTCTGCATTTCTTTCAGGTTTGAAGGGTCCTTTTCTCTTATCTTGAATTCCATCTCTGGGTCAAAAGCACTTGGGTAGTGCAAGGGAGCCCATCCTAAAGGTGGCTTTATCTTAGCAGGTATTGCATTGTATACCTTATTGAACCTGGTTGAAAAGTCTTGCACTGCCTCCCCTCGTTGTATTTTTAAATTCTTGTATTCATCTATGATGATAACTTAATTTCCAATGATCACCCACCTATCTAAGAAGACTTGAGTAAATTGATGAAATTTGATAATGCTTGCAGCTAGAAGGTCCTTAAACTAATTCCTATTTTTTCCTTGTAATGATAAGGCAAACATTTTAATACACACATCATCTTCTTCTATTTCATAAAGGTCAAGTAAATTCTCAAGATTTTGAATGTGTTCTTCAGTGGTGACTTTTGAGCTTCCTCCATCAAATATGGGTAATTTATTTGCAAGATTTTCAGGGAGGGCTTGGAAGATAGGAGGTAAAATCAGAGGCTTGTATCTTTCTAGGAAATTTGTGGGTATAGGTAGTGTAAAAATAGATTTATGGATGTTTGAGGTTTCAGCAAGAGGAGGAAAGGTAGCATGAGGCTCATGTGTCACTAGAGCTTCCACAGGTGAATCTGGGGTAAGCACAGATGTATAAGACTGATCATGGTCTAAAATTTGAGGCTTAGATTTTTTAGGCTTGAGATCCTTCCAATGATAAATTTAGATCTCATTAGTGTGTTCTTGATCAGGCTTAAAGTAGGATATGTTCGATAGCAGGAGCATACCAGCAATTTTGAACCAACTTAGGCCCCATTACTTTTCAGGGACAGACTGGGCTGTCAGTGTCTTCTCCTGTAGGGGTCTTGAAAATGGTTTGAGAGCTGTGAGCTGCCAAGGAAATTTTTGCCTTCTTTGAAGGTAAAATATGTTAAGGGTCCACCACCACGTTGGTTTATGGGTGCCAATTCCAAATTTTTTTGGGGTTTTCTCGAGTTTCGTTGTGGTTATTAAAGGACTTAATAGTCTACATTAGCTAAAAACTACAACTCAAAATTCCCACCGTGATCGCCGTAATGTTGGGATCCAATGATTTGGCTGATTAGAAAACCAAATGACAAGGCAACATATAAACCAGTCTTTAGAGCTCTAGGATCTAGCCCTCACTTTGGGTCTCGCAGATAGATCTCTCTACCTGCTTATAAGGATATACCTTTGATCGTTTTCATGTCGATTTAGGCTAGTTATTAAGTGCAAGTTTGTTTGTCTGTTTGTTTGTTTGGTTGATTGGACATGAATGATCTAGGAAGCATAGATAGAAAGGGGAAATATCAAATCCATTGGGAAATGGAGTCAAGAATAATTTTGTAACAAGCTCAATCAATGGATATGGGATATCAAAGGGAAAATATAACTTGGCTAGTGGATCTTAGGTTTGGTGGATGAAATGAAATGGAAATTAAGGGTTTAGAAGGAGAAGTAGAACTAACGTCAGTTAAGAATCCTTAATTATATGTACCTCTCGACAAAGGGACTTAAAAAATCATTTGAACATGAAGAGACATTTTGTAGATAGGGCTAATCATAAATTCTAGAAACCACACTTCAACAAATAACAATATCAAGACAAATTGTTCCAATTAAATCTAGGAGTCGAGGAACGCTCTATTTCATCCAAATATTTCACCTTCAAATACTTAGAAAACATATAAGACTCACAATAACTGCATTCATAGAAGAGGGAACTCCTAAACATCTAATACTGCAATTATAAATACCTTCAAAACAATTATCTAAGTAAGAACAATGGGTATGATCAAAACAGACCTCTTTGGCAGACTATAAACAATGGTACTTCAAAGGGAGATTTCAGAAACAATTTTCAAGAGGCAACAAGTAAGAAGGGAAAACCATAAATCATTCTTGAAACCAACTGTTTGAACTATTTCTAAAATAAACAAGCTTCAGGGTTGAAAATCAGTCAAACTACTCAATAAAACCTTCAACAGATGAAAACATAAAGACAGTGAAGAGAAAACAGGTCTAAGGTGCTTCTAGGAGACATTTCTTAGCCTAAAATTTTTACTCTACTATAAGTATAGAATGATGGAACAAAATGGAAAACAAGAAATAACAATTAACAGATTAGAATACATCACCAACAGCCATGCTTAGGGATCCAATGATAGAGCCTTCTCATTAACAAAACATGTCAAAACATCATCAATCTTCCAAAACTTCAATTTCTTCTTTAATCTTTAGCCAGACTATGTACAAATACAAAGAGTTCGAATTCCAGCAACCAACACTTACAAATGAGTTCCATAGCAGTATTTATACTGTATTTGAGGAGGTGGAACTATCTAGGGTTCAAAATGTTATTAATGACATAGTAAATGCACTCCTAACCTTGAAAACCATGCAAGGCATAAGGTAGGAATGTCTCTTAACTACTTCTCTATGTAAAAAATCTGTCTTTACTTCTTGAGGATGGAATAGTTGAAAAGATTGACTTTATCCCCTTTTTTAATTTAAACTTTAAACTCTGTCTTTTCCTTTCTTATTCACTTCACTGTTTTCTTCGTATTTCTAGCCCTTGAACTGTCATTCAAAGGCTCCTCATTTCCTTATGAAATGTGGGACAAATTTTTGGCGTTAGAGCCACATTGAACCTGCGAGTAAACATAAAAATCATTATGAAACCTGCGTTCATGGGATATATTGCTTTCAGAGGGTTTAGTAGGGGAAGAGGGAGCAGTGACGAGGAATGAAGAGGAAATTTCATGGCAGGGAGGCAAGAACCTATGAAAACAGGGTTCAAATTTTATTTTAGCGCAAAAATGTAGATGGGTGGTTTTGCAAAAACCGCGAGTGGTTTTCACGCTGCCCATGAGCAGTTAGGAGTTTTTCCTTGACCCAACGTGATACGCGTCAGAGGGTGACGCGTGTCCCCCTAAAAAATGCTTTTTTCGCATCGATTTGGGCTGTTAAAACTTGAGGATAAATCACGCATGAAATGCGATGTGAATCGTTGGATCTGGATAGGCCAGATAAACGGTGGGGGAGGAGCGCGGTGGGGGAAGGTGTGCAGTGGTAGGGGGATGGTGGAGGCCAGGTGTCAGACGGGGAGGTGGGCCAGCGGGGGTGATGTCAGCTAATGCGTCGGGTAGTGGGTTTATGTGATTCGCGAGGTTTTAAATGTGGGTCTTTGGATCACGCAGATCAATGGTGGAGACTTCCTCATGGAGTGGTAAGGCGGAGGGGAAAATATTAATAGGTTAGGAGGTCGCAGGAGTACCATAACTGTTAGATCGTTGAGTTTTGATCGTGGAGATCGCTTTGAAGAAATGAATGGATGGGGGTGGGGTGAAAAGTGAGAGAAACGGTGTCCGTCAGATCATGAAGATCCATGGTGGAGATCAATTTGTAAAAATGAATGGAGCAGGGAAGAAAGAAAAGGAAGAGGGGGTTAGAAAGAAAGGGAAGGTGCAGTCCTGTGAAAAAACAAGGGGACCAGGAGCTAGGAAAAAGGGGCTAAGGGTTTAGCCCATAGTCGGGCCCTTGGGTCATATGCTGAAGAAGGGCGGAGGGTTAAGCCCTCGAGGGCTTAAGGCATAATTTTGTAAAAAGAGTGGAAAAAGGCCTAAAGAAGGCTTTTTAAACTTTTTAAAAGCTTCCGATAGGTAAAAATAGAGATTTTTAAACCATATCAAGAGTTTTTATGGTTTAAAAAGGGTTTTTAGAAGGCATTTTAGGGAAATGAAGGGTAAATGAGAAGGGAAGAAAGGGGATTTTCAGATGGAATGGAGTTTTTATGAAAAGAAAGAGGTCCTTTTGAAGGGGAAAATGGCTGTTGGGATAGGAGTAAATGAATGAAAATTTACAGAGGAGATGGAGATAAAAATGGGGAATATAGCCTAAAATAAGCTTCCTTTTGAGACATAAGGGTGATCTTTTTAGGAGGCATAGATGAAGATTTTTGGTGAACTGATAAAATTAGGATAATGAAGGCTGTGAGATTTCTAGAACTCACAATTTCTCTGTAAATATTGTTTCTAGTAATATGAGTTTTTTAACTTTAGTCATCTTTGGATAAAGTCAAAATTATGGATGACTAACAGTACATATAAACCTTGTGGTATTATTAATAACATGCATGTCGAACTAGGGGGAAAAATAGTGAATATGGTTGTTGAGGTTGTTGACGGACCCCTTGACTGTAATATTTTACTTGGAAGGGCATGGGTATATGCAATGAGTGCTATTGCTTCTACATATTTTAGAATGATTGCCTTTCCACACAAAGGTACAATTATAGTCATTAATCAACTATCCTTCTTTGCCTCTGCTTCAAAGGTAACTGGAAGCGTTTCGTTAGTTCACATACCCCAACTAGAAATTTAGAACATTGGTGTAGGACTCTTAAAGGATTCCACTCTTATGGGAACCTTTGCATTACCGCCACCCGCGACGTCGGCAAAAATTGCAAGTAAAGAGACCTGCTACATGATCTCTTCCACTCTATCTAGCTTAAGGAAGAGTATGAGTGATTCTGATATTTCTACGTTGGATGAGTTTCTGCCGCCCAACCCTATTGAGCTAGCATAACAATCAATCTATCTGCTTTGGGAGGCAAAACCGAAATCAGTGTTGCCAAGTGTTTGGGTTGATTGTTCCTTAGATTTTGGTACTCCATCTAATCCTTTTTCCTCAATGTTCTTGACATATGATAATATTTTGGAAGCCATGATGTTAGAAGGAGAACCATGGGAAGATTATCATCATCATTACCATCTTCCTGATTATGAAGAAAATAATCCTAGTGAACTATATCATCTGTCCATCAAAAATTTCTTTACGAATTCTTTACCCATTAATGCAATCGATTCCGAACGAAATTTGTAAAATGTTGAAGAAACAATTTCTATCAATATTTCGACCACACTAGTGTTGTAGAGAATATTCATGTTGGTGTATCTTGTTCTCCATAAAAACTTGAATCATATCGCTCTCTATTTCATGAATTTCGTGATATATTTTCTTGGTCTTACGAGGAAATGCCAAGCATAGATACTAGTATAGTTGAACACACTATTAATATGTATCCTGATCTCAAATCGATGCGTCAACAGCTTCATCCTGTTCATCTGAAGAAAGCCATTGCCATCAAAGCAGAAGTTGAAAAACTTTTGCGTGTTGGTTTCATATACCCTGTTCCACTAAGTAAGTGGGTTTCCAATATCGTTCCTGTCATGAAAAATCAAGGAACTGTTAGAGTGTGCGTCGATTATCGGGATGCTAATCATGCTTATCCAAAAGACAACTATCCTACTCGCTTTATCGACCAGATTATTGACGATTGTGCTGGATGTGAAATATTTTCGTTCATGGATGGATTTTCCTACTACAATCAAATCAATATCCACCTAGATGATCAACATAAGACATCATTCATCTATCCTTGGGGCACATTCGCTTATAGGAAACTTCTTTTTGGTTTAAAGAACACTGGGGAAAATTTTCAGAGAGAAATGGATTATGCTTTCAATGACATCAAGCACATTGTTCAACCATATCTAGATGATTTACCAGCGCATTCAAGAAATTAGATTGATCACTCGATGCATTTGAGAGCCATTTTCTTCAACTGTTGACACTACAAAATATGCCTCAATCCACATAAATGTGTTTTTTTTGTTGGTTCTGGTCATTTTCTTGGATTCATAGTCTTAAAAGAAGGAATTCGAATAGACCCATTGAAGGTTCAAGCCATTCTTGATTTTCCTGGACCATCAAACTTACTTCAGATACAGAAACTTCAAGGAAAGGCTAACTTCCTAAGAAGGTTCATTCCAAATTACGTCGAAATGGCTAAAGGATTTACTCGACTCTTGAAAAAGGTGGTTCCCTTCCATTGGGACCAAGTTGCGCAAAATTATTTTGATGCTGTCAAGGACACTATTTTCCAAGCGTCATTAATGTATCCTCCTAATTATCAAAATGATTATTTCCTATATACCATCGCGGCTGAAATGAATATTGCTATGGTATTTGTGCAAGTAGAAGATGGAATTTAACATCTGATCTATTATTGAGTCGTAATATCAATGATATGGAAGTTAAGTAATCATATGTAGAAAAGCTTGCCTTGGCAGCTGTTCAAACAGTCCAAAGATTTCGCCATTATATCCTGCTCCAAAAAAAAATAATAGTTTCATATTACAACCCCATGACTTATATCTTATCATGTCAATTGCTAGGGGGAAATATTCAAAATGGATTGTCATTTTGTAGGAATTTGATTTGGAATTTATCAAATCCAAGTCAAAGAAGTCTTTATTTTTGGCTGAGCTTCTCTGTGACCTTCCCTCTAATAGTACTACTACTACGTCGGAATCATCAATTCCTGACGAGTCTTTGTTTCTGATCGGATCATCTGATCCTTGATATGGGGATTTCATCATTTATCTCCAAACCCAAACTTCGACCTAATACCTCTCGCTCTAAAAATTGACGTATTCGATAACAAGCCAAAGATTATCTGATCGTCGGCGATACACTTTATCGTCGTGGTGTCGATACCATTTTAAGGAGGTGCCTCACTCATGAGGAGGCTGAAAAAGTGTTAAATGATTGTCATGCTAGGGCTTTTTGTGGAAATTTATCTGGATATGATACCGCGCAGAAGATACTCTGCCCCGGTTACTTTTGGCCTATTATTTTTCAATACTGCATCCTCGCGGTCAGAATTTTTCATGCGTGCCAGATTTTCGATCGTAAGATCTGCAAATCGCCAGCGCCAATGCATCCTATTGTCTCTTCAGGACCATTTATGAAATGGGGTATTGAATTCATGACCTGTAACCCTCATTCGTCTGGGGGGGCATGGTTATATTATTGTCGCAGTCGACTATTTTACCAAATGGGTCAAAGTGATGCCTACATTCAACAACACAAGACAGACATCTGCATTGTTTCTCTTTGATCATGTTATTGCATGGTTTGGGGTTCCACGGTGTTAGGTCCCTATATTACTATTATAGTCCCTTATTGTTATTAGTGTAACCCCCTTATTGTTATTATTGTACCCTTGTAACCCCCATTTTTTTATTATTGTTCCCTTAAATTATTATTGTTAGGTCGGTTAGGATTACATTGTGGCCCACTAGGATTACATTATGGCCACATGGACTCCTATATATAGAAAGGAGGTTTTGTAAATTGTATCATCCAAGAATTGTTCATTTATGTAATGTATTGGAGGTTGCCCCCTCGAAGTGGCTTATTTCTAAGGGGTTGATATCTCTTTTCTTCTATTTTTGGAGCTGGATATGTCAACATTTGGTATCTACTGAGTTTGGATTCTAGGGTTTTTACCAGTTCAAACATGATATCTGTAACTTTTTGCTTTATAAATTTTTTTTTTTCTACCGTGTTTTCCTGTAAGTCAATTTCAGGGTACGAAGCCGACATCTGGAGGAACATTTTAAAAAAATTTCAGATCTTGGTTCACAACATTTTTGGAGATATGATCTGTGGGAGGTAGTGCTTTTTCAGGTTCCTGAATTTCATCTCAAAGAGGTGATCGTTGGAAAATATTCATAACTCTCTCTCTGAGCATCAGATTGGAGTGCCGTAAAAATTGGTCACTAGTAAATGGACTTTAGTTTCCTGGATATCAATTTCAGAGCCGAAGGACAAAACTGTGACACGTGGAAAGTCGTACAAATTTGTTGTACTGAACTAGTCCATAATTAGGTCATCGTGGGAGGCTGGACACAACTTTGTCTTGGAGAATCCAAATCAAGTCAGACCTGTGGCATTAGAAAGATAATTTAGAGGGCTACATCAGTACCAAAATTCAAATATTTAAGTGCTTCAATTACAGAGATAATCCAATTTCAATATCGAGCTCCTCAAAAGCAAGAAAAAGGTGTGTATTTTTTTTGCAAATTGCATAAGTCTTGTTTGAAGAATCAATTTGAATTGATTCCAAGGGCATATTGTAGAATAGATATCAGTATTGGGTTCTAAAATATGCCCCGTAAAAATAATTCAACACCCATTAAGCCTTCAGAAGGCTCTACTATGACTCATGAAGATGAAGAATTGAAACATGATCTATCAAAATTACAAGAGCAAGTGCAACAAATTTCACTCTCGCAAAGAGCAACAAAAAATGAAATGGAAGTTTTGAAGAAAGGCATGGAAGCGAAGATGGACGGTTTGAAGAAAGGCATGGAAGCTAAGATGGATGGCATGGAAGCTAAGATGGATGACATGAAAGACAACATGGAAAACATGAAGAATGATCTAAAAGCAGACATAGAAGGTTTGACAAAGTTGATGCAAGAAATGTTTCCTAATGGTGAAAATATAGTAGAAGAACCTCATGATGAGAACAAAATAAATGTTAATCGTGATTTCATAAACTCTAATGTTGGCGGGAAGAACCACCATATTCCAAAAATGGATATGAGGAAGTTTGATGGAAAGGATCCTGTAACATGGATACTACAGATGGAGCAATATTTTGATCCCCATAACGTGCAAAACACACAAAAGGTACGCATTGCAACTTTACATTTAGAACAAAATACATTTGTATGGTATCGATGGCTTTGCTCCCGTAAAAAAACTGTCACTTGGTCAATTTTTACGGAGGAAATGATAGCACATTATGAGGATACAAAGAGCAACACCTTCTTTAGCCAATTGATAAATCTCAAACAAAAGGATTTAGTGGGGTAGCACATTGAGGACTTCCAAAAATTGAATATAAGGGTAACTGATATTCCAGAGGAACACAGGATCGATCTCTTCATAGGCACTTTAAAGGATAACATCCAACATGAAGTTCACGTTTTGGAACCGGATTCATTGGAGAAGGCATTCAAGTTGGCAAGAAAAGTTGAATGTAAAATAATGGCGACAAGGAAGCCTACCACTCAATTCTATAAAGAAGGAAGTGTTGCTACACCTAGATTTCCACAACCTACAAGGTTGACACCACAAAAATTGGAAGAAAAAAGAGAAAAAGGGATTTACTACAGTTGTGATAGCAAATACACTAAAGGTCATAAGTGTGCTGAGAAGAAATTATTTTACATATATTGTGAAGAGGAAGAAGAAAATGAACAAGAAGAGGATATACACCAGGAACCAGCCCTAGAAGAGGAAGAATTAAATTCGACCATATCATGTAATGCAATGGAAGGAATTACCACTCCTCAAACTCTCAAGATAGAAGGACATATCAAGAAGAAAAAGGTAATAGTGTTGATTGATTCAGGTAGCACCCATAATTTTATTCATTTTAAGGTAGCCAAAGAATTAAATTGTTTCCTATACCTATCACCGGAATGTCAATTAATGGTTGCAAATGGAGGAACTATAAATTGCTCTAGAAAATTCCATAATATCAAGCTAACCATGGGGGAATATGTATTGAATAGTCCAATGCTTTCCATTCCTATGGGAGGTGCTGATGTTGTACTAGGAGTTCAATGGTTACAATCTTTGGGGATGGTTGCTTTTAATTTTCAAGAACTTTTCTTGAATTTTTTTTCAAAAGGAAAGGAAGTCGAATTACGGGGTATTGCAGGGAATCCGAGAAAGAAAATAAGCTCTAATGTCATGACAAAGCTTCTAAAGAAAGAACAATGAGGCGTAATTGCACAATTATGCTCAATAGAAGTTCCAACATCAAAATCATCTATTTCTGTAGATCTCCAACAAGTCTTGGACAATCATTCCAAGGTGTTTGAAACTCCCAAAGGAATCCCACTTATTTGTGATCATGATCATGCTATTCATTTGATTCCAGGAAGTGTTCCTCCAAACATCAGGCCTTATAGATATCCTTACGTCCAAAGGAGAAAAATTGAACGTATGATTGCAGAAATGTTAGAGGCGGGTATAATTCAGCCTAGTCAAAGTTCTTTCTTTGCTCCTGTAGTATTAGTACAAAAGAAGGATGGATCATGGCGAATGTGTCCGGATTATAGGGAGCTCAATAAGCTCACCATTAAAGATAAATTTCCCATTCCTGTGATTGATGAATTATTTGATGAATTACATGGAGCAATTTATTTTACCAAGTTGGATCTTCGTTCAGGATATCATCAAATTAGAATGAAGACTGAAGATATTCCAAAAAAAGCATTTCGAACTCATGAGGGTCATTACGAATTTTTGGTCATGCCTTTTGGCCTTACCAATGCACCTTCTACATTTCAAGGGTCGATGAATTCCATTTTCAAACCCTTCCTTAGAAAATTTGTGCTAGTATTTTTTGATGATATACTAATCTATATTAGGTCTTGGAAATATCATGTTGAACCATTTGACAAGGTGCTCAAAATATTGCAGGAGAAACAATTACATGCAAAAACATCCAAATGTTTCTTTGGAGTACAAGAGGTGGAATATCTGGGTCATATTGTATCTCACAAGGGTGTTAAAGTAGACCCTAACAAAATTAAATCCATTAAGGAATGGAAAGCCCCCACAACCATAAAGAAATTGCGAGGATTTCTCGGGTTAACAGGGTATTATCGCAAGTTTGTTAATAATTATGGGAGAATAGCAGCACGTCTAACAACATTATTGAAGAAAGATGCATTTTCATGGACTCCTGAAGCAACTAAGGCCTTTGAACATCTTAAAGAGGCAATGTGCCTAGCACCGGTCTTAGCTATGCCAGACTTCACAAAAACGTTTATTGTGGAATGTGATGCCTCAGGAAATGGAATTGGTGCTATTTTAATGCAGGAAGGAAGACCCATTGCTTTTGAAAGTCGTCCAATCAAAGGAAATTATTTACAGAAACCTATTTATGAGAAGGAAATATTAGCAATACTGCATGCACTAAAGAAATGGCGAACTTACCTAATGGGAAGACACTTCAAGGTAAAAACTGATCATGATAGTCTTAAACACTTTTTGGAACAAAAAATATCTTCAGAAGAGCAGCAAAAATGGGTCACAAAGATGTTGGGTTATGACTTTGAAATAATCTACAAAAAAGGAAAGCTTAATGTTGTTGCAGATGCACTCTCAAGGAAGAATGAAGAGGTGGAAGCATTGCTTTGTGCCATTTCTATTATCCAACCAGATTGGATAACCGAAGCAAGAGATGAATGGAAGAAGGACAAAGATGTATGGACACTCATTCAAAAGATGCAGCAAGATCCTAGTACATCTGATACATTTAGTTGGAAAAATGATTCCTTATGGTACAAAGATCGCTTATATCTTTGTAAGAATTCCCAACTAAAACAAAATATTCTTATGGAATTGCACACTTCTCCTTTAGGAGGACACTCAGGATTTTTAAAAACTTACCATAGGGTGAAGAAAGAATTTTTTTGGGATGGCCTTAAATCTAATATTCAAAAGTTTTTGGCGGAATGTTTGGTTTGCCAGAAGAATAAAGTTGAGACAATTAAGACCCAGGGACTTCTACAACCTTTATCCATTCCAAGTCAACGTTGGGAGGAGATTTCAATGGATTTTATCACAGGTTTACCTAAGTCTGAAGGAAAGAGTGTCATCATGGTGGTAGTTGATAGACTTACCTAGTATGCACACTTTTGTGCATTATCTCATCCATTTAAAGCAAGTACATTTGCTATTACATTTATAGACAGAATTCAAAAGCTACATGGAAGCCCAAGGGTTATTGTGAGCAACAGAGATCCCATTTTTACTGGAAATTTTTGGACGGAGTCATTTTCTTGTTTGGGTACTCCATTAACTCATAGCTCATCTTATCATCCTCAATCTGATGGTCAAATTGAGATAGTAAATAAATTTTTGGAAGGATATACTCGTTGTTTTGTATCTAATAAACAAACACAATGGGTCAAGTGGTTACCTCTCGCTGAATGGTGGTATAACACCTCCTTCCATACTGCAGAAAAAATGACCCCATTTATGGCACTTTATGGATATCATCCACCATCCATCACATCATATTTAAGGGAAAATTCGAAGGTTCAAGCAGTGGAAGATCACATCGAGCATTAGCAAGAAGTTCTCCAAATCTTAAAGAATAACCTGAATTTGGCACAAAATCGAATGAAACAATAGGTAGATAAACATCACAGCGAGAGAAATTTTGATGTAGGAGATTGGGTATTTTTACATCTACAACCATAGAAACAAAATTCCCTCAAGCAAGCTAAGAAGGATAATAAATTATCACCAAAGTACTATGGTCCTTACAAGGTGTTGCAAAAGATTGGTACTATGGAATACAAATTGGAGCTTCCTGCTTCTTCGCGAGTGCATCCAGTTTTCCATGTTTCATGCTTAAAGAAGGTTATAGGTGAAAATATTCCAGTTCAAACAATATTACCAAAACTTGATGAGGAAGGAAAAATCAAATTGGAACCTGAAGTGGTCACGGAAACAAGAACTCGACAACTACAGAATCGATCAATTTCAGAGTATCTCATCAAGTGGAAGAACTTACCCACTAAAGATTCTAAATGGGAGGATGAGAAGTTTATACAAAAGCACCTAGAGCTACTCAAGCGTTGAGAATAACACTTTTTTGGAGGAGTGGGGCATGTTAGGTCCCTATATTACTAGTATAGTCCCTTATTATTATTAGTGTAACCCCCTTATTGTTATTATTGTACCCTTGTAACCCCCATTTTGTTATTATTGTGCCCTTAAATTATTATTGTTAGGTCGGCTAGGATTACATTGTGGCCCACTAGGATTACATTATGGACACATGGACTCCTATATATAGAAAGGAGGTTTTGTAAATTGTATCATCCAAGAATTGTTCATTTATGTAATGTATTGGAGGTTGCCCCCTCGAAGTGGCTTATTTCTAAGGCGTTGATATCTCTTTTCTTCTATTTTTGGAGCTGGTTACACAACACACGGGCTATAGTTACAGATCATGGGAAGCATTTTTGCAACCACATGATGTTTGCATTCACTGCCAGGTTAGGATTTTCACATGATAATTCTACTCCTTATTATCCACAATCAATGGACAAGTTGAGGCTATTAAAAAAATTCTTAAACGAATGCTTGAATGAATGATAGGAGTTCGTAAAATAAATTGGCATTTGATCCTGTACTCCACCTTGTGGGCGTATTGAACCTTGGTGAGAAACACAACTGTCTTTACTCCTTTTCAATTGGTGTATGGTCTGGAAGCTATCTTACCAATATAATGTGAAATATCATCGTTAAAACTCGCAATAGACTTGTTACCTGACACCTCAGAAGAAGAAGTGCATCTCCTTAACCTCATCCATCTTGATGAAACATGTCGTGAAGCCCAATTGGCCAATGAAGGACATAAGATACGTATAAAGGTGTAATATGACAAAAATTTCCAGCCTCGCGTCTTCTCAGAGGTCAACTTGGTGCTTCTTTACGATCAAGAAGCTGATGTAATAGGTACAGGGAAATTTGAGCCATTATGGCATGGCCCCTATATTGTCAAAAGAGTTCTTGCTAAGGGTGCCTATGAGTTAGTTGATTATGATGGAATTCCATTAGCACAACCTAGAAATGGGTTGTATCTGAAACGTTACTATGCTTAATCATGAGCGTAGTATTTTTTTGTATTATATTATATATATGTTGTTGATTTTCATTCACTATCTTAATTTTTTTTAGATTTTTCTTGATGTTAGTAATCCGCTTTACATTCCATCGCAGATGTCTGAATCTTCAGAACCATTTGTTGGATATGCTGATGGTGCTAGTTGTAGTACGCAGAATCTATCCTCTGCAGTGTGGGCCATTTTCGCTCTGAACAGCAAGTTAGGGAGTTTTCAAGGGATGTTTTTTGGTATATCGATGAAAAATATCACTGAGTATAGCGCGTTGATCGAACTTCTCTCTGATACCATTTCATTGGTATTAACCGCATAATCATAAGGTTAGACTCTTAACTTGTGGTATTACAACTTACTAGTATTTATACTGTTAGAAATCCAACACTTCTTAGATTTTTCCTAAGAGTTTGACTTTTGGAAAGACATTTTGATTTTATTCAATATCAACACATTTCCAGAAATTTAAACACATTGACTGACTCATTAGCTAATCAAGTTTTAGACATACATTTGCAAAATATATAAATAAAACATTCACATCATTGAATAGGATTGCACAATAAACATAGGAAAAACTCTAAAATCATATAGATAGATAGTTATAGGTTTTTACAAAATTTGTGCCAAAGACACATTGGTCATCTCACTTCAAAATGTATGAAAAATTTCACAAGTAAACTATTGGTGCTCATGTTAACATGCTATAGATCTAGCTATCCTACGTAGTAACCACATCCAACGGTTAGGAACCCCAATAGTGTGTCGCTGCAGTTGCATAGGAAGCTCTTCAATATAGAAATCCAGAATCCCGAAGGTCAAATCCTTTATGTGCTGTTGAAGCTCAGTCATAGTCTCAGCCATATCAAGATCCTGAAGGACTGCTCTCTCGATAGCCCTCTTTGCTGGCACATCTTCTTCGCACTCCGATTACACTACTGGTTGAACATGACCAACATCTGCATTACATAAAACATTTAGTTTAGTCTTGGTAAAGCATCAAAATAAAAAAACATCGTATAAACCTTAGGAAAATAAAAAATCATGGTCAAAACATTCTTACCCATTGCACCCCACTAAGCACCTTCTAGTAATGCTAAATCTGGATCTCCTTGGAAATAAATGCCTGCGTATGCGTACTCATCGACGGCGACTATCTGTCACCAGAACCATGCAAAGAATGTAGTAGAGAACAAAAAATTATATTGGCCTGCATGCCGACCCATGAGTTCTACCCATCTCTACATCTGAGGATCTCTAGGACTAGCTATATCTAGTGTCACATGTTGTCGCTACATCAGTGGAATCCGTTCTAAAGCGAAGGATATAAGGATTGAACCATAATTGAAATTATTATTCCTTCCTCCCTTTTCTTTTTTCAGTTGTTCCTTTATCTGAGAAAGAATAGCATCAGACCAGTTGAAGACTTTTGGCCCCATACACTCTAGTGAATACTACATATACGATCTATTCACTACATGTAGTGTAATGGTCCAGCAAGTTTAGTGATCGTGAAAAGGATAGCTCTCAAAGGAAAATCTCTGACATCTCAGTTGTTTATTTCTCCATCTTTGCTAGGTTTTTCCCCTGGATAGAAATACTATAGAATATAATCCCTCACTGTCTCTCCTCCAATGGTAGACCCTAAGAGTGAAATGGGAAAACCTCTCATTGACAAACCTATGAGAAAATACACATCCTAAACTATTATGGGAACCACTTTGTTCTTAATATGAAATGCCTCTATTGTCGGATCCCATGCTCGAACTAAGAACTCCAGGAGTTCTATTTGTTTCCCCATTCTCGAAAAATTGAAGTACTTAAGAAGTCCACAATCTCGCAGGGCTCTTACTGTACCCGGATTATTTAAGGCAATCATATCTTGATCTTCATGTTCTCTTTCCCTCCATGTAATTGTCATTATAATCTGATCGAAACCTGAAATACAACCATAGGATCCATTAGATTCCATTCATTGAAAAAAACAAGGCAAATTTTTGGCATAATAAGAAAATAAAAAACTTATATTGTGCCCAACGCACTCCCTAACAAGAGACAGTGTGTTGCACATGCAAGTACCCTTCAGTGTATCTGCTATGCAACACATGTTTTGACATTTAGGGGTGTGTTTCCCTTACTTTGGGCAGAATTTACCCTATGGGCCTTAAATCCCTAAAAATTTGTAGAAATTGGAGATGAAATGAATACTAAAGGAAAGAGGAGGTTCATGGCACTAACATGGATCAAACAATGACGGAATTTGTCCACAGAAATGATCGCAATCAATTGTTAATGGTCGGGGGGAAAATTAGGTTCAGAGCTCCAAAATGAAAATGGTAACTATGGAATGGTAAAAATGAATAGTGAAACTAATTTTAATAGTCATTTAATTATTTTCAAGTTAAATTTATTTCCATGCCCATAGTTTTATTATGTTTTTATCATGAAACATGTATTTTTAATCCATTTGATGTTGTTCTAAACAGGAAATAAAACTGATGAATATATTAGTCGTGCAGATTTATTCAAAGAATGACTTGACCACAAAGCATACTCTTTCTCCTTATTTTTTGAGCTATGTTAAAAACCTAAAAGGATTTGAGGCGCAATTTTATCTCTTTTTCAAGCTTTAATAACATCGAAAAAGGAACCCCTAGAGTCTTCTTTCAGCTCTTTTTAGACTCCGATAATGTGAAAAGATTGGTGAGAACTTGTCTTTTCAAGCTCGTAAAAGTAAATGAATTGATATCTACTCTGTATAAGTTTAACCCTTTTCCGGAATGAGATAGATTATTTACGAAAAAGGAATACCTTGGTTAAAAATGACCAAAGAGGTTCTCTCAGATATTATTTTACACTTTTTCGGGTCTGAGTGACAAATTTACGAAAAAGTACTTATAGAATTTTCTTTCGTCCACTTTTTCAAACTCTATAAATATTAAAAAGGACCATGCTATCACTATCATTAAGCTTGTTAAAACATAAAATAGTGACGGGCTTGTTGATCATGGCAAGGATCGAGTTTCATTCATCGCTAGAATCGTTAAATTATTAAATAGCGATACTTTATTTGCCCAAAGGGTTGAATTATAGATAAAGCAAATTTTACCCTCCTCAAGCTTGCTAAAAAATAAAGAGGTACTGGTCGACAAATGACCGGGAAAAATTTGGGAAAAGTGAGCAAGAAATTCCTTATGGTAGAAATTCGCTCTTGAACATGACACTTCCTTCACTCCATGTTTGTGACTGTTTGGGTTGGGTAATCATCTTGATGGTTCATTCATACCTATGGTTGATCATTACTTCACTTTGGTTTTGGGTCAATGCTACCAACTCATCATAGTGTCGCCGATATGTTCAAGAGAAGTCATCTAGTGAATAAACTCATCCTTCTGCAATACTCATAAACCTTCATTCTCATGACCTTCATCCCTGAAAATTGCTATATCAAGTCATATGCTTGTCTCCAAAATTAGTAACTCCAATTTCGCAATAAGGTGGCTTCCTATCGATGAGAAATTAATATCCAGGAAGTTCACTTAGAAACATCAAATTCCAGTACCATGAGGCTTGTTACACCATCAAGAAGATCCTCGCTTCCGGACCTTTGACTTAAAGATCTTGTTTCGCGTTCGACATCAAATCATCTATTCACGCCTTACGAAATGTACTGCAGCACCTTGAGATCCATTTTCATTAATGGTGGTTCTCTCTCATTTGTTAACAGCTCACATCATTGGCTAGTAATCAAATGATGTCTTTCCATGTTCAACGACAAATCATATATTCACATGGCTAGACTTGTACCCGAATGATCAACTGAACGAGATAAGAAGACCCTAGATTTATTTTCAGTCATCTGGGCTGTGATTTCAGGGTTTTTGTACACATCATCTGTAGAGTGACCTTACGTATATATCGTCATCCAAACATTTACCTATATCTGTAGGCATGTCTGCATTGGTCAACATTCAATTGTCGACAACTTTCTCAATTATGTAGATGTTATTAGATTGTTTATGTGTTGAACATGGGAATTCCTACCCTTATCAATTATGATAAAAAAGGATATATCATGATGTAATGTATTGTAATATCGATGTAGGTGACCACTCCACTTCATCTCCAGCCCATCACAGTGTAAAGCATCTCAATCAAATGTTCTTATTATTTTGAACTCAAGATTTAGGGGGCAATTGTTATAGGTCAATTTGGGGAGCATTCCCATTGACCTGGTTAACTGGGCATCACCTCCAGGGCCAATGAGCAAGGGTCTATCATCCTCTATCATTTCAAGTTGCTACATGCCCTAAGACAAGAACAAGAAAAATCAAGTATGACTTTGATCGAGCAAAGGTTTCCAAGGTTTGAAGTTTATTATATAGCATATGAGAGCTCACCAATGTTTCCCCTAAGGGGAATAAGTGCATTGCATATGCAGGTAGCCCCATGGAAGGTTTCTCTACAAAGCACTTCCCGACATTCACAAGTGCGTTGGTCACATTGGGAGCGAAATTCTCATTGTTCCGGAATCTCCACTTGGCCAATGCCTTCTAGAAGAGTTCACATGTGTCAAGCTTCGAATCCAAGTGTCCATTTGAAATAAAAAAGACTGGGAACATGTCTTGCCTACTATTGGAAAGTCATTGATTGCAAAACAACCTTCATCTCCTCTATAAATTGAGCACAAATCTGAGTGCTTGGTAAGGAATAATTTGACTAGAGAAATGTTGGTGGATTTTCAATTGAGAGTTAGATTTGTGTAATAGATGTTGGAGAGATTTATACTGTGATGAAGCTAGGAATGTTGCTGGAATGGTCACTTCAAATCAGTCACTAGGTTGTAACCTCTCCTTCTATCATCAATAAAGAATACAGCTTACTTTTCCCTATATGCATCTGTATTGGCTTTGATTTTCCATATTTTAAGATCTTAGTTGATGTATATGGTTTACGATATAATGATTTAGAAAACTAACTTGAATAGACATATGTATTATTGCTATCTTCTATTTTTTAGTGTTCATTATTGCAGGAAGCATTTTGCACAAACCGCTGGAATTCAAAGCTGCAACGGAAGCAACAAAAGGAACCATTTAGAAGCGCTTGGATTACAAGTAAGCTTCTAATCCATTCTGTGTGTTTTTTCTTAGTTATGGGAATAAGTCATATAGTCTTTAATCTATTGTTCTAGATTATTACCTGTCTAGGGAAGTGTATTTTATCCGTAATTCACAATTATGTCCAATAGGTATTCTGGAGACTTCAATAATAATATCTTTTGTGACCGGTATAATCCTTCCCCTGAGCCTGGTCTGTCCCTCTTGTAGGTTATGTAGGAATTCAATTGATATATTTGTATCAAATCCTTGCAATTTGTGTAAGTATGGCAGCCAACCAACTTGCTGGAGGATGGTGCGAGCTGCATCGGAGATTGGGAAGGTTGTGGGTTCATTCCAAAGAGAGTTTCCTCCCATGGCTAATGTGTTTTCTTGAGCTAATTTGTCCTTTTTTCTGTGTCCTCTTTCGACCCTGTTGGTTAGAATTAAAACTGTATGAAAGAGAGAAATAAATTACAGCCTTTTGTTGTAAATGTAGGTAACTTCTTATCTTAATTGCAATTATCCTTTGATCTTATCAACATATCCAATAGAATTTGTGTAGGAAATTCACATGCTTAATATTTATGGATAATTACATCTCCTCTCTTGAAATAAGGGCGTCCACATTCTCAAGTACAAGAGAGATGTGATCAATCATGAATGCATACAGGGGAAATATCAGGGTTCAGTAATCATAGTCTGTACGTGAGAAAGGTGTCCATGGCCTTGGGGCTCAAGGAAAGAGGAGTGATTAAGTAATTATGAGTGCGTGTAGTGTAAAGGTAAGAATTGGAATTTATCATAAGTGTATCTCATGCGGAAGTGAGCAGAGAAGGGAAGAAAGCAGTATAGAAATTATTATGATAGGATGTCCTTATTTACTAGTAAGGTGTGATAGAAGCATGACTATGATAGATAATGATTGGTTCCATCATCCCGAAGTTCAAACGTGCAAGCATAACTCATTTATAGTTACTTATGTAGTAAAATAGTATTATCATTAATTCGAATAGTGAGTTTATGCTAAAAATTGAAGAAAATAGGAGATAAGGTATATATAAGAGTAATTGGCTATCATTGAAACATACTCTCATACCACAAGCAGAGCCATTGCTTCCAGCAGGCATTCATAGCCTCGACAGGGTTGCTACTTTAACCCAAAAAATGAGCCAGAATCCTTTATGTAAAAGTAATTATTCTGCCAAATTTGTGGAGAGATCACCGTGCTGGTGTGGTGGCCAGATAGTCATAGTGCCACTCACTCGAGTTGTAACGGAGTGATCAGGTCGGCTCGTGATGTGACCTCCGGTCCTTCAAGCAGTTGAGAAGATCATTACCCTAGTGTGATGGCCATTGTGGGCATGTCACCTACTAAACTCTTATGATCATGGTAGACTGGCTCGTGATGAGACTCCATATCCTCTCTTAAAAATTTTCATATAAACATAGTACTTATTTTTGAAAAGTAGGCATTTTTCTTTATGAAGAGACCACTGTGCTAGTGTGATGGCTAGACAGTCACAATGCCATTCAATGGGATTGTAACAGAGTGATCAGGCCGGCTCATGATGAAACCTCCTATCCTTCAATAAGTTGAGAAGGTCATTAACCTAGTGTGATGGCCATTGTTTCCATGTCACCTGCTAAACCCTTATTATCATGGTAGGTTGGCTCGTGATGAGAGCCCCTATCCTCACTTAAAAATTTGCATATAGACATAATAGTTATTCTTTATATATGAAGGGAGGACCATTAACTCCTTAAGATTTAGGGATGGTGTGAGAAGTAGAAAAAAATCCAATACAATTAATATCCCTTATTCCTATTTATTTATGTCAAAGGGAAATACTATTGGAGAGTGTAGAAAGATCTACCATTATAAGACTATGTATTGTGTGATAACATATTTAAGTAGGGGATGAATTAGCCCTTCATTGCATAGAGGTACCATGTCAACTTCCGGGTTAGATATTTCCATTATAGTGTCAAAGGATCATCATATTAGTGATTTTTCTTCTTTTCTCTTCTTCAGGTGTCAATTCCTACTCAGAGATGTCTTTTATAGCTAGGGTGTGGAATGGGGAGAGATTATCGAAAATAGAAAGAAGGATCATGTTTCTTTAAAGAAAGGGAAAAACATTAGCTATTCAATCCATTTGAACAACAACTGTTCAATTAGGCAGCCGTTCAAATATTTGAACAATAAAAGAAAAAAAAACGAAAACATGGTTGTTCAATCTGATTGATTAGCAGCTGTTCAATTGGATTGAACAACAACCATTCAAAGATTTGAATAGCAAAAAAATAAAAACGCGGAAACATGGTTGTTCAAGCCGATTAAACAAAAGTTGTTCAATTGGATTGAACGACAGCCATTCAAATATTTGAACAGCAAAAAAAATAGAAACGCGAAAACATGGTTGTTCAATCCGATTGAACCACAACTGTTCAATTGGATTGAACAGCATTCATTCAAATATTTGAACAAAAAATAAATAAAAACACAAAAATATGGATGTTCAATCTGATTGAACAACAGTTTTTCAATTGAATTGAACAACAAACGTTCAAATATTTGAACAACAAAGAAATAAAAACACAAAAACATGGATTTTCAATCCGATTGAACAGTAGTTGTTCAATTTGATTGAACAACAGTCGTTCAAATATTTTAACAACAAAGAAATAAGAATGAAAAAACATGGTTGTTCAATCCGATTGAACATCAGCTGTTCAATTAGATTGAACAACAATCGTTCAAAGAATTTGAACAAAAAAAAAATAAGAACGCAAAAACATGGTTGTTCAATCCGATTGAACAACAGATGTTCAATTAGATTGAACAGTAGCCGTTCAAAGAATTTGAACAGCAAAAAAAAACACAGGATAATGAAGAAAGAGGGTACAATTGTGAGTATGAAGAATGTGCAATGAAGTAAGAAAATGGGAATTGAAAAGAGATTATATACAATATTTACAAATGAAGGTAGCAAACTCTCATGTACTTGAGGTTGTGGGGTTATCACCCCCTTCTGCCACAACTTGGACAGTAGGATCATTTCATACCTGCTGGCAGAAAGACTCCTTTGTGATATGTTTGTGATAAAGGCGCACTCTATGCCTGTTGACTTGAAATGTAGAACCAGACCCGTCTATGGTGGTCGAGGTGAGGGTACCGTTGTTGTGTTCTTCTTGAATTTCATATGGACCGAGCCACCTTGTTTGCAACTTTCCCAGAAAATATTGGAATCTGGAGTCATAGAGAAGTGCCCAATATCCTTTCTAGAATGTATTATTTTTTATGAGGTTTTCATGCCACTTAGCTCGATATTGTTGTATGATTGTTGTGCGTTGCAGAGATAGTAGCTGTATTTCATCAGGTTTATTTATTTGCTAGAGTCTTTTGATCTGGGACTCCGTCAAGTCCAACCCTACTTCCTATGCTGTCCTTAGAGTCTTTACTTCGAATTAAATAGGAAAAATATGCTCTCTCCCAAATACTAGATGATACAGAGAATATCCAGTGGTGTTTCACCACGTTGTGCGATAAGCCCATAGGACCTTTGGTAGTCTAGTGGCCAAGTCGCGGTGAAGTGTTGATACTGTTTTAGTAAGAATTGCCTCAAGGAATTTGTTGGTGCTTTCGAACTGCCTATTTTCCTGTGGGTGGTAAGCATACGTGACTCTGTGGATGATATGGTGATTCTTCAGGGTGGCTGTAATTTTATTACCCACAACTGTGCCCCTCCATCGGTTATCACTCCCTGTGGTAAAGCATATTGCACAAATAGCTCAAAAAGGAAGTTAATCATAGATTCTTCTCTAGATCTTGATAACACCACTGTTTCTACCCACTTTGTTACATAATCCGTGACAACCAGTATGTAGATTTTCTGGTTTGATGGTAGGTTAAATGGTCCAACGAAGTCCAGTGCCCATCGTTCGAATGATTCTGTTACTAATTGTGTTTTTAGTGGCATTTTGTCAGCTTGGCCTGGGCGGCCCATTCTTTGGAAACTATCGCAACCTTGGAAATATTTTTTTGCATCTTTGAAAATTGTAGGCTAATAATAACCTAATTGTAATACTTTTTTCCTCGTTCTGTGATCTGCGAAATGGCCACCACAAGGTTCATCATGACCGGCCCGTAGGATATCATAAATCTCATCTTCACAGATGCATCTGCGTATATGCATGTCAACCCCTATGTGGAAGAGGTATCCAGCTATCGAGGAGAACATAGCATTGCTTTTTACAATCAGTTTCCGTTCCGTTGATGTTGAATGTCTGTGCAGCTTTCCTACTATCAATTAGTTTGGTATATCTATGTACCATGGTGTTTTCACTGCTACAGAAAACTGATGTTCGTTAGGAAACTGATCATCGACTGCTAGTGTGTCATCTATCTTTGGAACCCTGGATAGGTATTTTGTGACCACGTTCTCCTTGCCTAGGCGGTCCTTGATGGTTATATCGAATTCCTACAAAAGAAGCAACCAACAAGTTATTCTCCCATTTGTGATTGGTTTATTGGCTAAATATTTAATGGTAGAGTGATGAGTATACAAGAGTACTTGATATCCATTTATATAATGTCTAAATTTATTAATAGCATAAATGACAGTCAGGAACTCTTTTTCAGTCACTGTGTAGTTTAATTCAGCAGGAGTGGGATTTTTGTTGATATAATAAATAGCATAGGGATTTTTGTCTTCTTCTTGACCAAGAACTGCCCCTATCGCTATGTCGGATTCATTTGAAGAAATGTGAAAAGGCAGCCTCTAGTTAGGACCGTGTAAGATTGGTACTATCGAGACCAGTTTCTTTAAATCTGCAAAAGTAGTGTCACATTTATCATACCAATGGAATTAAACATTTCCAGTTAATGCATGCAATGGTGTAACAATTTGTGATAAATTATTTATAAACCTAAGATAATACCCTGCATATCCTAGAAAACTGTGTACCTATGTCTGCATACAAGGTGTGTGTAATAAAAGGATCACCTCTATTTTTTCTGGGTCTACCTGTATTCCAGCCGCAAAGATGTAGTGTCCTAGGATTACTCCCTCGGTCATCATCATGTGGCACTTTTCATTTGTTAAACATAACCTGGTAGCAATACATCATTCCAATATCTTTTCTAGCATTTCTAATGCTTGATCAAAGTCATCACCATATGGGGTGAATTTATCCATGTAAATTTCAAGCCCCTCATTTATTAAATCATAAAAAATGCTGAGTATGGCTCTTTGGAAGGTTGTTGGGGCATTGCATAGTCTGAATGGTAATACCCTATAAGAAAATGTACCCCACGGGCAAGTAAAGTTTATTTTATCCTGGCCTTCGAGTGCTATTTGGATTTGATTGGTGGGGTAACATCTCGGTGCAGCCAGAGTTGTTGTCAGTGGCAGATTGGTGTAACAGTCCTTCTTTTGCCTCAGCTTGCGCAGATAGGCTTTTAGTTTCATAGGATGCCCTCATTTTCTCTAGGACTTGAGCCATATATTCCTTATAGTCTTGTAAGGGTATGTTTTGAGGGCTTGAGGGTAGTGAGTGGGATGGCTCTGCCTCCTCTAGGAATTATGAGGTTTCTTGCTATAAATGCAGTCTTTTGGACCATCTTCACTTGCTTGGTTGTGAATTTGAGCCATGAGTCCTTTTTCTTCTAGGTATGTTCATTCTAGGGAGCTCAATTTTGGTCCCAACAGGGTTTTACTTAGGTGCCTGCACGACAGGGTTAACAAAGTTGTCCCAAGATGTTTGCTTCTTGCCTAACTCATGCATGATGATTAATTTGATTAAACCATGTTGACTGATGATTGCTTGAGGGTTTTTAGCCTTTCTCATTAGAACAACAGTGTCATGTAATATAGAATTTAAGAAATTATGCAGTTTAACTGAAATATTTTGTTTAAGAACAACTAATAATTTGAGTTGACAGGGTTTTACCACATCTTGGCGTCCATTGCATGTGATGAATCTCTGGATGAATTCTGCCAATTCCTACCACGGCTGATGTAGGGAGGTAGGGTTAATCCCTTTTACTTTTCGCTCCAATGGTTCTTTTGGATCCTGGTTTGCTATAATTTCCTCTCGTAAGAGAAGGTGCTTTTCGATCCATCTCTCTCCCTCTGCTGGTATTCCAGAGACTTCAACAATAATATCTTCTGTGACTAGTATAATCCTTCCCTTGAGCCTGGTCTTTCCCTTCTGTAGGTTCCGTATGAATTCAATTACTATCTCTGTACCAAATCCTTGCAATTTGTGTAAGTATGGCAGTCATCTAGCTTGTTGGAGGATGGTATGAGCTGCGTTTGAGATTGGGAAGGTCGTGGGTTCATTCCAGAGAGAGTTTCCTCCCATGGCTGATTTTTTTTCTTGAGCTAATTTATCCTTCTATATGTGACCTATTTCGGCCCTATTGGTTAGAATTAACACTTTATGCAAGAGAGAAAGAAATTGTAGCCTTCTGTTGTAAATGTAGGTAACTTCATATCTTAATTGCAATTATCCTTTGATCTTATCAGCGTATCCAATGAAATTTGTGCAGGAAATTTGCATGCTTAATATTTATGGATAATTACACCCCTTCTCTTGAAATAAGGGCATCCATGTCCTCAAGTACAAGAGAGATGTGATCAATCATGAATGCATACGGGGGAAATGTCAGGGTTCAGTAATCATATTATGTACGCGAGAACGGTGTCTGTGGCCTTGGGGCTCAAGGAAAGAGGAGTGATTGAGTAGTTATGAGTGCATGTAGTGTAAAGGTCAGAATTGGAATTTATCATAAGTTTATCTCATGCGAAAGTGACCGGAGAAGGGAAGAAAGCAGTATAGAAATTATTATGATAGGATTTCCTTCGTTACTGGTAAGGTGTGATGGAAGCATGACTGTGATAGATAATGATTTGTGCCATCATCCTGAAGTTGAAACATACAAGCATAGCTAATTTATAGTTACTTATGCGGTAAATAGTATTATCATTAATTCGAGTAGTGAGTTTAGGCTGAGAATGGAAGAAAATAGGAGATAAGGTATATGTAAGAGTAATTGGCTATCGTTGAAACACACTCGCATACCACAACCAGAGCCACTACTTCTAGCAGGAGTTCATAGCCTCAACAGGGTTTCTATTTTAAACCGAAAAATGAGCCAGAATCCTTTATGTAAAAGTAGTTATTTTGCGAATTTTGTGGAGAGATAACCATGATGGTGTGGTGGTAAAATAGTCATAGTAACAGAGTGATCAGGCCGGCTTGTGATGAGGCCTCCTATCCTTCAAGCAGTTGAGAAGGCCATTACCTTGGTGTGATTGCCATCGTGGGCATGTCACCTGTTGTCACTCCTAGAGACAACCCTGAGTCGTGAAGGACCCGTGCCTAGGTAATCTTAAAGCCAAGAAGATTCAGAAAAACTTTCCATAGTCAGGGGCATAAATCCTCTTGTTCATGAACAATTTTTTAACAAAAACTTCATGAAGTGGGACCCAGACTTCAAAAACAGAGATATACTAGCAGCAGTACCCAGAGGTAAAATGATAAGGGTCTTATGAATTCATTATTGAAGATGAATCTGAATTTTATAAACCGTGAGGAGGGTCAGATCATGAGACGCAGAGCACAATTATAAAAATATGAAAGCATAGTAACAAATGGTAGCAAAAGGAGAAAGTATTAACTACAGATAGGCTTATTAACATATAACAATCTATCACTAGTTAATATTAGAAGAAAAGTGAGAGAGGGAGGTGAAACATATGAACATAATATCATAGCTCTGAGCCGTATTTAAAGAAACATAGATTAATAGAAATGAGTATCTGAGACAGATAAACTCATTCCAGTTAATCAAGTGCTCGCATTTCGGTAGCATACAACATAAAAAGAGTGACAAAGTGCTATAACGTTTGTATATGAATACAACAGAAGGAAACACAAAATGTGACTGATCTCACTAGGAATCCATCTCATAGAAAAATAATTTCATTATAGTCTCCCAACGGGATGCTTCAACACAAGACACAGGAAGTCCTCAAAACTTTACAAAAATAGGGATTTACCATTAACAAAACTTTGTTCTAGAAAATCTAGAACCCTTCTATAGACTCAGGTTATTTCTTTTATAATCCCCTGTCTACCATTAGCAGAAGATATTTTTTCTTTTGAATCAAAATTGTTCACAAAAATATATTTTCTGTTGCTTGTCTCTATTAGAATAAAAAACTGATGATGAGGAAAAATGCATTTCATCATCTTTGTAGTGGCCTTAACATAAGCGCCAATCGAAAATAAAACAACTTGAATAGAAAATAGAAATGCATAAGGTGAAATGAAAATTTCACCCGAATTAATAAAAGTAAAAACAAAATAAAAAAGGCCACGAGGGCCAGATTATGATCATCATATTTTAGAAGAACGAGGTGTAGAAGCTGTCGACTGAGTTGGAGGCACCGATGATGCGAATGAACCAACTTTATGCTTCTAAGGAGGCGGGGACTAGAGGGACGGTGTGACGACTGGTATGTTTACGAAATCACTACATTTATGCCATATGATTGCCCCTGGTGGGGGCATAGTGGCAAAATTCTCCACTAAATCTTGCATATCAGTTAATTCTGAGTAGACCACCTATACAACCAAGCACTTTCTGATTTTACATAGAAGGGAAATTTCCTTTCCTATGGCATAAATTATAGTCTCAACTTTCAGATGAGTGGTTTTCTGATACGGAAGGTTTTTCTAATTCATAACCGCTGTCAGCTTCTTTTTGTAATCAGCTAGACTTGAAAGTGTGACAGTCGTAGAATCCCAGCATGATGGGAGGCCTTCTTTCACCAGCTCATCCCACTCTTCTTCAAACTTCCCCACTCTCTTGGTGACCTGATCCAAACCACTTAATGCATTTATGCGCGTGGTCTCTTTCTCAATTACCCTTTCGATTTCCATCACTCCCCTGAAACAATCTTCAATCCCTTGTACAGCCAACTCTTTAGAGCACAAACCATTTTGGTAGGTGATATAATTCTTGGCCATGACTACTCTTGCCTTGGCCTCCGCCCGTCCTTCCTGCAACTTCTCTTTGCATAATTGGATGGAAATTTTCTTCTCATTCATTAACATAATGAAATCCCAATGCTTCCTTACCTCCAACCTAATTTCAGTCTTAATGAGATGCCTACCTTCCAGGAGGGTTCCGTTTACTTTCATCCAATTTTTTAGGTCTTTGATAACTTTCTCTTGCAGCAGCTTCTCCCTCTTCGCTTCATCCACCTCTGTTTGTAGGGCTGCGATTACTTTCTCAATTTGTTCCAACCTAGCCACCAACTCCTGAATTCTCTTCTATGTTGTATGAGCTTGATTTTATGAGACTTGTAGGTCTGAGAGGGCCTTGTTTAACTGTGTCGAGGTGGCACCTGCTATATCAGGAGTTAGGGTTACGTAGACGTGGGTATACCACTTAGGTTGCAAATCGGTCAATCTCTGTCTCAGGGCAGCTATTCCTTCAACTGTTTTGGCATTCTCATCTCTTTCCTGAGCAATGGTATCTATGAGGGCCGATTTTTCTTTTTCCTCCTGGGCTAATTCCTCTGGTTGCACGTAGACCGCACGAGGAATGTTAAGTCTCCTCTTTAATTCTTAGTTTTCGACCTCCAAATCCCAGAAGATTTTTTTCCGGATTCCTTTCTTTTCGCTTCCCTTTTCGCTCATTATTATTCTGAGATGGTGAAGGTTATTACTAACCCCCCTGGCATTTGACCTTTCTTTTTTCAAGTTCTCTACCACCTCTTTGTATTTATCTTCAAGCTTCCTTAATGCGAGTGCAAGATTCACGACGTCGTCCCTTATCATGTCCCCGATACATTGATGTAGGCCCAATTTTTTAGTTAAGGGAACCTTTGATAAATTCACAGCAACCTCCAGAGCCTTGTAGCTAATTTCATTAGCAGTCGGGTCTAGCACTGCCTTGGTGATAGTGATTATTAGTTGTTCTTTATCCATATCTAGCTTTGTGGTTAGCCGGGTATGAAACTTATCTAACTAGCCAGTTATTCTCAAAGTTTCTCCCTCAATGTCCTATTTTTTCTTCTGATTTCTTCCCTTACTTCAGCTCTGTTTACAAAAGTGGCCTGTGATATCCTAGAGGGTTTCGAAGAGGAAGCATCATCATAATTGACTCTAAAACTAACCTTGCTCTTATCTGGCTCCCCGTATCTGATTAACTCCTCTTGAGGTAGCTCATCCCAGAGGATCTCCACATCATCACTTCTATGCTTTTTGGAGGGATGAGATCCCTCCCCTGTATCTAAGCCTTCCAGCTCTTCTGAAAAATTTGCTTCATCAATTTGCCCTTTCTTTCCTTTGTTCGCTGAAGTGGTGTCACCCCTTCCTTCTGCTGTCGAAGATTCGGCCTCCATCTACAAAGTCAAGGGCCATGTGCCAAGGTTAGCTCTCTATTCAATGAAGGGCCTAGTCTCATGCACATATGCAGTGGACCTAATCTTTATTTTCCTATTTGAGATAATTCCTTTCGAGTCATAGGGCCAGACTTTCCCTAGCACTAAATTCATACTCTGGAGCAGCATCTCCACTGTGGATAGGGTGTGTCTGGTAAAAGGGTCGATGGTGATAGGAAGCTTGAGGATATAACCCTTCTTTGCGGGGACAAAGTGGAACTGGTCTGCCTTCATGGTTTGGCGAATGTATTCGAGGGTGAAAACCTACATGGCAAGGAACAACGGCAGGCGGTAGGGGGTACATTAGCACCATAGACTCTGATCTCGGTGTAATCATCAAACAAATACCAATCCCCTGTGATTTTTTCATCACCAAATTGCAACCAGTCTTTATGCTCGGGAAAAATCCTAGGTAGGGGGCTGTGATGAAGTATGGTGTAGGAAATGGTCATGAACTCATTCAAAATCCTTGAGTAACCCCTCCCATTCAGATGCTGACGTACTGAGATGTTCCACTAAAATATGGTTCTTGGCTAGCCGTTCGTTCTTAATATTTTTTCAAGGCCCAAAGATTCGAACTTGTCAGTGCACTCAAATAGAAACAGGTAAAAAACCAATGAGAAAAAACAGAAAGCCCCTGAAGAGGTTAATTCTTGAAACTAGGTATGAATGGCCGAAGCCAGAAGTGGGGATATCTAGAATGATGCCAGGCTGAGACATGAGCCAGAGGAGGGCTATGCACTCTTTTGACACCCTCTCGACCTCCCTAAGACATAGTAACCCCGAAATGAAGGCGAGAATAGGCTAGAGGCCATGTCTGAAGACGGGAAGGATGTGAGGTAGGAGTCTGAGATAGAGGAGAGGAATTCAATCTGCTGTTTCCAGAGTAATTTGGAAAATTTACATGACAAGGATAACTCTGTGAACTCGACATACTCCAGATTGTGCGAGAAACGAAGGGCTTTCTTAATGAGTTCAGGGGATATTCGAAAAACCTTGTTTCCCTGAGCCGAGAGGAATACATCCATGCGTTCATCATAGGCGTCTCTGAGCCAACATATGAACTCGGTGACTGGGAAATTGGGTGGAGAAATCTAGTAATATAGGCCAGACCGAACAACTCTGAACCTATCTTGACCTTTCACATCACTTTCTAACAGGTCGAGCTTGACATGGGAGACACTGAAAGGGTACTGTGGGTTGCGAATGCAGGCCTGTGTATCAGTAAGGTGGTCAGGTCCAGGGATGGCCCTAAGTTCATGGGCTTGGGGGGTTTCTGGTTCTGACTTTCTATAATTGACTCTCCCGACGACCATTTTGAATGAGTAAAGTTGAAGGAAAACTGTAAGGAACATAAATTGCTAAATACCTGTGACCAGTGTGGAAAACCCAAGAGGGAAAGCGACGCGGGGGGGATGAAAGCGACCTACTTGCTGTAATCCAATCTTTAACTGTAAGGAAAGTTCGTAAAAACAAGTAATTACCCAAATGGGTCTCAGGCAGGGATAAACAGGCCATATTTTACGAAAAACAAGGCTCGGGTAACAACTAGGAGGGATGATATCATAAGGACGTCGACACTGAGGCACATGGCATTTGGGTATTGGCTGTTAGGAGTTGGGTGGGTGTGAGCCACGAGATGAGTTAATATTGGTATTGATCATGTACTAGATTCCCTGACTTACCTTACCTTTGCCTTTGAGTGCGCCACCTATTCATCCCGAGGGGTCCACCACAAAGTTCCAGCGGGGGCTTGTGAAGTCCCTTTGCGCTGCGCCATTGACCCCGGAACGGGTGAAACCTGCCCCACCAAGCTATGACGTCATGGGATTCCGAGGGTCGATACTCCATTCTCATTGTGCCTTCCTTGATACCCCTGGAATTTACCCACGTGGCAGTGTTGTTCAAACTATCCCGTTGTATGACCCATGGCCTTTTTGCTTAGTTCTAACACATTATTTACTTCCTTTTCCACGATGTCTTTATGAGGGGGAAAATGTCACATATTTCCCTCATATCTCTTTGTCCGCTCACATTTCCCAAGTAATTTTCCTTATCTTATTTCAAGATATATTTTTTCCGAACCTTGTGAGATGAGGGTTATCGTAACAACATTGGCTCCACTTGGGGACGACGTGTTCATCCTTGGACGTGTCGAGAACTGCGTAGACCATCTGTGATTGATTCCTGGAAAATATGAATCTCTTCAAATTTCTCAAGCCTTTCCATGGTAGAATAAACATCAACTATGAAAGTAGAAATGAAAATTATATACATACTATAATACAGTGGTCTCCATGACCTGAATCAGTTTTGGAAATAAGGCTTCAGGAACTGTCCATTTACGGGCGTCTTGAAAACATATCCTTCTAAACTCTCCAGCATGAAGGTATTATTACCTTTAACCTCAGCAATTTTGAAAGGTCCAAACCACAGGGGGTCAAAATTTCCCTGTTTACCTTTGTCGGCTCTCCTAATGTCCCACCTTAGTACTAAATCCCCTGTCAGCAATTATTTATCTTTGGCATGTTGGTCAAACTAATTTTTCATTTTCTCTTGATACTCTGCTAAACGATCATTTACTTGACTACGGGTCTCTTCGAACTCGACCAATTAATTAATTCTTCTGGTCAGGTCATTGGGTTCTTCCTGACTATCCTGAAGGAACCTAGCCACAGGCAAGGAAAGCTATATTCGAAACACTGCTGCTCTACCATAGACTAGTTCATACAGGGACTTACCTGTCGATCGTTTATTTTTTATTCTTTTTTCCCACAGTGTGAATTTTAACTGGGAATCCCAATTTTTCTAAATTTCATTTATAGTCTTCTTTAATTCCCTTACTAGTGTTTTGTTTGAAAACTCAGCCAATCCATTTCCCTAAGGGTAATAGGCAGTAGAATGCCCCAGGATGATATGGTAGTGCTGACAGAAATTGGTGAATTTCATGGGCTTGAAAGCTTGTGGATTATCTGTCACAATCTTAGTCGGGCAGCCAAATCTAGATATAATATTCTCCTCTAAGAACTTGATCACCACTACATCAGTTGCATTCCTTGCAGGTTTTGCCTCTACCCACTTGGTAAATAGTCAATGGCGGTTAATATCCACTTATGTTGGCCGTTGGATTATGGATGAATTTCCCTAATGAAATCTATCCCTCATTGCTGAAAAGGATGTTCTATGTGTACTGGGATCATAGGAAGGGGAGAAAAAATTGTTTTTCAGCGAACCTCTGACATTTTTCATAGGCCCTAACTCGAGCATGCACATCCCCAAATAATTTTTTCCAATAGAATCCTGCCTTCAATATCTTATGGGTTGTAGACCTCCAGTTGTAATGCCCTCCACAAATGCCTTCATGGAATTTAGCTATAATTTCCTCCACTTTCGTTTCTGTCAGGCACAGGAGCAATATTCCTGAAGGGCCTTTCCAATATACTTAGCCATTTGCAATGATATACTTCTGTGACTTTAGCCTCAACGTTCAATATTTAGCCTTATCAAAGTTCGAAGCACACCTGAGAGTTAAAATATATTCCACAATGTCTTTATACAAAGGACTAATTAGATACTTCATGTGGGTCTTTTGCACCATTGTTTCTATCTTGGGCTGCTTCTCCGTGTCTCCAAAAACCTCCCCAACTCCCATGGATAGGTTTATTCCTAGGGCCTGACAGTTGGAATCAGATAAAATCTTGGCTAGACCCTATCCCTTGATGAGCTTCATGGGACAGATGTCCAGTTCATACTATTGAATTTTAGCAATCCATTTGCCCCTTTTGCCCTCACTATCCCCTTGAATCAAGATATCTTTAACTTCACCTGTGGGTACAAAAGCAGTGATGGCTGACTGTAGGACATACATCTAGAATGACTTTAAGGACTTCACCAAAGCGTATGCATGTTTTTCTAGAATATTGATTTTAGTTTGGCATCTTGAAGTACCTGGCTAAAAAAGGCAATGGGCTGTTCATATCCTTCCTCATTTTTCTGCAAAAGCACTACGGCCACAGTATGCAGGGAAGAAAATGAGAAGATCATGAATGGTTTACTGTAATCTGGTCCTGCTAATACTGGGGCTTCTGCAAAATCACTCTTGATACCACTAAATTCTTCTCTCGACTCATTCGACCACTTCACCTCATTTTTTTTCTTAATAATATCAGTGATATGCCGGACTATTTCTGCATAGCTCGGGATGAACCTTATTAAGAAGTTTATGCGCCCGAGGAAAACCTGAACTTATTTCTTATTACAAAGTAAGGATATGCCATTTATCACTTCCACCCTTTTTGGGTCAATTTTTACTCCAGCTTTGGTAACGATATGCCCTACTAATTTCCCTTCTTCTAAAGCAAACGTGGACTCCTGGGGGTTTAGAGACATACCATACCTACGACATTTTTCAAAAGTCCATCGTAAATGTTCCACATGTTTGGCATCATCCTTTTAGAAGACTGTAATATCATCCAAATAGACCACTACAAATTTATCTTTCTCTCCCACAAAATATATGTCCATTGCTCTCTCAAAGGTGTCCCCAACATTTATCAGAACAAAAGGCATACGGGTGTACATGAAGGTACCCCATGGTGTGGTGAACACCGTATTATTCTAATATTTCTGAAGTACTGCCACCTGATTGTACCCCAAGAATCCATCCATCATGGACATTCGAGAAGACCCCACCACATTTTGTAGTATGTGATCCATTTTAGGGAGGGGATAGTTATCTTTAAGAGAAGCCCTGTTCAAGTTCCGAAAGTCTACACACAACCTTATTTCTCCATTTTTCTTTTGGAGTGGCACCAGGTTAGCCACCCATTCTGAATACCTCAGAGGTACAATAATCTTGGCCTTTAGCAAATTTTTGATTTCTTTCTCTATAGCAAGGAGTAGCAAAGGATTAATCTGCCTTAGTTTCTGCTTATGCGGCTTGGCCTCAGCCCTCAATGGGATCTTATGTTAGATAATACTTATGTCAAATGTTTTGAGATATTGGTAAGACCAAGAAAAAAAATCGTCATAGGAGTGAAACAGCTGCACATACCTTTCTTTGTGTTCTTCTGAGACTCCTTTAGATATTTGATTATCTTGGGTTCTTTTTCCATCCCAGCATTAATCTCTTCCACCTGGGCTTCTGGTGTTAGTTTTCTGGGGCTGATGGGAACGTCGTTCTTATCAAATAGCCTTTCCAAGGGTACCAACCCTCTGGGGATCACGTTTCCTTTCAACTGTAGCACTTGATGACCAACCACTGTCTCTTGCCATCTATGTTGGGACTTTTCTTCAGTTTCTTCTTTGTCCCTGGTATCAACGACCAAGTTATTGAATTCCCCGATCATCTCCATGAAACGTTTCATCTGCTCCTCATCTTCAAACATTTTCCAATGTTTGACATTGTCTGTAATGTTAGGACGATAACGCACCTCCACTTCATATCTCAAAAATGGATTCTGAGGTGGATGTAAATTTCTTGCTGCTACATCCAGTGAGTCTGCTATCTGGTTCTGATCTCTCGGCATAAACTGCATGTTGAATGCCAAGAAAAAATTCTCCACCAGGTCCCACACTTCATTTTTGTATGCCCTCGGGCAAGGGTGTTTGGCTTCACATTGGTTTTTTATCTGCCTGACCACCGGCTCCGAATCTCCAAAAACTTTAAGGCTCTGAATGTTCATACTCTTGGTAGTTTGCAAACCCAAGAGTAAAGCTTCATATTCTGCCACATTCTTAGTGGCCTCGTACTACAATTTGAAAGAGAAGGGCACTAATTTTCCATTAGGGGAAATCAGGAGGACCCCTACTCCATTTCTGTCTCTGGAGTTTGCTCCATCAAAGTTTAAGGACCACATTCCCCTTTCATCATCTCTTGAGGGATGTTGGGGCTTTAGTAAGTTGAATGATGGTTCCTGAAGAAACTCCTGATATTCCTCCAGCATCAGAAAAGAGAACTCTCCTTCCTTGCTGTAAAGTGGAGAGTTTATTGAGCCATCAGCTTTGGTTACCATCTTTACAAATATTGATTCGCTATACATCCTTCTTTCTTGTCCTCCAAACACCAAAATAGTTGCATAATTCAGATCCAGCTTAATCGACCCTCCAATCTTAGTACCCCACGATCTAGATATAAGCATTCTGAAATGGGTTGGGATATCTGCAACAACTATATCCATGACGACACTCTTGGCCAGGATCTGAGCCAGATTTACCACTAGGTCTTTAATCATCCCTAGACATTTAACCCTTTCAGAGTCAAACGAATATAGATCTTTTTAGGGTCAGGTGATTTGTAGACCTAGCTGTTCCATGACTGAAAGTGGTAACAGATTATGTGAAGCTCTCGAATCCAGCATACAATTATGTAACAACAAATCATGGATGACTAGAGAAACATAAAAAGGTGGTGTTGCAGAGTCTAACTCTTCTACATGGGGGCAAAAAACTACGATAGGCCTTTCTTCTTGAAGGTTAAGGGAGTCTCGGGGGGAAGTTACTCCGTGAGGGAGCATGAACTGGGATACTTGAGCTTTATAGGAGGGTTGTTTTAGAGGTTCAACCAAAGGAACTGTTAATCTGCAGTTGTCATTGATGTCAACCCAAGCAGCACCAGGGGATACCCAAATATTGCATGAGAATTTTGACCTACCAAATTAATATATTCTAGGTCAATAATGCTTTTGATGGTTTCTACTTGTCGAGATGTTTCCGTTGATATATTGCACGCCATGTAATTCTTCACGGTTTGAGAGATATTCATGTTTGAAGTTTATACCCCTAGTTAGTGGGCTAAAACCCCATGGCGTTGTGGCATGGGTCATTGAAAAGTCATAATTAATATTTTTTAAGCTCCTAAAATCCATCCCACATTCACTTGTTGAATCCCCTCTCAACTTAAGCATTTATATAAATTGTGATCCTCATATCCTCCTCATGCAAGGGATTTTGCCATTGGAAACACGTCATCATAGAATTTGCGCTCTAAATTTTTGTGTATGAAGGTTCAGAAGATGAAATTTTTATGAGGTTAAGCCAAAATCCAGGGGAAGCTGCTATGAAAATTTCAGATTAAGGTGTGCAAATTTTCGGAGATATGATCTGTGGAAGTCAGTGTTTTTGCGGGCTCCTGAAATTCATCTCAAAGAATTGACCTTGGAAAAATCTTCATAACACTCTCTCTGAGTATCGGATTGGAATTCCATAAAAATTGGCAGATATTGCACATTATTTTTTTTTCACTCTATAAATTTCAGACCCAAATGAAGAAACATTGACATGTGGCATGCCATACAAGTTCACTCTACTGAAACAGTTCATAAATAGGGCATTTTGAGAGATTGGGTATAACTCTCCCTTGAGGAATCTAGATTGGGTCAGACCTATGGAATTCGAATGAAGATTTATAGGAATACTACAGTACTGAAAATCAGATATTGGGGATCTGAAGTAACAGAGATACACCAGATTCAATATTGAGCTCCTAGAAGGAAAAGAAAAAAGCTAGATCATGTGTTGTCAAGGGCTGAAAAAGACCAGACTTTATAGGGAAGCAAAGAAAAGCAAGGTGTAGTAGAGGGTAGCATGACAAGAGCAACAACCAAGGTACATAAAAACAGCAATAATTTCATCACATGAAGTCTTCAAGTGGGCAACACTGTTAGAAAATTAAATATTACAGAGAAATGCAACACATAAAATATGTGGAAAATACAAGCACACAAAAAACACATAAAACCAGAGAGACATAGATATACGTGGTTCACCCAGTTTGGGCTACGTCCACCCCGAACAGCCAATCCTTCCTTTCTATTATCTAGCAAAATGAAAAGACAAAACCTATAACACATCATCTGTAATATCCTCTGTTCTTTTTGACAGTCTCCCTCTCTGTTTCTCACTCCGAGAATACACATACTATGCACAACTGCAATACAATGCCCTCATAAAAGCAAGGGGTTGCCTTCTAAGGAAAAAAACCCTAATCTAAACATAACTTCTACCATCATATCATTTGCCTTATGAACGGCCTAGATTGACTAGAAATTATTATACTTTTACAAGGAAATTTTACATATGTTTTTAGCTTTGGGGGCGCTATCCCCGAAAACCCCCGCCAGGGCGGGGGCTCCAAAAAGCGCTGCCGCCCCCCCCCTAGACCCCCGACGGCAACAATTAATTACGGGCGGCGTTTCCGCCCGTTTTAAGGTACAGGGTTCCAATGCTATGATACAAAGTAAACAAGATAATCAAACTCCACACCCAACAAGCACTGCATACAATCATTGTAATAAATCATTGTAAATACATTATTTTACAAATTTTACTAGTGTCTATCTGCCAAGAGTTGAAGAGGTAGTGTTGGGTGGTCTAGGATCATCATTAGGTGGTTGTGTCATAGTTGGGGTTATGGTCTAGTGTATCTTCTTCTTCTACATCATTCTATATCATTGTAAAGTGGACCATTTTCTCTGGTATGGGAGTCCATTCTTCTTTTATTCTTCTACAGGGTGGTAGGGTGGTGCTAGGGTGAGTTGTAGCTCATTGGGTGTTGGTGCATCCATTCAGTTGACTACTAAATAATATCGGGCGTTGGTGCGTCCATCCAGTGAGAGCTAGAGAAGAATGCTTTTCTAGATTCTAGGAAGTTGGAGCTTTATTTTCAATTGGAGTTGTATATTAAAGAATTATTAGAAAAGAATTAGGTGGTTTTTGTCCCAGAGTGGGTTTCCACCTTAAAAACTGTGTGCATTTGTGTTCCTCTTGTTTGCTTCTATCATTGTACAAACACTGATAATAATTTAGGATTAGCTAATGCTCTAATTGAAAGAAATACTGATTCACCCCCCTCTTATTATTTCCAACAATTGGTGTCAGAGCTTGGTTCCTTCAATAGCAGTTTAACAACTGGAAGGAGGTCATGGATCATACCAAGAATGGTGTACCTCTGTTCAATGAAAATAATTATGCGCTTTAGAATGGAAGAATGGAGGTCTACCTCTTGGCGCAAGGTTACGAAGTATGGGACACTGTTCAAAATGGATTTACATCAACCACAGATGAACAAGGTAAGAATAATTTGGTAAATGATGCAAAAGAAAAGAATATTATTATCAGTGGACTTATTGAATCTGCTTATCATAAGGTGTGGGGTTGCAAAACCACCATAAATGTATGGGACAAGCTTGAGAATATATATGCAGGTGACTCAAATGTTAAAGAAGCAAAGCTTCAAATCTATAGATCAAAATTTGAGAAACTCAGAATGAAAGAAGATTGCAACATTACTGCATACTTCCAATATGTTGATGAAATAAACAATACTTTGGAAGGATTGGGAGAGCCAGTTGACGAGAAGACTATTATAGGGAATATTATTATAATGTTACCAGGAAGATTCAACCCAACAGTATCGGTCTTAGAATACAGTGCAAATCTGGACAAACTCAGCAAAGAGGAATTACATGGAGTTCTCATAGCATATGAAATGAGACTTGATGAAGAAGAGGGTATTTCAAATATAGAAACTACGTTAGTTGCATCTAATAAAACCAATAAGGACAAAAAACCTTCAATTGAAATGACATGCACCTGCAAGTGTGAAGAAAAGGGAGATGATGGAGAAGGTCTTTCAGATGAAGAATATGCTTACTTTACGAGAAAACTATAAACTGGTAAGGGAAAATTCAAAGGTAAAATTCCATTGATATGTTTCGGTTATGGTGAGGTTGGGAATTTCGCAGCAAAATTTCTGAACAAAAGTGATGTTAACTCAAAAGGAAAGAAAGGCTTTAGGAAATTCAACAAGAAAGGAAAAAAGAAAGGATCCAAAAGGAACTTTCTCTCTAAAGAAGATAGCTCATCATCTGATGAAGACAATGACAGCAAAGAAGAAGCCAATGAGAGAGTATTTTTTATGGCCAAGCACAATAAACATAAACACAATAAACAAGAGGTATCAAACAACGAAGAAGAAGGATTGACCATAGAATAATTTTATAAGGAAGCAATCAAGCTTATAAAAGATCTCAAGGTGGAGAAGATCCATTCCAATACTCTTGAAGAACAAGTTCAAGGTCTCAAAATTGAAGTTGAAGAACACAAATGCACTGAAGAGTCACTTCAAAAGAAGTTGGAAGAAAGAAACCAAGAAAGGAAGAATTAGAAGCTCTAGTAGTATCACTGTGTGAGGAAATGAAGAAAGGAAAAACTATCCAAAACTATGCCAACAACTCAAGGGAATTGGAAGAACTCATAAGTAATCAATGATCTTACAACGACAGAACTGGCATCAGTTACAAAGAAGAAGAAGCAGGACCTATGAGATCTGACATGCATGTATACTTCATTGGACAAGGTTTGCAATAACAGACTTGGAAGACAATAACTCGGCAAAAATTTCCATCTAGGTACCAACATATTTTTTATGGCTACTGTTATTCATGTGGAAAATTTGGTCATAAAGTTGTAGAATGTCGCACGTACCTAGGAACGAATACAATTCTAGGAGATATGTCAAATATGAACCTACCAGGGCTCAGTGAAACATCAATATATTTGAACATTTAAGAAATAATATTGAATGTTACAAATGCCGAAACTTTAGACACATAGCCAAAGACTGCAGACTTGAAAATCCTCCAGAAGAATCTTTGAAGCCACAGAATGAACGAACATGGAAGAAGAAGAAGACTGATAATAGTGCTCTCGCTCTCAAGGCTCAAAACAAAAAAGATGTGTGGTATTTTGATAGCGATTTATCAATGCATATGACTGGAGATAGAGATAAATTTGTATCTCTGAAAGAGAATAAGGATGGAACCGTGTCCTTTGGAAATGATGGATCGTCAAATTTTATAGGATTAGGTACTGTCACTCTCGGAAGCAAAGATGCTCTAGCCAAGAATGTTCTATTGGTTGAAAACATGAATCACAATTTGCTCAGTGTTGGACAAATGTGTGATCAAGGACACACAATAATATTCAACTCCACAAAATGTGAAATTAGGAAAGGCATGTATGGTGAAATTGTGGCTACAGCAAGTTGAGCTCCAAATGACATATATGTTCTAGATGAAGCAACTAAAGCAAGTCTAATAGCTAAAGAGGATGATATAATATTTGGTAGCAATGATGATCGACTAAGTAAGAATTTTGCTACAAAGATGCAAAGTGATTTCGAGATGTCTTTACTTGGTGAGCTAACATACTTCTAGGGCTTCAAATATCTCAGCAAGAGAAAGAAATATTTATATGTCAAGCCAAGTACATCAAGGAAATGCTCAAGAAATTTAAAATGGAAGATTGCAAACCCTTCCTTACTCCAATGGTAAAAAGTTGCAAATTGAGCATAGACAACTCATCTAAGGATGTCGATCAAAGTTTGTACATATCTATGATTGGTAGTCTTCAATATGTAACAACCTCCTAGCCAGATGCTATGCAAGTAGTTGGACAAGTAGCAAGATTCCAAGTAGCACCAAAAGAATCACATATTATTGCCATCAAAAGAATTCTCCGATATCTAAAGGGAATAACAGAATATGGCTTGTGGTATCCCAAGGGTAACAATATCATTATTCATTCCTTTACAGATGCAGATTGGGCAGGAAGTGTTGATGATCGTGAGAGTACTCGTGAAGCATTGGAATATCTTCGCCAGAAGCTTGGGATTCTCCCAAGTTCTTATTAGATTTTACTGATTCAGAATATAAAGGGGGAGTGGAAGTGTGTATAGGTATGAAGGATGGTTGTGTGTCAGGGGGAGTTACCCTTTGCCATTGATGTCAAAGGGGGAGATAATGTTGTAGGAAGAGGTGTCATGATCGCAGGGGGGGTACTTGTGTTGCCATCAATGCCAAAGGGGGAGATTGTTGATCAGCGATTGTCATTGATGTCAACCCAAGTAGCACCAGGGGCTACCCCAATATTGCATGGGAATTTTGACCTACAGAATTAATATATTCTAGGTCAATAATGCTTTTGATGGTTTCTACTTGTCGAGATGTTTCCGTTGTAATATGGCACGCCATGTAATTCTTCATGGTTTGAGAGATATTCATGTTTGAATTTTTTACCCCCAGTTAGTGGGCTAAAACCCCATGGGGTTGTGGAATGGGTCATTGAAAAGTCAATAATTAATATTTTTTAAGCTCCTAAAATCCCTCCCACTTTCACTTGTTGAAGCCCCTCTCAACTTAAGCATTTATATAAATTGCGATCCTCATATCCTCCTCATGCAAGGGATTTTGCCATCGGAAATAGGTCATCGTGGCATTTTCACTCTAAATTGTTTTATACGAAGGTTAAAAAGATGAAATTTTTATGAGGAAAATATGAAATCCAGAGGAATCTGCTGTGAAAATTTCAGATCAAGGTGTGCAATATTTATGGATATATGATCTGTGGAATTCAGTGTTTTTGCAGGCTCTTGAAATTCATCTTAAAGAAGTGACTTTGGAAAAATTGTCATAACTCTCTCTATGAGTATCAGATTGGAATTCCATAAAATGTGGAAGCTAGTGCATAGTATGTAGTTTTTGCTCCATTAATTTTAGAGCCAAATGAAGAAACATTGACACATGGCACGCCGTACAAGTTCGCTCTGCTCAAACAATCCATAATTAGGGCATTGTGAGAGATTGGTTATAACTCTTTCTTGAAGAATCCAAATTGGGTCAGACCTATGGTATTAGAAATAAGACTCATAGGACTACTACAGTACCAAAAATAAGATAATGGGGATCTGAAGTATCATAGATACACAAGATTCAATATCAAGCTCCTAGAAGGTAAAGAAAAAGCTAGATCATGTGTTGTCAAGGGCTGCAAAAGACCAGACTTTCTAGGGAAGAAAAGCAAAGCAAGATGCAACAGAGGGTAGCATGAAAAGTGCATCAACCATGGTACATAACAAGATCAAGAAGTTCATCACATGAAGTCTTCAAGTGGGCAGCGCTGCATGTTAGAGTCCCGTGATTTGGCAGATTGGCGAGCCAAATGACAGGGTAACATCAGACCAAGCTTTGGAGCCCTAGGACCTAGCCTTCCTAGACTCAGAGAGGGATCTTTCTATTATGCAAAGGATGTAAACTTGTTTGCTTCTGTATATTTTATTTTAGGCTAGTTTTTATGTATGTTTAAGTTTGTTTTGGGTTTTTGATGGGGAACTGATCAAAAGAACAAAAATAGATAAAGAGTTCATCGAATCAATTGGGGTATGGGGTCAGATGAGGTCAAGATTGTCTTAATGATGGACAAGGTATTATTGCAAGGCCGATTTGGTAGATGTAAATGGATTCTTTGGGTGAAAGTGAAATGAGATGGACATAAAGTTTGTGAAAGGCAAAGAGATTTTAAGAATAAATAGTTAAACAACAAGCATTCATGAGTTAGGGTTGACCATTAATCTCTATGAACGAAACTCAAACTCATAGATGTAGAAAATAAACAATCCAGTGATACATAGAAGTATAAGACCCTCTAACTTTGGGAAAATCACCTTCAGAATTTTGGGAAAAAAAATAAGATTAACAAAAAATTTAGTATGAAGAGGGAACTCCTAAACATCATATCTTGAGCTATTGAGAACTTTGAAATAAGACTGCAAAGCATGGACAAAGGGCACGATCAAAACAAGAACTCTTTGACTTAACTAAAACAACCAATAATTCAAAGAGAGATTTCAGAAATGGAGTTTTGATTAGCTATGAGTAAGCAATGCATACCGTGAATCATACTAGAAAGCATACATAATAACCATTAATGAAACTGATAACAAGTTCTTAGGGTACCAAAGAGCAATTAAGAATTTTTTGACATAACCAAGAAAAATGAAAACATTTAAGCTGTAATGAATCCGGAAATTTGAGGTGCCTCCTTGGGAATATCTCAAAATTATTCTTTATTGAAATACAACAAGCAAGAAGCATGAAAACATGTATGATAAAATAAGAAAACATAACAGATAAGGAACACAATACCATTCACCAAGCCATGGAATCCTACATACAATCCTCATCCACCATCAAATTCAAGAAAGAGATCATCCACTTCATAAGACAAGTATTTCTTCAAAGCTCATAATTATATGTATTGCTCTCTATAACATCAATTTCAGCCTCTGGTTACAATGAATCCTCTTGGATTATATAGGCCAAAGAGGAGGAAACCCTCCTAGAGCAACTAGAAGGCCATTGGCCTAATAAAAATATCTGATTTTGTCCTTGAGGCTTTGCAAAGTCCAAGGCACAAAATATCTTCAAAAATATCTATTTAAGCTAAAAATAGTAATAAAATTGACTTTTAGTCTCTGAAATAGAGTTAAAAATAGATTAACGCACATTTGGATGGCTGCCTTCAGAAAACTGCCTTTTCAGCAAAATCCTACAGGAGCGTAGCGCTGAAGAAAGCCTGTATTTCAGTTAACTTTTGAGGGACTTACTGATGTCAAAATGAGGCCTGTGATGGCTCGTTAGAAAGCCCTAGATGTATAGTTTTTGGAACTACTTTATTTTTCTCAAAATGATCCCTAGAAGTCTGTCAAAAAGTGCACTGAGTGAAAAAACTCAGGAGGGTCTCACCTGCTGATATTTGAGGTAGAAAGGTAGAATTTGACTGTTTTTTGCCTCTTTATGGGACCAAAACACCTTATTTTGATTTGAAAATTTGTGATTAGATGGCCCCAAATTTAATACATCCAAAAAAAAAAATTCATGAGCTGAGGATGCTCCTAGCAAACATGGCAGTGCCTAGAAAAATGTGCAATTAGGCCGAAAATCACAAAAAACAAGATCATGTCAAAAATTGCTCAATTTTGGTGAGAAAACCCCTTATGGGTTTCTAGAAACACGCAAGGAAGCTGAAGCCAAGATTCTAAGCCTAGATATTTCTTTTTCCCCTTTTTTCACCGGGCGCCTCCATTGGGCAGTTTTGAGCTTGGCTTGGGCAATTCACCTCTACTCCTGAGTGCTCTAGTGACATTATTAGTTACAGCTTGAATAGTCTTCTTCTTTGTAGACTAGGTGATTTTAAGCTTTGCCACCTTTGAGGAAAGATTCATGGCCCCTTACCTAGGAGAGGCAGCAAGCTCATGTCTTTGAGGGTTATTTTCATACTCACTGTGTTTGTCTTCTTCATGTAGATTGCCACCTTCATTACTTTCCTCACTTTTCCCTTGAGGACCGTCTTCATGATCAATGTGCTAATTTTTTTCTATGCTGCCAACTATTTCACAGTATTTAGTTGAATGAGGGTTGTCTTGCTCCTTGTTACCATCACTACCTCCTTCTTTTCTTTCACTGAACTCTTCCTTTTCACTATCAACTATGGGTGATGCTTGTTTTAACCATTTTTATTCAATACAGGGGATCTTAGTTGACTTTGAAACTACTTTAGGAGTAAGCACAAAGTCTAGACCTACAATGTGAACCTGTTCTCCTTGCAGTCTCAGGGCAAACAACTCAGTTAGGAAAGGGTGACTAGTGACTTCTTGGATTTTGTTTCAAATTTCAAGGCAACCAACTTCTTGAAAGCATGATAATATTGATGGGGAGGCAGTGAGCTCTTGAGTAGTGGTGGGTTCAAACCTATTATGATGGCCTTCCCTTCTTAAACACTATTTTCTCCCTTGAATTTGACTTTCCAAGTGCTTAAAGATCCCAAAAAAAACTAAGGTGTAAAGAGATGAAAAATACCCTTTAAAATATCCTTGCTGTGGTGAAAAACTGATTCTGTGCAAAAATTCTGAATTTTTCCCTTTTTGAGGCCTTTGGAGTGGTGCTACGCTCCTTTACACGGGTGTGTATCACCTGCACGTTGTTGTGGGTGCCTCAGGCACTTTCTGAACGCCAGGCCGGGCGCCTTCTGAACGCCAGGCCGGGCAGGTTTGTCGGAGAAAACGGGCGTGTCGTGCCTTGTGCAAAAACCTTCGGAGGGACTCTACAGGTGCATCGTGTCCTACTACAGGCTTGTTGCGTCTTAAAAAATTTGCCTAATAACTTTCCCAGGGCCTTATCACTCATGAATATCTTCAACAAACTGTCATTTTTGCTATGTGACATCTTACCTGTAACATATGCCTTTATTTGTACCATATCACTTTAAAACTTAGACAAGAATAATGTGATTTTGTTTATGATGAATGTTCTTTGTTTATCTTTTGGACGAGGTAGCGCAAAAAAGCCACTGAGGTTACTTAAAAACATTTTTGACCCTCTTCTTATTAGTGAAGGAGGTCCTTTCAACATATTCTTCTAGGCGCTCGTTTTATACTTAAGGTTTCAACTTTTTACACATCCAAATATCTGTCTGTCAATTTAAGAAGGTTTTCCTCGAAACCTTTAGCCTTGTAATTGTCATCTTCTAACAGTTTCCTTGAAACAAACTGTGTGTTTTCCATCTGTGTAATGATTGAAGGAGGCTGATTTTCACCAAATAAAGTGCCCTCTGCTATACTTCTACACTTTCACTCTATTTTTGATAAGAAATTCTTTGGAAATTATGAAGTGTTCTCTTCATTTCAACTGTCTTCTTTGAATGGGTGACTTATAGTAAAACAATTCCTTGTACTTATCTCTCTTATATAAGCTTGGAGGAGGCATCTTAGACTACAGACTGCTTGTTATATTTGATTGCTTTTTGAATGAGCTGATGCATATGAACTGTAACCCCTTTAGGTTACTCAAAACCACTGATGAGCCCTCTGCTTATGATGAAGGAGACCTTCAGAATATAAAATTTCAATCATTTCAACACTGTGACCGTTGTCTGTTTGTTTGAAAAATACAAAAAAGAAGACAAAAGTGAATCTTTGGCATTTATCCTTGTTGAAATCATTTTAATCATAATGCCCTTTGCTTTATGAGGACCTGTCAGTAATGTATATTCCTTTTGCATAAAATTAGTGTGAAACTTCAGGAGTAAATAATGTTCTTTGTAAATGGTGAGTTCTCACTGCTATGCATCTTTGAAATAGCTCTTTTTCCCTTGACTGTGTTTTCATAAGGTGCAGTGAATTTGTCTTTGACTAGCTTTTAGAGCCCAAGTGTATGGTAAGGTATAAGAAGTAGCTTTCCTTCTTACACCTTCACTATGATGCCTAATTTTTTTTAAAGCTCTTTATGTCAAAGACTATCCCTTTTACCTAAAAAAAAGTGATTTGTAGGGCTAGGTCACCTTTTGGAGAGATTATGCAAAGATGCCTTTGGAGTAAGTTATGGAGTGCTGAAGATAGACATTACCTAATCCTTTGTGTCCCTTTTTCTTGATGGAGGACCTTTCTCCTTTGGCATTCTTGGATTTGAAACCAGTAGGCTTCCTCTTTTCATCATCTGTGCTATATGATTTCTTATGGTAGACTGCTCAGTATTGAAATATTTCCTCAAGTGTATATTTTTCTCATACTTTCTTACTGTCATCAATGTATACACCCCTGCAGAGATGTATATATATGTTTTTGATATTTGGAGAGATTTCTTAGTGTTTTATGAAAATCATGCTTGATCTGATCATTTTTCTTCAAAAAGGGAAACTCTTTCTCTTTTCCTGATTTGAACCTTTCTGAGCTCTGCTAAGACAATATACATTGACTATTTTAGTGGTGTATGACCTATGGATAGAAAAAGGATTTTTTTTCGGAAAAAAATGATAAGGCATGATGGCTAACTGATATTGAAGACAAGGTTTTTGACTAGGGAAATCTTTTCTCAAGCTATTTTCCCTAAACACCACCACTTAGACCTAGACATTTTATCATAGTTTTTGAAGAGCTTCTTAGGCATATTCAGGTCATCTCATGACAAAATAATTAGTGAGAGAGGGGTAGACAACTTGTCCAATGTTTGATCGTGAGCTATGTGGAAACAGGGGGTTTTGAAATCAGAGGTATTAGGCTTGTGATAGCTACAGACAAGGAAGTTTAGCTGGTTTAAGACAAGACTGAAAATTGAAGACTACTTCCATCACAGGCTGTAAGACAGGGTTAAAAAGACAAAAAATTGTGAGGTGTTTTCTATATGACAAATTGACAGATTGAGATTAGCTTCTAGAAAACATAGAAAAGGATCTAGTCATCAAAACATGCAAAAATACTAATGACTAACACTGCATACAATCATTGTAAAGGTATCATTGTACTAAGTCATTGTAAATATATTATTGTAAAAATTGTACTAGTGTCTATCTACCAAGAGTTGAAGAGGCAGTGTCGGGTGGTCTAGGATCATCATTAGGTAGTTGTGTCATAGTTGGGGTTATGGTCTAGTGTATCTTCTTCTTTTATATCATTCTATATCATTGTAAAGTGGACCATTTTCCCTGGTACGAGAGTCCATTCCTCTTTTATTCTTGTACAGGGTTGTAGAGTGGTGCTAGGGTGAGTTGTAGCTCACTCGGTGTTGGTGCATCCATTCAGTTGACTACTGAATAATCTCGAGCGTTGGAGCATCCATCCAGTGGGAGCTGGAGAAGAATGCTTTTCTATATTCTAGCAAGTTGGAGCTTTATTTTCAATTGGAGTTGAATATTAAAGAATTATTAAAAAAGCATTAGGTGTTTTTTGTCCTGGAGTTGGTTTCCACCTTAAAAACTGTGTGCATTTGTGTTCCTCTTGTTTGCTTCTATCATTGTACAAACACTAATAAGAATTGAATATTAACTAATGCTCTAATTGAAATAAATAATGATTCACCCCCCCTTTCAGTATTTCCAACAGGAACAAGGATTTTGACTTTCTCTAACTCTTTTTGGAGATTGAACACAGTACCCCCTTTTCTACAGAGATCTCCTTTGTTTCCTTAATGAAGATAGAAGGCTTTTTGACAGAGTACATACCCTTAGCATCAGTAATAGGGATGGGTATGGATTTGGATGATGATGCAGGAGCACCTTTCTGGGAAGACGGTTCTTTGACGGGTTTCTTTCCTTTGTTATCGGTCTTTGGGAGGATAGATTCCTTAGAATGTGATTCTTCCTCCTAATCTTGAGTACGAGTCTGCTTCCTGGAAGACCGAAGATCATACTTCTTGTGGAATTGGGCTTGCATAAAATCAACAAACTATCTGCAGTAATCATCTATGCCAGGTTCTTCAGTGGGGTTTATCTTTCCGCCTCCTTCTTCCTCTTCTTATTGTAGGGAAATTTCTACCTCTTCACCTTCTGAATAGGCAAAGGATTGATCATCTTGCCCATCTGGAGCATCTTCATCTCCAAATATAAAGGGTGCTGAATGTGATCTAGTTTATCTTTTCTGTCTCTTTGCAAGATCTGTAGAGGTGGTTTCCTATGCTACTGATTATACCCTCTATTAAAAGTAGGTTGGGCTGGACGAGGAGAGGAATTATTTGCTTCGAGTTCCAATTTCACCAATTTGTTAGAAATATTCTTAATCATTTTGTTCATCTCTTCTATCTTATAATCTAAGAATTCCTTTTCTTGACTTGAAGAAGAGGTTTCTTCTTTACCCTTTCGACTGAAATCGTGATCCAATCTGCCTTTTGACTTTCATATAGAAGCGAAGTAAGATTCCACTTCTAAAGCATCTGTCTGAGCTTGGTCAAGAGAAACAGATTTTCTCTCCCTTAGAGTGAAGCTGAATTCAGATTCGAAAGCTCCCACAAACACTACCTTAGCAACAGCTTGGGGGGGCTTTATATCAGCTAGCAGGTTGGTGTATAACTTGTTAAACCTCTTTATAAACTCTGTTATGTCTTCATTGTGTATTTTATTTGATGTATTGAACTCTATGAGATAATATCCATGGTCTCTTTTCTCTCCCCACTTGCGGGTGAAAGAATTATCCATCTCTTCCGAGTTGGTAATGGAGTTATCTCGAAGAGTTTTAAACCACTTCATTGCTTCTCCATCCAGAGATTGGATGAATAACCTCAGAACTACATCCAATTGTTCTACATTGAAATTCTTTGCAAAAGCACAGAAATATTCCAAGTGCTTTTGTGCAGCACTAATGTCTTCCCCGGTAAACTGAGGTAAGTGCTTCATGTAGTCTTCGGGAAAGTCACTCAGAATCTGCGATAATGCTAGAGGGGCATATTTATTTAGCAAGAAGCTAGGAACAACCATGAGAGGTGGTGGAGCTAGAGGTGGGTTTTGCTGAATAGCACTAGAAATATGTTGGACAGTGGTATGTAAATTTTTTTGACTGAGTAGGATTTGAGGAATGGACACTTCCATTATTTCTTCAGCTTCTAGGGTAGGATGTAAAACGAATTTTTATGTATCTACTGACACTGCTTCATATTTTACCTTCGATTGTTCATGAAAAAGATTATTTGGTGGGTATTCAAGCACTCTAGCAGTAGATCCAGGGCCTTGAACTGGAGCTTACTGGGAGGAAGACAGGGAATATTCTAGAGAGAATCTGGGTATATCTGTGCGAGAGGGATACTTCTCTTTCCAGATTCTCTTAAATAAAAAAAAAAATTGGATCAGATACATAAGTTGTTCTTAATTGAGAAGTATCTGACCTTAGGTGAGGCTTTTTGATAAGCCAGGACTGCAAATAGGTTTAGAAATTTTGAAAGAATGTGTAGACACCAAGGTGAGGGATACATAACTCTCAACCCTTCGTGCTCACCTGGTCTTGAAGGGTGAGTATGATTTTTTCATACCCAGGGATAATATTCAAATTCATTCCCCGGAAACGGTGCCAAAAAGATGTTGTCACTCCTAGAGAGAACCCTGAGTTGTGAAGGACAAATGCCTAGGTCATCTTAAAGAAAAGAAGATTCAGAAAAACTTTCCATAGTCAGGGGCATAAATCCTCTTGTTCATAAATGATTTTTTAACAAAAACTTCATGTAGTGGGATCGAGACTTCAGAAACAGAGATATACTAGCAGTAGTACCCAGAGGTAAAATGATAAGGGTATTATGAACTCATTATTGAAGATGAATCTAAATTTTATAAACCGTGAGGAGGGCCAGATCATGAGACGCAGTGCACAGTTATCAAAATATGAAAGCGTAGTAACAAATGGAGAAAGTATTAACTGCAGATAGGCTTATTAACACATAAGAATATATCACTAGTTAATATCAGAAGAAAAGTGAGAGAGGGAGGTGATACATACGAACATAATATCATAGCTCTGAGCCATATTTAAAGAAACATAGATAAATAGACATGAGTATCCAAGAAATATAAATTCATTCCAGTTAATCAAGTGCTCACATTCCTGTAGCATACAACATAAAAAGAGTGATGAAGTGCTAAAACGTTTGTATATGAATACAACAGAAGGAAACACAAACTGTGACCGATCTCACTAGGAATCCATCTCATAGGAAAATAATTTCATTATAGTCTCCCAACGTGATTCTTCAACATAAAACACAAGAAGTCCTCAAAACTTTAAAAAAATGGGGATTTACCATTGAAAAAACTCTGTTTTGGAAAATCTGGAACCCTTTTATAGACTCAGGTTCTTTCTTTTATAATCCCTTGTCTACCGTTAGCAGAAGATATTTTTTCTTTTGAATCAATATTTTTGACATAAATATATTTTCTGTTTCTTGTCTCTATAAGAATCAAAAACTGATGATGAGGAAAAATGACTGTCATCATCTTTGTAGTGGCCTTAACATAAGTGCCAATCGAAAATAAAACAACTTGAACAGAAAATAGAAATGCATAGGGTGAAATGACAATTTCACCCGAATTAACAAAAGTAAAAATAAAATAAAAAATGCCATGAGGGCCAGATCATGATCATCATTTTTTAGAAGAACAAGGTGTAGAAGCTGTCGGTTGAGTTGGAGCCACCGATGACACTGACGAGCCATCTTTATGCTTCTGAGGAGGCGGGGACTAGAGGGGCGGTGTGACAACTGGTATGTTTATGAAATCACTGCATTTCTACAATATGATTGCCCCTCGCGGGGGCATAGTGGAAAAATTCTCCACTAAAGCTTGCATATCAATCAATTCCGAGTAGTCCACATGTACATCCAAGCGCTGTCTGATTTGACAGAGAAGGGAAATTTCCTTTCCTAGGGCAGAAATTATAGTCTCAGCTTTCAGACGAGTGGTTTTCTAATACGGAAGGTTTCTCTAATTCATAACCGTTGCTGGCTTCTCTTCGTAATTAGTTAGACTTGAAAGTGCGGTGGTCGTAGAATCCCAGCATGATGGGAGGCATGCTTTCACCAGCTCATCCCACTCTTCCTCAAACTTCCCCACTCCCTTTTCGACCTGATCCAAACCACTCAATGCATTTACGCGCGCGGTCTCTTTCTCAATTACCCTTCTGATCTCCATCACTCCCCTGAAACGGTCTTCCATCCCTTGTACAACCAACTCTTTAGAGTGCAAACCATTTAGGTAGGTGATATACTTCTTGGCCATGACTACTCTTTCCTCGGCCTCCGCCCGTCCTTCCTGCAACTTCTCTTTGTATAATCGGATGACAATTTTCTTTTCATTCATTAACATAATGAAATCCCAACACTTCCTTACCTCTGACTTGATGTCAGTCCAAATGAGACACCTAGCTTCCAGGAGGGTTGTGTTTCCTTTCATCCGATTGTTTAGGTCTTTGATAACTTTCTCTTGCAGCAGCTTCTCCCTCTTCGCTTTGTCCACCTCTATTTGCAGGGCCACTATTACTTTATCGTTTTGTTCCAACCTAGCCACCAACTCCTGAATTCTTTGTTGCGATGTATGAGCTTGCTTTTTTGAGACTTGTAGGTCTGAGAGGGCATTGGTTAATTATGTCGAGGTAGCACCTGCTGTATCGGGAGTTGGGGTTACGCAGACATGGGTATCCCACTTAGCTTGCAAATCGGTCAATCTCTATCTAAGGGAAGCTAGTTCTTCAACTGTTTTGGTGTTCTCATATCTTTCCCAAGAAATGGTATCTGTGAGGGCCAATTTTTATTTTTCCACCTAGGATAATTCCTTCGATTGCATGTAGACCGCACAAGGAATGTTGAGTATCCTCTTTAATTCTGAGTTTTCGAACTCCAAATCTTGGATGATTTTCGTCTAGATTCCTTCATTGTCACTTCCTTTTTCACTCATTATTCTTCTGAGATGGTGAAGGCTATTGGTGACCCCCCTAGCATTTGACCTTTATTTTTCAGGTTCTCTACCACCTCTTTGTATTTATCTTCAAGCTTCCTTAATGCGAGTGCAAGCTTCAGGACCTCGTCCATTAGCATGTCCCCGATACATTGATGTAGGCCCAGTTTTTTGGTTAAGGGAACCTTTAATAAATTCACAGCAACCTCCAGAGCCTTGTAGCTGATTTCATTAGCAGTCGGGTCTAGCACTACCTTTGTGATAACAATTATTAGCTTTTCTTTATTCATATCTAGCTCTGTGGTGATCCAGGTATGATACTTATCTATGAAACCAGAGAGTTCTGCTCGAAGTTTCTCCCTCACTGTCCTATTTCTACTTCTAATTTCTTCCCTTACTTTGGCTCTGTTTACCGAAGTGGCATGTGATATCCTAGAGGGTTTCGAAGAGGGAGAACTGTCGTAATTACCTCTAAAACCAACCTTGCTCTTATCTGGCTCCTCGTATCTGATTAACTCCTCTTGAGGTAGCTCATACCAAAGGATCTCCACATCATCAATTCTATGCTTTTTGGAGGGACGGTATCCCTCCCCAATATCCAAGCCTTCCAGCTCTTATGAAAAAATCACCTCATCAATTTTCCTTTCTTTCCTGTGTTCGTTGAAGTGGTGTCACCCCTTCCTTCTGCTACCAAAGATCCAGCCTCCATCTATGAAGCCAAGGGCCATGTGTCAAGGTTAGCTCTCCATTCAATGAAAGGCATAGTCTCATGCACATATGCAGTGGACCTAATATTTCTTTTCCGATTTGAGATAATTCCTTTCGGGTCATAGGGCTAGAATTTCCCTAGCAATAAATCCATTCTCTGGAGCAACATCTCAAATGTGGAGAGGGTGTGTCTTGAGTTTACAGTAAAAGGGCCGATGGTGGTAGAAAGCTTGTGTATATAACCCTTCTTAGCAGGGACGAAGTGGAACTGGTTCACCTTCATGGTTTGAAAAATGTATTCGAGGGTGAAAACCCGCATGGAAGGGAACAATGACAGGAGGTAGGGGGGGTACATTAGCACCATAGACTCTAATCTCAGTGTAATCATCAAACAAATACCAATCCCTTGTGATTTCTTCATCACCAAACTGCAACTAGTCTTTTTTCTCGGGAAAAATCCTGGGTGGGGGGCTATCATGAAGTATGGTGTAGGAAATGGTCATGAAATCATTCAAAAACCTTGAGTAACCCATCCCATTAGGCTGCTGACGTATTGAGACGTTCCACTCAAATATGGTTCTTGGCTGGCTATCTGTTCTTGAGAGTTTTTCAAGGCCCAAAACTTTGAAATTGTCAGCATGCTCAAACAGAAACAGGTAAAAGACCAATTAGCAGAAACACAAAGCCACCGAAGAGGATAATTCTTGAAACTGGGTCTGAATGGCTGAAGCCAGAAAGGTGGGGATATCTAGAATGATGCCAGGCTGAGACATGAGCCAGAGGAGGTCTATGCAATATTTTGACACCCTCTCAACCTCCCTAAGACCTAGTAACCCCGAAATGAAGGTGAGAACAGGCTAGAGGCCATCTGTGAATGCGGTCAGGGGCACCATGTCCAAAGACGAGATGGATGTGAGGCGAGAGTTTGAGATAGAGGAGAGGAATTTGCTCTATTGTTTCCAGGGTAATTTGGAAAACTGACATGACAAGGATAACTCTGCGAACTCGACATACTCCAGACTATGTGGGAAATGGAGGGAGTTCTTAATGAGCTTAGGGGATATTCGGAAAGCCTTGTTTTAATATTCCAAATCTGGAACAACTATAAAAAATATAATATCTTAAGATATTCCAAAGTTGGGGCTTCACCAATTCATGAACATGGAAATTTAGATCAGCTCATTAGATGTAAAATAACATCTATCCAGAAAATGTAAGAACCTCAGCAAGAATATGGTCAATATCCTCCTTCCCAAGTGGGGAAATGTAGTGATATAGGGCATAAAACAGCTGCCTTCAGTAAATAACACAATAAAAGTGGGGATTGGGACTTGGATCCCTTATTTTAGACAATATAAAACCCACTTGCATATTTTTAGGTTAAATAAATAAATCTAGCTACACTAAACAGATCTCCCCAGCTCAAGATAGCTCAAAAACACCCCAATCCCATGACTTCTCAATAACAGAATTTCTGAAGACTGTGAGAGCGTAATTCCCATGAGGGTTTCTATAGAAAATTATTAAATAGGACTGATCTATAGGTTATATTAATAAAGTAGCAGAGAAATGGAGGTTTAACCTCTTTTACACAAGAAATGAGACACCCAGCAAGGGTTTCCGACAACACATATGTATAAAAAGCAGTAGTGTAGAAAAAAACGTAATTTAATGCAACTTTGTACTAAGAATGGATGAATATAACATAAAATAGCTGAATAATATAGAAAATGGCACTAGGCCCTCTTTATTAGATCTACCGGAGGGAAATAAACACCTCCTCCTCAAACACTAGCACAAAATCGAGGGGTGCAACCCTGCTGCTACTGCACCTGCATAAAAGACGCAGTTTATAGAGGTAACTACGTTTTAGATGTTAATGGTTGTTTGGAACTAATCTAGATGATGGAATTGAAGCTCAGAACCCTCCTTTAGATCCCTTAAACAAGCTGATCCAAAGAATAGGATGGAATTCCCGCATGAGAATTCTTTGCACTAAGCAATGCTGCAACCAGAGCTAAACAACTGAAGCATGCAAGTAGTCAAAATAACAAAGATAAATGAATACTAAATTATCTTCTTGCTTCTATGCCCTTATTTTTATCATTAGTGAGCCTCCTCACCGCGGACACCACACAATGATGAGGTGACTTCCCAGTGAAGATTCCTCCTTCAAAAATGTGTTCTCTTTGTTGGCTTCCCTCCTCTTATAGCAGCGCTATTGACTTGGTCAACTAGAACTAGTTCACTTGCATTGCCTCCTTTCACACTAAGGGGTATTTTTAATCCAGCTCTCATATGTGTGTCTAGGCTGATCCTTGTACACATTGAGCTAGTTTACTTGGGTGATCTCTTCCTCCTCAAGAATGCATGTTGACTTAGTCAAACTTGACTCTTTCCACATCTATTTTTCCCTTGTTCACACCTGAAAGTGTATAATCCAGCTCCTAAGGTGATCCCCTTCCTCATTAATATGGAAATGATTCATATTTTATTGTTCATGGGCCTCCTTACCCATTTATTCCTCTCCTAGGTGAAAGCATCAAAAATATAATATTCTGAATTGCTGTGTGCAAATTTTGGAATATTGCAGCCCCCCCCTCTCAAATGTTTCTTGTCCTTAAGCAACTACAAATATAGGACTGAAGAACCTCCTCTTCTCCCCCTGTAGCATCCTCATCTGATAATACTTCCCAAAGATCAAGGTGTTGTTCCATCAACACATCTCCAAGCTGCTCCTCCTAAGTGTGTACGTTGTCCTCTGGTGGACATTCCAAATAGCTAACATCATGTGCAGTGAAACATCCATGGAGGTAACAATGGGCTGTTTAAAGGTCCTCTTATTATAAGGGCTGATATATATTGGGATTCATCATCCCCATTTGAATATCCCCTCCCCAAGCTATCAACCAAACAAAATTTGTCACCCTCCAGGATGGAAACTCATGAAGGATCTTTTCCACCTCGAGCTCATGCAGAATAGGTGGGTTGAAAATTTGAACAGGGTAGGCAAGATAGCCTACCCCATGTTGTCTTCATCTCCACTGATGATAAGTGTGGAGTTCATGCTGATCATGGGCTACAAACAAGTTTCCCTCAAGTGGAAATAGAAATATTGAATCTTCAAAGATCCCCTCTCCAAAACTATGGATCATGCTGGCCCAAACCATTCCATCCAAAGTGAATGGAACATCACTTCCATATTTCATCCAAATCAGAGAGTTGCTGAAGGTTATGTGCAAGTGAGGATGATACACATGGTCTCCTTGGTGGATACAATGCAGTATTTCCAACTGCTGATTTAGAACATCATGTGGCAAGCTGTTTTCCAATGAGCTACCAGTTGTATATGTTTGCTCATCTACTATAAGATAGAAATAAGCACTATATATCATATATACATAAACAAAAAACAATATACTTTCCCAAATTCATGTGGAAATGGGTTATCAAGCTTACAAAATTTGGCCCTAAAGTGACCATGAAACCCATGAATAATCTTTCTCTCTTGTGGAGCAATGCAGTGTTTACATATGGTGAGAAAATACAAATACTCAATAAAGTAATGAACAAGTATAGAAATGTATTTCTTACGATGCATGGTGAGTAGGCTAAAAGTGAGGTCCATGTATAAGTTCCCCCATGAGGATCTCCTCATAAAAATCTACAAGAATAAGGGATACATAGACTCCTTGGAACACTCCATCAATAAGAACACACTCCCATGTGACAACACTGTAGGCCTTAGTAATAAGGCTCCATGAATCTTCCCTTTGACATTACATATTCCAAAGCCATCCACCATCATGCTGCTATGTGAGAGGATCTTCTTCCTCCATGGAAACCCCTCATAACCCTCTAATGCTTAAGGGTAGCCTCCTTGCACCATGAATGTTCCTTCCTTCTCTCCGGAAATATCATGAAAAGTATGGGGAAATTTCTTCCCATACTCTCCCAATAGAAGCCACAGCAATAATGACTCTTGCTTCCCTCTCACACCTCCATCATACAAATCATGAGGTGAAAATATGTTGACTGATGTGAAGAGGATCAAATCAACATGATACATCCAACCCCTAAGTTGCCATATGATGTTAGTGTCCTTCCAAGTGTCTTCCATCCTCATACCCTTTGGAAAAGGATATGCCTCATGATGGCCAAATTCTCTCAAGAGTAGCCAATGCAGCTTTTCCTCTTGCTGCCCTGTATCATAAATTTTCAAGTGGCTCACCAACCTCTTGCTCTCCACCAACAACTACTCAACCCCATGTGGATGCCACCCATCAAGCTTCATCTTGGCATTCTTCTAATGTGGGCTACCATCCTCCACAACTAGTTCTTCTCTTGTGCATGTCATGAAGTGCTGGAATGCATTTTTTTGAGATCCCTTAGAGAAGATCTCATGTCCATAACCATCTTGAATCCATCAAGATCCCAAAGTGATAAAGGAAAATCCTCCTCACTTCTATTGTTTGGAAGCACTGATAGTCTCTCCAATGATATAGTTTTTGCCTCATATTCCATCTCAAAGATGAATCTATGTTCCTTTGTAATGATAGACATAGTTCATGACATCCTCCAAAAGATTACACTACAACCTCAAGGGCTATGTTAAACTCAACAGTGATACATGAGGATGATGGTTTATCTTTCCCTTGAACCATTAAAGCTTGCATAGTGCAGTGCAATCTTGCTACTCTATCTCAGCAATAATGTTTGGCCCTAGGTCATATGAACACAAATTTCCACAATTTTTAGAAGGATTTGCTGCAATAAATAAAAGTGTAAATCTTCCCATACCTTGATGAGATGCGGGAACCTCTTGTAGGGCTGCAAGGGCTCCTCCCTCCAATGTAATGGCTACCCTAACTGCTGATGTAGGTGGCTACTCCTCCATGAGTGTGACAACATTAGTACAAGGCTCCTCAAGTGGAGAAGAGGACTCCTCCTCCTTTGATCTCCTACTATCAAACCTCCTGATTACTCCTTGAGTGAAATCTGCAAAATTAGACACCCTTTCATGATTCACATGACTGAAGCACCAAGATCTTGCCTCTCCCTCCAAGTGTAGCACTGAGATCTCCACGGCCTCTTTTTCCACCACTGGATGTAGTAGGAGAAATTCCTTCAACCTCATCACCAAATATTATATTGTACATAGGGGTGATCCATCAAAGGTAGACAATAAGAATGTATTGCCCCTTATCATCTTGCTGCTGCATGTCCTTCTTCCCTCTCTCAGTTGGATAAACTAAGGAAGATTTAGGATCTCTTTGACAGTCCTAGGTTGGCACTTGTATCCTACCAAATATCCACTCAGGATCTCATTCTCTAAGTGGTCTTATTGATCTTCACTTCCTCTATGAGAACAAGAAGTGCATGGATCTACTTCTTCCTCTTGAAACCTTCTAGAGGTCTCACTGCAGTTTGCTCCTCCTTGAAACCCTCTTGGAGTTTCAATGCATTTCTCTTATTTCTTCTTAGATCTGAAAATCAATGAGAGTAATCTCATCCTATCCATAATTTTTTTCTCCTCTTCTCCTTATCTTCTGATTGGATCTAAAATCCACAGGCTGAGCCAATATGGCAGCTCTGATACCACTGTAATATTCCAGATCTAGAACAACTACAACAAATAGAATATATTAATATATTCCAGAGTTAGGGCTTTATCAATTCATGAGAATGGAAATGTATATCATCTAATTATATGTAAAATAAAATCTAGCCATCAAATGTAAGAACCTCAACAAGAATATGGCTTATATCCTCCTTCCCAAGTGGGGAAATGCAGCGATATAGGGCATAAAATAGTTGTCTTCAGAAAATAATGAAATAATAGTGGGTAATGGGACTTGGATCCATTATTTTAGAAAATATTCAACCCACTTTCAGAGTTGGAAGTGAAAAAAATAAATCTAGCTACACTAAACAGATCTCCCCAGCTCAAGATAGCTCAAAAAAACCTCAATCCCATGGCTTCTCAATAACAGAATTTCTGAAGACTGTGAGAGAATAATACCTATGAGTGTTTCTATATAAAATGATGAAATAAGACTTATATAGAGGTTATATTAATCAGGTAGCAAAGAAATGGAGGTTTAACCTCTTTTACACAAGAAATGAGACACCCGACAAGGGTTTCCGGCAACACATATGTATAAAACTTAGTACTGCAGAAAACAATGCAATTTACTACAAATATGTATTAACAATGGCTGAATATAACATACAATAGATTAATAATACAGAAAATGGCACTAGGCCCTCTTTATTAGATCTACTGGAGGGAAATAAACACCTCCTCCTCAAACACTAGCACAAAGTCCAAGGGTGCAACCCTGCTGCTGCTGCACCTGCATAAAAGATGTAGTTTCCGGAGGTAACTACACTGTAGATGTTAATGGCTATTATGCCCTAAGCCATATGATGGAATTGAAGCTCAGAACCCTCCTTTAGATCCCTTAAGCAAGTTGATCCAAAGAATAGGATGGAATTCGCGCATGAGAATTCTTTGCACTAAGCAGTGCTGCAACCACAGCTAAATAGCTGAAGCATGCAAGTAGCCAAAAGACCAAAGATAATTGAATACTGAATGATATCCTTCCTACTATGCCCTTATTTTTATCCTTAGTGAGCCTCCTCAGCCCGGACGCAACACAATGATGAGGTGACTTCCTAGTGAAGATTCCTCCTTCAAAACTGATTTGTCCTTGTTGGATTCCCTCCTCTTGTAGCAGTGTTGTTGACTTGGTCAACTGGAACTGGTTCACCTGCATTGCCTCCTTTCACACTAAGGGGTATTTTTAATCCAACTCTCATATGTGTGTCTAGGATGATCCTTGTTCACATTGAGCTAGTTTACTTGGGTGATCTCTTCCTCCTCAAGAATGCATGTTGGCTTAGTCAAACTTGACTCTGTCCACATCTATTTTTCCCTTGTTCACACCTGAAAGTGTAAAATCCAGCTCCAAAGGTGATCCCATTCTTCATTAAGGTGGAAATTATTCATATTTTATTGTTCATGGGCCTCCTTACCCATTTATTCCTCTCCTAGGTGAAAGCAGCAAAAATCTAATATTCCAAATTGCTGTGTGCAAATTTTGCAATATTACACTTGTTTCCTTGAACTGAGAGGAAAAAATCCCTGCGTTCATCATAGGCGTCTATGAGACAACATATGAACTCAGTTACTGGGAAAGTGGGCAGAGAAATCTAGTAATATAGGCCAGACCAAATGACTCTAAGCCGTTCTTGGCCTTTCACATGACTTTCTAACAGGTCGAACCTGACACGGGAGACACTAAAAGGGTATTGTGGGTCGCAAATGCAGGCCTGTGTATCAGTAAGGGGGTTAGGTCCAGGGATGGCCCTAACTTCATGGGCTTGGGGGATTTCTGGTTCCGACTTTCTATACTTGACTCTCCTGACGACCATTTCAAATGAGTAAAGCTGAAGGAAAACTGTAAGGAACAAAAATGGCAAAATACCTGTGCCTAGTGCAGAAAACCCAAGAGGGAAAGCGACGCGGGGGGATGAAAGTGACCTAATTTCTATAATCCAAGCTTTAACTGTTAGGAAAGTTCATAAAAACAAGTAATTTACCCAAATGGGTCTCAGGCGTGGTTAAACTGGCCATATTTTACAAACAATGAGGCTCGGGTAACAACTAGGAGGGCTGACATCATAAGGATGTTGACACTGAGACACGTGGAATTTGGCTATTACCTGTTAGGATCTGGGTGGGTGTGAGCCACGAGCCAAGTTAATACTGGTACTAGTCGTGTACCAGCTTCCGTCACTTACCTTACCTTTGCCTTTGAGTGCGCCACCTGTTCATCTTGAGGGGTCCACCACAAAGTTTTGACAGGGGCTTGTGAAGTCCCTTTGTGCTGCACCCCTAACCCACGGAACGGGCGAAACCTACCCCACCAAGCTATGACGTCATGGGATTCCGGGGGTCGAAACTCCATTCTCCTTGTGCCTTCCTTGATGCCCCCGAAATTTACCCACATGGTAGCGTTGTTCAAACTGTCCCATTATATGAACCGCAGCCTTTATTCTTGGTTCTAACACATTATTTACTTCCTTTTCCACGTTGTATTTATGAGGGGGAAAATTTCACATATTTCCCTCATATCTCTTTGTCCGCTCACATTTCCCAATTAATATGCCTTATCTTATTTCAAGATATATTTTTTCCGAACCTTGTGAGATGACGGTTATCATAGCAACATCACGTGCTAAACTCTTATGATCATGGTAGGCTAGCTCGTGATGAGACCCCTTATCCTCTCTTAAAAATTTGCATATAAACATAGTACTTATTTTTGAGAAGTACGCATTTTTCTTTATGAAGAGACCACTCTGCTAGTGTGATGGCCAGACAATCACAGTGCCATTCACTGGGATTGTAACAGAGTGATCAGTCCGGCTCATTATGAGACCTCCTGGCCTTTAATCATTTGAGAAGGTCATTACCTTGGTGTGATGGCCATTGTGGGCATGTCACCTGCTAAACCCTTATTATCATGGTAGGCTGGCTCGTGATGAGACCCCATATCCTCTCTTAAAAATTTTCATATAAACATAATAGTTATTCGTTATACATGAGGATAGGCTCATTAACTCCTTAAGAGTTAGGGATGGTGTGAGAAGTAAAAAAAATGCCAATATAATTAATACCCCTTATTCCTACTTCTTTATGTCAAAGAGAAATATTACTCGAGAGTGTAGAAATATCTACCGTTATAAGACTATGTATTGTGTGATAACATATTTGAGCAGGGGATGACTTAGACCTTCATTTCATAGATGTACCATGTTAGCGTCCAGGTTAGATATTTCCATTATAGTGTCAAAGGATCATCATATTAGTGATTTTACTACTTTTCTCTTCTTCAAGTGCCAATTCCTACTCAGAGATGTCTTTTATAGCTAGGGTGTGGAATCGGGAGACATTATCGACAATAGAAAGAAGGATATGTTTCTTTAAAGAAAGGGGGAAAAAATCAGCTGTTAAATCCATTTGAATGACAACTGTTCAATCCATTTGAAAAACAACAGTTCAATTAGGTAGTCGTTCAAATATTTGAATAGTAAAAGAAAAAAATGTGAAAACACGATTGTTCAATCTGATTGAACAACAACCATTCAAAGATTTGAACAAAAAAAAAAAAAAAACGTGAAAAAACGGTTGTTCAATCTGATTGAACAACAATTGTTGAATTGGATTGAACAGCAGCCATTCAAATATTTGAACACCAAAAAAAATAAAAACGTGAAAACATGGTTGTTCAATTTGATTGAAAAATAGCTATTCAATTGGATTGAACAACAGTCGTTCAAAGATTTGAACAACAAAGAAATAAAAATGTAAAAACATGGTTGTTCAATCCGATTGAATAGCAACTATTCAATTGGATTGAACAGTAGTCGTTCAAATATTTGAACAACAAAGAAATAAAAAAATAAAAACATGGTTGTTCAATCTGATTGAACAACAACTATTCAATTGGATTGAACAACAGTCGTTCAAATATTTGAACAAAAAATAAATAAGAACGCAAAAACATGGCCATTCAATCTGATTGAACAAAAGCAGCTCAATTAGATTGAACATCAGTCATTAAAATAATTTGAACAACAAAAAAATAAGAATGAAAAAACATGGTTTTTCAATCCGATTGAAAAACAGTTGTTCAAATAGATTAAACAACATTCGTTCAAATAATTTGAACTGAAAAAAAAAATGCAGGATGATTAAAAAAGAGGGTACAATTGTGAGTATGAAGAATGTACAACAAAGTAAGAAACTAGGAATTGCAAAGAGATTATTTAGCAAACTCTCATGTACTTGAGGTTGTGGGGTTATCACCCCCTTCTGCCACAACTTGGACGGTAGGATCATTTCATACCTGTTGGCAGAAACAATCCTTTGTGAGAGGTTTATGATAAAGGTGCACATTGTGCCCGTTGAATCAAAATGTAGAACCAGACTCGTCTATGGTGGTCAAGGTGAGGGTACCGTTGTTGTGTACTTCTTGAATTTCGTATGGACCGAGCCACCTTGTTTGCAACTTTCCTAGAAAATATTGGAATTTGGAGTCATAGAGAAGTGCTCAATCTCCTTTCTGGAATGTCTTCTTTTTTATGAGGTTTTCATGCCACTTAGCTCACTATTGTTGTATGATTTTTGTGTGTTGCAGAGCTAGTAGCCGTATTTCACCTAGTTAATTTATTTGCTGGAGTCTTTTGATCTGGGCCTCCGTTAAGTCTAGCCCTACGTCCTGGGTTGTCCTTAGAGTCTTGAATTCAAATTAAATAGGGAAAATATGCTCTCTCCCAAATAATAGATGATATGGAGATCATCTAGTGGTTTTTTTCCATGTTGTGTGATAAGCCCATCGGGCCTCTAGTAGTCTAGTGGTCCAGTTGAAATTATTTTAGTAAGAATTGCCTCAAGGAATTTTTTGGTGCTTTCAACCTACCTGTTTTCCTATGGGTGGTAAGGAGACGTGACTCTGTGGATGATATGGTGATTCTTCAGGGTGGCTGTAATTTTATTACCCACAACTATGCCCCTCCATCGTTTATCACTTCCTATGGTAAAGCATATCACACAAATAGCTCAAAAAAGAAGTTAATCACATATTATTTTGTGGCTCTTGATACGGCCACTATTTCTACCCACTTTGTTACATAATCTATGGCGACCAGTATGTAGATTTTCTGGTTTGATGGTGGGTTGAATGGTCCAACAAAGTCCAGTGCCCATTGTCCGAACAGTTCTACTACCAATTGTTGTTGTAGTGGCATTTCATCAGCTTGGCCTGGGCAACCCATTCTTTGGAAACTATTGCAGGCTTAGACATATTTTTTTTCATCTTTGAAAATTGTAGGCCAATAATAACCCAATTGTAATATTTTGTGCCCCATTCTGCGATCTACAAAATGGACACCACAAGGTTCATCGTGACAGGCCAGTACGATATCATAAATCTCGTCTTCCTGGATGCATCTGCATATATGCATGTTAGCCCCTGTGTGGAAGAGGTATCCACCAATCCAGGAGAACCTAGCACTGTGTTGTACAATCAGTTTCCATTCCGTTGATGTTAAATGCCTGTTCAGCTTTCCTACTACCAAGTAGTTTGATATATCTACGTACCATGGTGTTTTCACTGCTACAACAAACAGATTTTTGTCAGGAAACTGATCATCGACTACTAGTGTGTCATATGTCTTTGGAACCCTGGATAGGAATTTTGTGACCATGTTCTCCTTGCCTGGGTGGTCCTTGATGGTTATATCGAATTCCTGGAAAAGTAGAAACCACCGAGTTATTCTCCCATTTGTGATTGGTTTATTGGCTAAATATTTAATGGTAGAGTGATTAGTATACAAGAGTACTTGATAGCCAGTTATATAATGTCTAAATTTATTAATAGCATAAATGATAGCCAGGAACTCTTTTTTAGTCACTCTATAGTTTAATTCAACAGGAGTGAGATTTTTGCTGAAATAATAAATATCATAGGGATTTTTGTCTTCTTCTTGACCAATAACTGCCCCTATTACTATGTCGGATGCATCTAAAGAAATGTGAAAAGGCAACTTCCAGTCAGGACCATGTAATATTGGTGCCGTCGAGACCAGTTTCTTTAAATCTACAAAAGCAGTGTCACATTTATCAGACCAATGGAATTCAACATTTCCAGTTAATACATATAAGGGTGCAACAATTTTTGAGAAATTATTTATAAACCTGCGATAATACCCTACATATCCCAGAAAAATGTGTACCTCTGTCTACATACAAGGTGTGGCTAATAAAAGGATTACCTCTATTTTCATCGGGTCTACCAGTATTCCAGCTGCAGAGATGTAGTGTCCTAGGATTACTCCCTTAGTCATCATCATGTGGCACTTTTCATTGCTTAAACATAACCTGGTAGTAATACATCATTCCAATACCTTTTCTAGCATTTCTAATGCTTGATCAAAGTCATCACCATATGGGGTGAAGTCATCCATGTAAATTTCAAGCCCCTCATTTATTAAATCAGAAAAAATTCTAAGTATGGCTCTTTGGAAGGTTGCTCGGACATTGCATAGTCTGAATGGTAATACCCTGTATGCAAATGTTCCCCGCGAGCAGGTAAAGGTTGTTTTATCCTGGTCTTCGGGTGCTATTTGGATTTGATTGTAACCGCTGAACCCTTCAAGAAAGGAAAAGAATTGTTTCCTCGCCAATGTATCAGGGACTTGATCAATAAAAGGGAGGGGGAGGTGGTCCTTATGTGTTGCTTTATTCAGTTCTCTGTAATCCACACAGATTCTCCATTTCCCATTCCTTTTGGGAATGCCTACCAGAGGGGAGAACCATTTGTTGTTTGAAATAGGATAAATGAAATTTACATCCAGCAGATTTTTTAGTTCCTCTTTTACAATATCTTTTAGATGTGGGTATAGCCTTTGTTGAGGTTGTCGAATGTGCCGAGCCTCCTTGTCAGTATAGATGTGATGGGTGCATAGCTGAGGGTCTATGCCCTTCATGTCTGGGTAGTACCAAGAAAATTCTCCATGATACTTTTGTAAATCCTTTATGAGCCTTTGCCTTTGGTTACTATCCAGATTTCCATTGACATTCAAAATTATCCCAGGCTCAATCTCTATGGGTATAATGTTGGGTATAATGGTTGTGGGTATATGTTGATCATCAATGTCTGCCAAGGGATCCTCTTGTGTTTCATCTACAAGAAATATTTTTAACATTTGGCATTTTAACTTTCCAGACGTAGATGGTTGATTCATAAAGTTATTGGTTACATCGTCTTTAGTTTGATCCTTAAATTCAAGAGCTTCAACTAATGTCAGAGGTGGACGAATTTTTTTCTCCCAATATGTATGTGGATGCCTGTGAATGTTTACCGTGGGTAAAATTGGTTTCGCAGGAGGGTAAATGATAATGTTTTTTATGGAATCTCCCCTAGCAATGGTCATGCTTCCTGACTGACAGCCTATGTAAGCATCGGATGTCACCAACCAAAGTCGCCCAAGAATCAATGGTGGTTTGTCCATCCTATTATTTGGGTTAATAACTAAAATATCAGCTGGGTATTCCCATGAGTCCATAGAAGCTAGGATGTCCTATAATATTCCTTCTAGCCTGATTAAAGACATTTCATCAAGTTCCAACATCGTAGCTGTGGGTTCTAAAGCTGATATGCCTGGCTTCTCGCAGGTCCCTATAGTTAAGATGTTAATGGTCGCCCCTAAGTCAACCAATGTGTTTGGAAAGGAATTGCCATAGATTTTCATAGTTACTATGGGATTCAATAGGTCCTCATATTTCAGGGGTGTTTCCTTACCCAGCAATAAGTCATATAGTGCTCCCGCCACATGAACAGTGGGTACAGTTTTTGTTCTTTTTTCTTGCTTCTTTCCACATAGTTCTTTAATTTTCTTAGCATAGATGGGAATGTCTTGTATGGCCTACAGAAGATGGATTTTGATGCAAAGGTTTCTCAATTCCCCCAGGATATAAAAATCTGGAGAGAAAATTGGTATAGGCAGTGTTAACCTTTCAGGGAATTAAGGTGGAGAAATCTTAGGATTTTCAGGCTTCCCTTGGTCAATCATTTCCTTTTCTTAATCTACCTCTGTTTCAGTTATATTTGTTTGTCTAGGCTCCGCTAAAGTTCTAGATTCAAATTGTGGTGGGGTTGTACCTTTTGCTAGTGAGATAATATGTCCTGATCTTAGCCTTAGTTCATTACATTTCTTCTATTCAATTTCGGGGTTTGGATTTTCTACAATATGAATTAGCTGAATCGGCCTGTTGTTGGGGTTAGGATTGGGTTGGGCTGGTAATTGAGGACGTATGATAGACTGAGGGTTGTGCTCGAATAGGTATGGATATGGTAGTGTAGGTTGATTTTGAATCCCTGTCCCCATTGGTAGGTTGGTCATTCCCAGAGGTCGCTGCCAATTCTGAGGCCAATTTGTGGTTTAGAAGGGGAAGCTAGCCACTGGGCTCTATATGTAGTGTTTTTCCAATAAGGAGGGGAAAAAGGAAAGCTTGGCCAACTATTCCCTGAAGAGGGTTGTGTTGGCCAAGGTGGCATAGGAAACGACTGAGATGGCCAAGTAGAAAAAGGTGTTTGATCTTGCCAAGCTTCTGCAAGGTTTTGTTGGTTAAATTGTGGAGAAGAAAAGAACTGAGGCAGGTCTTGAGGCATACTTGGTCGTGCTTGCCATTTTCGATGCTAGTTCATTAGATAGACCGGTTCTATTTCTTCTTCTGCTTCTTTGTAAACTGCTTTCAGTCTTGGAAGTGAAGGGAAATGGTTCGTGTCATGATCCTTAGTGTAGATAGCACAGGTCTGAATCATGTTTAAGGGACATTCCCTTTGGTTTTTCTTCTTCCGATAGCATGGGAAAAAGATGGAAAATTTTTGTTCTGTTATAGATTGCTTCTGCTTAGCTTGTAGGACATCAAGCTATGTTGTTAAAGTACCCAAAATCTCAATTTTAAAATCTTCCAAAATATTACCAAACTCTGCTCAGGTTACATTGCCACTGGACTGCTTAAGATCTTTTTTCATTGATTCTTGTCCAACTGTCTTATTTCGTGTACTACCCTGAGAGCACCTGATACACAATGAAATAATTTCATCATATTCTTCTTGGTATATGTCCCCTTTTCCCATTATATTAAGTTTTTCAACTCATTCTTCTTTCATTCCCTTAATCAATTTTTCTTTTAAGATTTCTTTGGATAATGCAGTATATTGAGACCTTTGTAGATTATATTAAAATCTTTCAGTGTATTCTTCTAATGTCTCATTGTCTTTTGCAGACATATTGATGATTTCATATTTTAATTATCGAGTTTGGTAATAATCTTGATATTTGTTTAGAAAAGTGTTCTTCATTTGGTCCTAGTTATCGATGGTTCCTCCACCGAGTCCCATGAACCAACGTAATGTTGTCTCCTTCAAAGTAGAGGGGAAAAGTTTCAGTTTATGCAGGTAACTGGTGTAGTCATACCCCCTACATAAGACATTGAATTCAAATGTAAATGCATTAGGATATTCCGAGGTCAACCCATGGAATGTGGGGATGTTTTGTAAGGGAATGGCTTTCATAGGGGCATTAGCAACATGGTCAACAATGGGATACTCCAATGTTGATTTCTACCTATTATTATGGTTTTTATTATTTTCTATTTGATGAAATATATGCCAGTAATATTTGCGGATTTCTTGTTCCGGAGGAGTAATTTTAGCGGGATTTGGGGGTGAATGCAGAGGAAGCTTTACAAAACTTCCTCAATCTAGGATACTGAGTGTCTCTGTCTCAACCACTCTTTTAGGGGATTTAGGCTCTGGAGCTTCTACATGTATTGCACCGCTAGTTTCTCCTTCCCCTTCTCGCAAATTGCAAGAAGCTCCCTCTCTCAAAGAGTCAGTACTTATGTGATCAATAGTCTAAAGGCTTTGTTCAGGCCCTTCTGTCTCACTATGAATCTCGGTGTGGGGTGCATATGGTGAGGTTGTCGCCTGAGGGAGTGTAGTAGGAACTTGAATAGGAATGGTTTTGGGTCCTATGGATGCTTGGGATTCAGCTTTCTTAATGATTTCATCTATATATGTTGTTCTACCAAGGATCGCCAGTCCTTTTGGTTTCGTAGACTTTTGTGGATTATTTTGATTTGTTTCTATCATTTTCTTCCTAGTCATAAAACAAGAGCACCTATTCTACTAGCCTTTGCACAATTGCTAAGAAGTGGGTTAGAGAGCAAGAATTTTTCTTGGCAGTTCACAGGTTCTTACCTCTTGTCTTTAATACCCAATTTCTCGTAGAAACATAGAAAAATGAATGAAGGACATCACTCTTAAACACTCTCCCTAGAAACGGCGCTAAAAATGTTGGTTCACAAAAGTGACTGTTATAGGCAACCTCTATGCTTCTCATTCAATTGTCAACCCAGGGTAAGTCTTCTTATTTCAAGAGTGTAAGCACAATATATGCAAGAAATGTCAAGAAAAACTACTCTATATTATCATGAAGAATATTATCTACTTCTCGAAGTTCAATCAACTCAAAGAGAAATGAAATTGTAAAATTCCGCTAACTATTTTGTCTAAGTAATATCTGAAAAGTGAAACCTACGATTGAACATCACACTGATGAATTGGATATAAGTCTTATTGAATTGAATAACAAGTTCAATGAATTGAACAGCAATTGCTTATCTAATTTTTCAATGGAATTCTCTTTGCAAACTAATTAGTTGACATCTCTCTACATCAATAAACAACTAGACGCCTTACAGTACTGATGGAAAGATCTAATTCTTAGCGATGTATGGCATTGAACAATAGTCATTCTAAAGATCATAAAACAAATATAAGTGTTGGGAAATGATGAAAGCATATAACGGCTATGAAAAAAATTATTGTAAGCCAAAAAGCATGAACGATAAACTACATTAATGAAAGAGGAAACTGCAACATCATAGGTTTATAATTTAACTAGTGGAAAGATGTCTCACAGAATGCATCAAATAACTGAACATAAATTTTGTAATTAATTTACAGCACAAAGATTAGCGAAGAAACTCCCAGGGCTGGGCCCAAACCATCAGAAGTCTAACACGACACAAAACTCAGGAAATGACTATTCCAAACACCAAAATTATTTATTAAATAAAAGGTTAATACATGAATACCACTGGATGGTTCTGTCCTGATACATCTATTATGGAATAAAATTCCTATTCAACTCCCTCTTTCTCATTCATCTTCGACTATTCTAAAGGAGATATCACTCAGTGGAACAGTCTTTTCCAAATGACAGCTCGCTTCTCGTGGCTGTCATTTGATTTCTTTAGTCATGGATCTGTCTTTTCATCTTCTTTCGGTCCCTGGGGGTCATTGTGATTTCATGAGTCTCTGTCTATCAGTTGTCTCTTGGTCATCGTCGATTCAACTACTTTGTTTTCCTATGAATAAAGATGCAATAATTAAAATCCTTGTTGTTTAAACATCATTTTTACCATTAGTTCATTTGTCCTTATTTTACATTAATCATCCTTTCCGTTAATTTTAAGATGAGGAAAAATTCCTAAAAGTGTATGATAATTCGAAGTAAAGGCAAGGTGAAAACATACCTTATTTTTGGCCCAACACCTTTGATTACACAACTTTCAAAAGAAATGGGTCTTCCTTCGTGTATTAAAACAACACCACCAATTCCATTTCCTGAGGCATCACATTCCATAATAAAGGTTTTTGTGAAGTCTAGCGTAGCTAAGACTCGTGCTAGGAACATTGCCTCTTTAAGATGTTCAAAGGCCTTAGTTGTCTTCAATAATGTTGTTAGAGGTGCTGCTATTCTCCCACAATTGTTAAAAAACTTGTGATAATACCTTGCTAACCCGAGAAATCCTCGCAAATGCTTTATGGTTGTGGGGACTTTCCATTCCTTAATGGCCTTAATTTTGTTAGGCTCTATCTTAACACTCTTGTGAGATACAATATGACCCAGATATTCCACCTCTTGTACTCCAAAAAAACATTTGGAGGATTTTTACATATAATTATTTCTCCTCCAATAGTTTGAGCACCCTGTCAACATGTCGAACATGATCCTTCCAAGACATGTTGTAGATTAGTATATCTTCAAAAAATACTAACAAAAATTTTCTAAGAAAGGGTTTGAAAATAGAATTCATCAACCCTTGAAATGTAGAAGGTGAATTTCTAAGGCCAGAAGGCATGACAAAAAATTCATAATGACTCTCATGAGTTGGAAATGTTGTTTTCAGAATATCTTCAATCTTCATTCTAATTTGATGATATCTTGAACGAAGATACAACTTGGTAAAATAAATTTCTCCATGTAATTCAACCAATAATTCATCAATCACAGGAATGGGTAACTTATCCTTAATAATAATCTTATTGAGCTCCCTATAATCTGGAGACATGCGCCATGATCCATCCTTCTTGTGGACAAATACTACTGGGGCAGAGAAAGAACTTTGGCTTGGTTAAATTATACCAGCCTCTAACATTTTTGCAATCATATGTTCAATTTCACTCTTTTGGACATAAGGATATCTGTAAGGCCTGATGTTTAGAGGAAAATTTCCTGAAATAAAATGAATAACATGATAATTATCACGAATAGGTGGGAGTCATTTTGGAGTTTCAAACACCTTGGAATGATTTTCCAAGAATTTTTGGAGATCTGGAGAAATAGATGATTTTGATATTGGAACTTATAGTGAACATAATTGTGCAGTTACGCCTCGTTGTTCCTTTTTCATAAGTTTTTTCATGACATTAGAGCTTATATATTTCTTGCCTTCCCTAAAATATCCCGTAATTCCACTTCCTTTCCTTCCAAAAAAAATTCAAGAAAATTTCTTGAAAATTAAAAGCTACCATCCCTAAAGATTGTAACCATTGTACCCTTAATACAACATCAACACCTCCCATTCGATGGAAAGCATTGGAATATTCAATACATATTCTCCCATGGTTAGCTTGATATTATGGAATTTTCAAGAAAAATTTATAGTTCCTCCATTTGCAACCATTACTTGACAGTCTGGTGCTGGGTATAGGAAGAAATTCAATTCCTTGGCTACCTTACAATGAATAAAATTATGGGTACTACCTGAGTCAATCAACACGATTACATTTTTATTCTTGATATGTCCCTCTATCTTGAGAGTTTTAGGACTGGTAATTCTTGCCAATGCATTATAGGATATGGTCAGACTCATTTCTTATTTCTCTAGGGTTGGTTCCTGATGTATATCCTCTTTTTTGAAGTTTCTTTTTCATTTTATTCCTCCTCTTCATAGTCTATGTAAAATAATTTCTTCTCAACACACTTATGAACTTTAGTGTATTTTCTATCACAACTGTAGCAAAGCCCTTTTTCTATTTTTTCTTCCAATTGTTGTGATATCAACCTTGTAGGTTGTGGAAGTCTAGGAGTAGCAACGCTTCCATCTTTATAGATGTGAGTGGTAGGCTTCCTTGTCACCATAATTTTACATTCAATTTTTCTTGCCAACTTGAATGCCTTCTACAATGAATTAGGTTCCCAAAGGTGAACCTCATGTTGGATATTATCCTTTAAAGTCCCTATGAAGACATCAATCAAGTGTTCCTCTGGAATATCAGCTACTCTTATATTCAATTTTTGGAAGTCCTCAATGTGCTCCACCATTGAGCCCTTTTGTTTGAGATTTATCAATTGGCTAAAGAAGGTGTTTCTCTTTGTATCCTCATAATGTGCTAGCATTTCCTTAGTAAAAATTGACCAAGTGACAACTTTTTTACGAGATAAAAGCCATCGATACCATACAAATGTATTTTTTTTCTAAATGTAAAGTTGCAATGTGTACCTTTTGTGTTTTTTGCACATTATGGAGATCAAAATATTGTTCCATATGTAGTATCCATGTTACATGATCCTTGCCATCAAACTTCCTCATATAAATATTTGGAATACGATGGGTCTCCCATCCAATATTAGAGTTTATGAAATCACGATTAAAATTTATTTTTTTCTCATCATGAGTTTCCTCTACTATCTTTTCTCCATTAGGAATCATTTACTGTATCAACATTGTCAAACCTTCCTTCAAAACTTCCATGTTTTCTTTTAGATCATTCTTCATGTCTTCCATGTTGTCTTTCATTTTTTCGTTGGTGTCATCCATCTTAACTTAGATGAAATCCATCTTAGCTTCCATGCCATTCATATTAGCTTCTATGCCTTTCTTCAAACCATCCATCTTAGCTTCCATGCCTTTCTTCAAAACTTCCATTTCAGTTTTTGAAGCTCCTTGCGAGAGAGAAATTTGGTGCACTTGCTCTTGTAATTTTGATATATCATGTTGCACTTATTCCCCTTCATGATTCATAGTAGAGTATTATGAGGGCTTAATGGGTGTTGAATTATTTTTAGGGGGCATTTTAGAACCCAATACTGATATCTATGCTTCAATATGCCCTTGGAATCATTTCAAACTAATTTTTGAAACAAGACTTATTCAATTTGAAAAAACAAATACACACCTTTTTCTTACTTTTGAGGAGCTAGATATTGAAATTGAATTATCTATGTGATTTTGGATCTTCAATATCTAAAATTCAGTCCTATAGTAGCCTTATTAAGCTTCTTTTGAATTCCACAGGTCTGACCTGATTTGGATGCTTCAAGGCAAATTTATGCCCAATCTACCACAATGACCTAATTATGGACTAGTTTAGTAGAGCTAAATTGTACGACATGCCACGTGTCAATATTTCTTCCTTCGGATCTAAAAGTGATACATGGGAAGATACAGTCCATGTAATTTTTGCCACTTTTTACAAATTCCAATCTAATGCTCAGAGAGAGAGTTATGAGGATTTTACCAAGGTCACCACTTTTAGATGAAATTCGAGAGCCTATAAAGTCCATAACTTCCACAGATCATATCTCCGAAAATATTGCAAACTAAGATTTGAAATTTTTACACAAATTTCCTCGGGATTATAGATTCGTGTGGTAAAAATTTAAACTTCTGAAACTTCGTAGAAGACAATTTATAGCGAAAATTACACGATGACATGTTTGGAGCAGCGAAACCCTAGAATCCAACGTTCTGATACCAAATGTTATGAAACCAACTCCAAAAATAGAAAAAAAGAGAGTTCAACACCTTATAAATAGGAAAAATCAAGGGGTAATCCTTCATTACATTACATAAATGAAAAATTCTTGGATGAAACAAATGAAAAAATCTCCTTTCTATAAATAGGAGTCCATGGGGTCTCAATAGAATCATAGCCGACCCAACTATAATAATGTAAGGGCACAATAATAATAATATGGGGGTTACACGGGGACAAAAATAACAATAAGGGGGCTACACTAACAACAATAAGGGACTACACTAGTAATATAGGGACCTAACAAATTTTCTTGGAAAATTTTGGCATCAGACAAAGAAAAGCAAGAAAGAAAGAGGAAGGAAGGAGAAAGAAAGGAAGAGTAGGATCAGGTAGCTAAAACATGATTCCTTGCAGGTATTGATTTAAATGTGTGGTTTCCTTACTAGATCTAGAATGCATGGTACTACATGTGGTTCTTTTCTATCTTGGCATGGGTTTTAGAAGGTGTGACAATGTTTTCAGCCTAGCCTTGCCATTTCTAGATAGCCATGGTGTGGTGGAGTTCTCATGTTTTGGTTGAGCTGGATTACTGGATGGATTTGAATTTGAGTGAGGTGGATGTTGAAAATGATATAACAAATGGCCTAGTAACCCTTGAACTGAAATGTGGGTTGTGATAAAGTTGAATAGTGTGTTTCCTCAGTTTAGGGCCTAGTGACTCAGTGTAGATTGCGGTGAAGCCTACGAGGTGGGTTCTCTTCATCAAGCCTAGGAATCCTAGGTTGGTATATATTGTAATATTGGAGATTATTTCTTGGTTGAGGGCCTAGTGATCCCTAATTTAGAATGTGGATTTTGGTAAATTTTGAGAGACTAGGAGACATGAAAATTCCTCACAGTGTAGGGGGAGAGAATCTGATAGTATCCATGCTTGTGTTGGCTTAGTGATCGGGTGTAGATCATGGTAATGCCAGATATGACATGTTTATTATGTTATGACATATTTATCCAGTGTGGATCACTATAAATCCTGATTTTTATTGATGAGGGTGAGGAGGTTTAGCCTCGAGATGCCCTAGTTGGTTCTTTCGGTTTGAGTCCCACATTCATTCTTGGAATATGGCACAAGGGTTATTGCGTGATGAGATATTTGGATTAGCTAATATATGTTTGGGTGGAATGTGGTAGTCCCATCTCCATTTGGTTTCCATATTCATTAATAAGAAATTCATTCCCTCGGTATTTGATGTGTAAATGTATTAATTTATATGTGGATTCTATGGCTGATATTTCATGGTATTTCTATTGCTATTTTGTTGGTTATAAGCATGTATTCTAACTGTGATGGTGTAAGGATATCCTCTTTTTTCTACTGGAAAATTAATGAGAAATGTATCTATGACCTAATATATGATAATGTAATGAATGATGTAAGAGAGCAATGCTTCTTGGTGATTCTCAGATAAGTATGAGACCCATATGCTCTGATTTGTTGAATACAATTGTAATTTCCATGTTTGTGACATGTTTGACAAAATTTTAGTCCATTTTGGGGATGGTTGGACTTAGTTGTGGAGTTGGTTTTTGGTTTATTAGCCTTTTCATCATGTGTTTAATGGTTTTTGGAAGTTACAACAAGTTCTGGGCAGTGGCCGAAATTATGAGCTTGAAAAGTGCCTTAATTTTCACAGACTATGGAACAATACTGCTGGAAATAGTCCCTGGATGAAGACATGCAGGCTTGTGCATGCATCTAGAGCCTCCCAGATGCAGGAATTCATATTTTTGCATGCGTCTGAGGTCCAAGAGCTCAAAAGGTCAGTGGGACCCAGGGGGAAAGATGCCTGAATGGTTGGGTTGGATCATGGGGGTGTTATTGTTGATGTAAAAGGTCCGTGTAATGTGTTTATGTCAATTCCACTTCCTTAAGGTCACCTAGCAATTCGAGTTTGATCATAGTAGCCTCTCCTCACATGTTTACCCTGATTGTCCAGTTACTTGGGTAGATGTGGAAAGAGGGTGTTACAAAATAAATTTTAAAACTATCTTTACGAGCATGGGATCCAACATCTTACAATTGTGCCTTATAATACTTAACAAAATAGTGTAGCCTAAAGAATGAATAGGAGAATCTTAAATATGGTGCATTAAATGACACTTTAAAAAAATATTAAGCTAATTCTCTAGGATGATGTAGTTCTATGTGAAATTTATATTAAAAATATATGTCCATCTCACGCTCTCAAAACTAAGACTCCCTATGAAATGTGGTATGGCCACATTCCTGTGGTGAGGCTTCTGAAGGTTTTTGGTTCCACCTGATATTCCTTGATACCTAAGGAACAAAGAAATAAAATTTGTGTAAGGAGTCGAAAATGTATATTCTTGGGGTACTTGAATACCTCCAAAGAATATCATATCTATGATAAAGTAAATAAGAAATTTATATTTTCTAAAGATGTATTTTTTCTTGAATCTTCCAAGACCAACAATGTCATTGAGTTACACCTTGATCACCTGGAAAAATTCAAACATGCAAAATATTTTTAGTAATCTGATAATGATATTCCATGTCTTGATGGGGGGATCCATATCCTGGATCAATATATGGGATCTTCTTCTCAAACACTCTCTCCCCCTAATGAAGCTCCAACCATTGATCAAGAAGACACTTTGAGTGATGTGATTGAGAAAATTGGAAGGCCAAATAATAATTAGAGAAATTATTTTAATTGTAATAAAAAATAGCTCAATTATCGATGGGGGTGTGACGGGAAATTTAATTGGTTAAATTATTGTACATTAAATTATCAATCGGGGATTATAAATTGATGAAGTGTCAATAAAATATATGCAGAAGTACACTCCACTTAATCAACCAAAGGTAACAAAATTATTTTATTGACTGATTGTTAGGGTCCTATAATAATAGGATTCATAATTTTGAATTGACTATGACTAGTCTTGTAATATGTACATACTTTGATTTCTGCAAATTTGTTTTCCCATATTAAAAAATGTAAAGAGGGTAAAAGTCCTAAAAGAAAAATCAAAGGACTAAAAGAAAAATATCAAAAAATAATATAAAAAATTAACCCCACAAAAAAAGAGATAAGAAAGATCATGAAAGTGATGCGAATTCAAATGCCATTACTTTTTACTTTACGTTGCAAAATAAGATTATATACAACTTGTCAAAAATTCCACAATCCATGACAGTCAAACTGCTTAATCTTGATTACTAATGCTTTAAATTTCATGCTCATAGATAAAGAATAAAGATCTATCCAAACTGTTTAATCTTAGCAGATCAGTAGTTAGGTAGAGAATAATAATGAGCTCAACAGTTTAATCTGAGCCATTGGAATTAATAAAGTTAGAACTAGATGATTTTCTTATTTAAAATAAAAAAAATAAGGGTCTGAAAGCTCATATGCACCCAAATATATGAAGAAAAAATGTTAGGGTAGATGATGGGTAGGAAGAAGTAGTTTTCACAAGGCATGGATAACAGAAATTTATCATTTCATATTTACTAACTTCCTTCTAAATTAATTTCCCTTGTAAAAATACCCCTCCCCTTTATAATAACCCGGCATGGGATGGCATTGAAATACCTTACTCTTACCTTTTCCTTTCCACCTAGGATATAGAGTGATGGATGCCCAATTGGGCACCCATGACTTGTTCTGAGAAGCAACAGTCGATGGCTTGGATGCATGCATGGATAAATATGGATGGATAGATGAGGGATCACCTTAACCTCACTGGACTACTACTACTCAACATAATTCCTTCTCTTGTAGAAACGAGATTGACCTCATCCTTGACTTGATTTACTGCTTCATTCTAGTCGAGGGAGTCATGCCCAAAATTTTTATTAGACCAGGAAGATCAGTAGGGTACGACACTATTAGAATCCCTTACCTTCCCTTGTTTCCAATCCACCCCATTTGATGACCTAGAACTGATAGCCCTCACTTGATTAATTAATCGCTTAGGAAGTATTGCTATTAAAAACCCTTCTTCTCTTATAAGGAATGGATGGATGGATCAATAAATACTGGTACCACTAAGAGTATTCCGGACAAGCCTTGCCCAGGATATGTTTCTTCAGGATTACTACTGCTTGAGACCAAGAGCCTTGAACCTTGACCTTTTAGGATGATCTCCTAACCACCCTTGTACTAGCGGAGATCGTGGAACTATCAGATGGATGGATTATCAATAGCCAGAACTTATGAGACATGGCTGGATGGATGGTCAAGCAGAGAGCCTTATGTTGGATGGGCTTCTGACTAATCTCTAGGAGATGCATGTTCACACTTTATTTATGAATATTCGGAGTTATCACTACTATTAGGACCCTCTCCTCAGAATAGGATCAGACCAACCTTCTCTTACCCCTTCATCCTAGTACCAATCAGCCTGAATTACCACTTTATAGTCTTGGTTCCACCTTATAGAACTTAGACCCTATTAGCAACCCTATATCGATTCGATGGAATCGCTTCATGGGAACAACGATGAACAACCCTTCCCTTATCAGAACTAAATCTCGTTTACTTTCTTACTGTTGCCTGAATCTTAGGGCGATGGAGGGAGTGTTTATGCAAAACCCATTACTTTATCTTACATATAGTAGTTCAATCATTACCTCATCCCGATAGAGTGATTTAAGTGACTGATTGGAATCTGATGCTGATGCTTCTTATGCTTATGCTATTAGCCGGTGAGTGAGATTCTCTCTTGTGCTGGCTACTTCTTACTTGGTGTTTATTAGTGTTCTCTTAGAGAGCTTAGAGAGAGTTGACGAAGCTTCCTTGGTGTTGTTTTCCCAGTAAAAGAGTGATTCCCTAGGAGGTGATAAGTGTGTTCTTAATATGCAGAGAGTAGAGCTTTCGTTGGGTTTCCTATCAAGGGATGGCCTCATAGGTTGGACTATTCAAAAGATATAGAGTTAAGGAGTTTCAATTCCTAATAGCAACATAAGTCTTAATTGTAGTGTTTATTCCTTCCTTCCGGCAACAGCTAATCCTCAGTCCATCTGAAGAGAAGATCTTGCCTCCAAGTAGCTCCTATCCAGCCAAAAAACTCTAATTAGCCAATGAAACTAGAAATTCCATCCCACATAGTGAAGGAAGGGTGGGCTATAGCTAGGCCATCCGGGGCAGTAATAGGAATTTCGTTGTTCCACTCCCACCGGGGTTTCAATAGGACGAGTTGACTTATCTTCTGCTCACTCCTTCGGGACCTAACCAATGTGGATATTAGTTGTTGAAGTACATATTCTTATTTCTGGAGCTACATCCAATATGATCGCTCCCTCTGGAGGCACTCATGACATGCCTTCCTTACCTCTGGCATAGGCACCCCACCCACCACCCATGCTACAGGCTAGGCATACCACCTGGAAATTACTTAGGCATACCACCTACCTAGCATATTACACATACCACACCTACCTTAGTATATTACTTATGGTGCCTACCCTAGTCAGGCTATAACTGCTATAATGACCCTTTTCCTATACCTTTTGGGGTGGGGGCCTTACATTACTAGATTAGTGGGGGTGGGTCTAAATAGGGTGCCTTTTAGGGATATATGGGTCCAGTATTTTTAGGGAGATAGGTTGGTTGAGCGATAAGGATCTGTCCTTAGCAAGCCAAGCCATCCAGCCAATAAAGAAATCCATGAGGGAAGGGGGCTCAAACTTCTACCAAGGGAAAAAGGAAAAATAGTAGCTAAAATGTATCAAACCTCGGCCAAGGGAGAGAAGGTTCCTTATGAGGGAAATGAGATTAAAACCTCTTCCAAGAGAAAATGGAAAAATTATTAGGGAAAGGTGTTCAAAGTGCCGCCAAAGGGAACAAACAAAGAAGTACATTGATTGGATTCAAGAGAGAGTAATTACATATATAATATATGCATTTTGAAAGTGTACTCGACTAATTTAAATGCATTGAGGATGCGTAAGCATGGCTGGACCATAGGCCTGGTAGGGACTCACTATTCATATGGTGAGGGTGAGGGTGAACCAGCGAAACTCTCGACAACGGGAGAGGTAGCTTTAAGCAGTCTCGCCCGACCCAAGGAGGGTGAGGTAGCAAAATTGAAGAACTAAAGGCCCGGTAGGGACTCACTATTCATATGAATATCCCTATGAAAGGACTTTGACTGACCCGACCAATCTATATATCTAGCCAGGGAAGGGAAGGATGGAAAGCCAGAACATCAAGGAAAGAAAGTAGTTTTCATCACCCCAGTCAATACCAATAACGATTCAAGGTGACTGGCTAAAGGAATACTTATTCCTTCCTTATGTGGGACTTGGATTGGCTTTGATCCTCTACTTTGCTACTCAATAAGATATTCTTGAAGGGAAGGTGCTTCTAGTCAGTAGTCATTGAATGAAGTCAATAGATAGATACCAGTAATTGTTGGGATGGGATACTAAGCTACTCGGTTGGACTTATTGGCTACTACTTGGTTGGCTCTCGGTTATAGAAAACATCTTAAGTTATTATTTATTTATTAATTGGGTGCCCTTTCAAATAACTAAAACAAAAGTACTAATTAGCCATTTGTTTTAATTTCTATTTTTTGAAATAAAATTCGACCAATAAAATGGATTTTATTTTTGATGAACCATGCCCTTTCAAATCGTTTCTAAATAACTGGTACATCATTTCCCCCTTAGCCAGAGATAAGGAACACTTAACCACTAGACCAGAGCATGGAAGAAAGTATGACTCATCATAGGCACTCAAATGAACTTTCTATTACTTCAAATTGGTATTTCATGAAGGTTTTTCCCTTACTACATTCATTTTTCCCTTACAAAAACCCCGTCTCCTTAGTTAAAAAGCATATTTACCTTTGGAAAAGTAAAATTCCCTTTAAAATTCAATACATCCCCTAAAATATACTTATCCTAAGTATTTTTTTTAAATAATGTTGGGTCCCACTATGAAAAATCCTTCCCGATATCAGTTTTTACATTAAACTTAGTGTATTTTATATCCAAATGATAATACATTCTTGCATCATATTTCATATTAACCCTTAATTAAATTAATTTATATTCATATTAACCCCCCCATTTATATTAATCCATTTTTTAAATATTAACTCCCGTATATACACCTTTACCCTGTATATATTAACTCCTGCTAATATAAAGTCCTGATCCCAATATATTAAACCATTGCATATGTATTATTAATCCCCACATACATATTCCCCGGTCCCTTTACATATCACATAACCTAAAACCTGGGCCCCACATCTATCAGATCCCCAATGAATTCCTCCCATTCACCTATCTGTCCGATCGTTATTCCTCAGATTCGATGACCTATAGCTCCTATCGCATCCCCGATCATACGAAATTTATCGATGTTGAGACCTTGCGAAATAAGTGGTTTTCACGTCCCCGCTCCATGCTACATGGAAGCATTTGGTTGTATCGCATCCTCTAAAATAATACCGCCTACCAGCTTTTGTCGATGTGAAAACTATAAGCTTGTTTTTTATGCCTATTAGGAAAACCACTGCTCCCATTTGAATTTATCCCGCACATTAAAGTTGAATAAATGCTGGTTAAAAACACATAAAGTTGCATTTTGCAAGCCTTTTCACCATTTCTGTTACATTTTTTCACAAAGAGAGCTATTGCCAACCTATCCTAGAGCTAAACAACGCTTCCGACCTTGTTTTAAGCTAGATTTCAACAGAATTCAACCTTGTTACTACTGAAGCAGCTGCACAACCAGGTCGAAGCTCTATCAAGACCATTGAAGCTTCAGAAAGCCTCCGCTGCCTCAAAGAACCTTTCTGCAAGCAGAAAAACCTTCGTTCTCCATGTATTCCTAAATACCAAGGCTTGACTACTTAAGCTAAAAATAAAGTAACAAGTAATTGAACCAGTCTAGGAGTTTTGCAGATTATAGAAAGCCATTGATTCTTCCCAAACCCTTCCGTAGACTATAATAATCTTCGAGAGGTGCTCCTAAAGGCCTGAGACTGTCTTTCTAAGCCCAGAGAGTAATCAATTGATTAAAATTAACAAAAAAAATGGCTCCCCAAGGAATTTTAACAATAAATACCCTGCAACCTCCAGTTGTGGATGTAGAACACACTCCCTTAGCAGACGGAGATTTTAAAATTAGTGACCCTGTCACTGAGTTTAACCTCCTTGAGCTCCACTTCTAGAACCATGATAAATAAATTGACCAAACTGATGATGTTTTCCTTTGGTAGTCAAATTTTCCCAAGTACATTGTCCCATAGACCTTGTAGTGTCCAGAGGTCATCAAAATTTGTCAAACGAGTTATATGCCTGATCAAAGAGCCATTATAACCCTTGGAAAAGAGATTTTATTCACCATCACACTAGAATCAATAAATCAGATGCTGCAAATTCAACCTAGGCCTGATGAAACCCCACTATTTATTGAGACCCTTACTCAGTTGTATCTGAATCTGGAGTTCCCAAAGAGGTTCTAGATGTAGTATTCCCAAATAGAGAATGCAACAATAGAAAGCATATTTGCAGAAAAATAATGTAGTTCATCTAAGATACAATAGGAGGCCAATAAATAGGCCTTTCAAATTTATTTACAGTAGAAAAATAGATTTATAATGAGGCCCATAACACGCACAACTGGAAATACAAGTCATCAATAGAAGAAAATTTCTCAAAAGAGGTGCTGCAACCATATGTATAGATTGGAAATTTCCTTACAAAAAAATTTTATTGGGCTGAAAACAACTGTTGATTACACTTTAGATCTAGAGCATATAAGTGCATGAAAATTCAGATCTATAATAGATCCATACACTACATAGGCTCATCTTTCAATCCCCCTTGGGGTATCTAGAAAAACACCATGTACATGAAGTAGATCTGAGATCTAAGTTGCAGATCTGCAGAAATATTTAGATATTTAGAAGTATTCAAAAACATGTAGGTCAGATCTGATATGAAAAAGGAATAGATCACCTCCAATGGATCTCCAAAGTGAAGGGAAGATCCCCAACACTTGAAAACCAACTCTATAGATGTTATGCCAAAACACCCTGCAACAACACCTACAGGAATAATGCAGATCTGGAAGCAAAACTATGTTGTAGGGTTTAGAACATGGTTGGCCACATGCCAAGATCAGATAATGAAGCTCATGATGTTCAACACTCTCCTCCCAATGGTTTAGAAGCCTTCCCCACTTAAAAAGGAGCACTAAAATGGTCTAGATCAGAGTAGATATAGCCTCGACTTGCTACAACTTTCAAAGACAACCAAACCCTCAATAGGATCTGTGTTGTAGTTTGAAGAAGAAGTTTGGCCTTCATCAAGATAGTGGACTATGCAATACAAGACTCTCCAAAGAGCTAATCAATGGGAAGAGGTGGGATTCTCGATCAGGAACACCTAGTGCTAAACATCACTATTCTTATTTAAACAATAAGAGAATGATGCATGTCTAAACAGAAAATATATTCAGAAATAGATAATCATCAACAACCTTCTCATGCTGCCATCCTATTCCTTATATGAGCTGAGAACTTGTAAACCCTAAACCACTTTCAATGATATCACTTCTTTCACACAAGCCATCTCCATCTAAAACTACGTTGTGCCTCATTGATGGCCACTCCTCCAAGACAACGTTGTAGATTTGGTCAAGGTTGACCCAGTCAAAATATCCAGCCCCTTTCACACCTAAAGGTGCTTTCTTACATAGCCAAGATTTAGCCTTTTTCACATTTGGAATTGATTTATTCTTTATTAGGAATTTTATGGACCTCCTTTACACTTTTATTCATTAAACAAAGAAAGAAAACAAAAATGAATATTCCAATTAGCTTAGGAATAATTAGGAATATTACAGTCCTCCTCTCCCAAATGTTGCTTGTCCTCAAGCAACTGACAAGGTGAGTGCTGCATCTCTTCTCCTCCTTCATTGGTGACACCAACATGTGATAAGCTTCGTCCATAAGCTAAGTGTTTGCCAATATAGCCCTCCATGAATTTTTCCTCCAAATTTCTCATGAGATGGAAATAATCCATCCCATAAGGAGACAATAGCTCAAATGAAACAAACATGGTTTTCCCAATGTCCTCCCTGAAACATGTATTATAAGACACATAGAGAGTCTCCATCCCATAGGGCACATGCATACCTCTCATACTCCCTCCATATATTCCCATAAAAAGTAGAAGTACATCATCAATGTATGGGAGTAAAAATATGTACAAACAAACAGAAATTTGTGCATACGGAGGTGGGTCATAGTCCTGTTAGCCACCTATAAAAATTTGTCATATCAAATGGTGGCTAAATTTTTTTTAGCCTTCAAGAAGCAATTCATTTCCAAAATTGTGAGTTCTTGAAGTCTTATGATAATCTTTACCCTTTGAGTTAATCTTCACTGTTGTTTCACTGTTAATCTTAAAGAACCTACTGTTCACCAAGAGAAAACTGCTTATAAAACTCCATTTCTCATCATTACACTTCTTCATTTCCTTCTCCATTTCATCCATAAACCATTTCATTTTACTTCTCCTTCCCTCAAATTCCTCTTTAAAGCCTTGTGAAATCCCTTCATAAGGTTTAAAAACCCTTTTCTCCCTTATCGAAACCCTTGAAAACCCTTCAAAAGCCTTTATTTTGGCCTAAAACCCTTCATTTTTCTATAAAGGCCTTAAGCCCCTTTCGGCGTTAAGCCCCAGCCCCTTTTCCACATATGACCCGCACTGTGACCAAGCATGAAGCACTCATTGCATCGCAAATATTCATCACATCGCAGTCACAATTCCCTTTATCCTTTTCTTTTTTCCTCCTCTGATGCCGATCCCCCGATTGAATCTCAGCCGTCGAATCCACAAGAACTAACGCCCGAGATTCAATCATGCTCCGTCCATAGCCCTCTGACATGACACCCACCAATTAAATCTCCACCGTTGATCTCTCATACCGATCCGATGGCCAATGCTTAGTTGCACATTGCAAATTCTAACACCCCGGTGCTTTGGCCTCTTTCCTTTTCTTCGATGCGATGTAATAACAATCGTTAATTCCACCAGATCCGAGGGTTCGTGCGTCATCACATCGTGCTCATCCATCACATGATCCTCCACCATCCCGACCTCCTATTAAATCTCCACCGTCGATCTCCCTTAGATCGGACGGTCCGCGCTCAATCTCATCATTGCCTTTCTCCCCTCCCCTCGCACCATTTCACGTCTTGCGCAATTCTGCGATGCAATCTCCGCCGTTGATCTTCTCAAATCCAGCGGCCCACAATACTTATTCTTTTCAAATCCCACCCATCTCTTTCTCCCCCATCGACAGATCTCGACCGTCGATCCTCATGATCCGACGGCTCCCATTGATCCTTCCTTCCGCCCTTTATAAAATGGTGGGCCCTCCCTTCTCCTCGTTTTTTTCCAAATTCCTTCAAAACCTTACCTTTTCTATATTTTTTGTTTCTCGACAAATATATTTTTAAACGAATCCTAACCGTTGATCCACATAGATCAACGACCATCTAGCCCCATCCTTCTGGCAGTTCATTTTTCCCTTCCCTTCTTCCTTTCAACATTATCCGCTCCCCCTTAAATCTTGACCGTTTGTTGTGAAGATCCAGTGGTCGAGATTTAACCTGATGGACCTGGCTCCTTTGGGACCTACCTCCCACCTCATAAAAAACCTACCCACTCACGTGTTGCCACATGTATTCCACTATCACCCCTTCCGTGCAACTTTCTCGTCGCATGTGATCCTCACCGTCGGATCTGGAGCCTCCGATTCGATGGAGGATGATGCGTTTTGCATTTTTTTGCGCCCGTGAGTTAACACCAAAAAATTACGTGAAATGGGTGATATTAGGAGGGATAGGTGTCAGCAGCTGTATGGAATCGTGAAATTTTTTTGAATACCGCTCACCCCCCCCCAGCGCAACACGAAAACAGTTGCCTGTTTTCCTCTATATTGCTCCCTCTGCCAACATTGCTTTTTCATCTTTTAATCCTGGCCATCGATCTCTGAGATCGGACGATCCCATTTTAATCTTGCCCTCGTTTCACTTTCCACCCTGATTTTCTCCCAAAGCATTTTACCAAGCGATCTCGACCGTTGATTATTCTAATCCAACGGATCCGATTCTCCCTCACGCCCAAAACCTCCAAAGCAGTTTAAACCTATTTTTCGCAGGATTTATATAATTTTTGTTTGTTTGTGTAGGTTATATGGGGTTTTCCCACTGTTTTAAAAATAAAACGAAGGCCAGGAATGGAGATTCCTAACCTTAAGTACAGGAAGGGATCCAAGGAGTTCTTCATCAAAACAAACACCTCCACCTGTGTAAACATTCTGCGCGCCTGCAAACAACAAAAACAGTGAACATAAATTAAATAAAAGAGTATCAGTGTCAAAGGTGAAGTTCAGTGCATAAGTGAAGAATTAAATATTTTAAATCAGAGTTTAAAGGTATTAAGGGACAAACTCAGGAATCAAAGGCCTAATCCACAGATAAAGATAGTATCAGAGAATGAAGACCCGAATACAAAGATCCAAGCTAATTAAGCCTAAACACAAACTAAAATGCAGATTAAAGTGTTTAAAGGTTAAATTGAGAAAAATATCAGTAAAGAGGCCTCAAATGCCACATTAGAGGCCAAAATATCCTCTTCAGCTACCAAAGTGCCACCTGCGGCTTTCAATAGATTAGAAGAAGGCATATTTATTTCCTAGTCAGTGATATTTGTTCCAGAGTTATTGCCAGCTTTCCTAAAAGAGTTTTAAAGTCAACAAAATCTGCCAAATAGCTTAATACTTAATGAAAACCCATTAATACAGAGGAAATATCAGAAATCTTCTCTATTGAGTTTCTTAAAGGTAGAGAAGCATTAACTTGTATTAATTGAACCTAGAAACCCTTCATTCTATTCCACCTCTTCATTTTCTTATAAAATCTCCTTGAGGAGCACATGGTTGGTTGTTGGAATTTGATGTAATACTTGCTGCTTGAAATTTTATGCATGTAAATAGTTCTCAGAGGTTGTTGAAGCTTTGTTTGTAATCAAAGAAGTTAGGCTGAGAAGAGAAGTTGTTGTTGTACTAAAAAATTGGCCTTGAAGTATGTAACTGGATTGACATCAATACACAAGCTGATTCATGGGATCCTGGTCTATACCATTGGTGATGTGCCTCTCATTGTACTTGTTTTCCTTCTTATTTTTTCCATAAAATTGTTCATTTTTCTCTGATAAAGAACAACAAATATAGAGCTAGGATTTACTCTTAAAAGTACCCTACTCTCACTGATAAGATTTATCTTTATGTTTTCCTCCAATTGTGTTTTTTAAGAATGATTTAATATAGTAAAAACAATCAAGGAATGTTGGTGAGCCCATGTATTACTTTGTAAACTCTAAAAATTGTTCTTGAATGCTATTTTCATTACATTCTAAGTAGAGTTGGACTAGGAAAGTTTATGGTTTGCCCTATCTTCTAGTTCTTTCTCCAAAGGTTGTTTGAAAGTTTCCCTAAGAGTATGCTGAAAGCAGATCTAGATTTTAATGATATCTTGCTTGATCTTAAGCTACACTTTTTTTTCTTATATGTTTTCATCCTTTCTGAAAGTAGTCATGTGGATTACTGGATTGTTTGTCTGAGAAGTTAGCTTTAATATAAGCTTGTCCAAAGAAGTCTATGGTTAGCCCTGTCCTTTGGCTGGTTTCGAATAGTTGCTTAAAAAGGCTTTTCTTGTTTGGAAAGTTCATAAATCCTTGTTGAAATTATTGGATTTTTCCACCTTCACAACACTTTAATGTTCCATTCCATCATTTAATCTAAAGCATCTTTTGATATAGATGACTTGCCTCATGGACCACTCTTGAAATTGTTGCACAATTAAAACCCTTTATGACTCCATAGCCCAATGGATTAAGTGTTGTTTCATACCTATCCTATCAGTTGAACCTTTTTTTTATTATTCACACCTTTACCCCTCTGAAACCCTTTCATTTTCAGGACTTTCCACTCAATTAAAGATCATACCCAACCAAACAAACAAAAAACTTTGTTCTTAATAACTAGCCTAATATCACATTTTCAAACCTTAAAATATAAATCAATATTTGCACTTATAGAGAGATCCCTCTCTAGATTCAGGAGGGCTAGATCCTAAAATCCCAAAGTGGTTCATATGTTGGCTCTACAGCTTTGTATTTTCCAATCTTGCAAACTACAGAGACCTAACAAGTCCCACATGTGGAACCGGCATAGTGCACCTCATGCCTGCATCAAATCAAGATGTGGTAAGTGGTTTTCTCACCACTTACTTGCTGTCCATGTCATCTCACTATGGCTAAAAGTGTGAGATATATTTGGTGCCTTAGGAATGTACCCATCATGAAAAAAAATCTCCCTTTGTCCACCAAGGGAGTGGCCAAGTTCAGAAATTTCTGTGGCCAAAGGTTGGCCATGAAGTTCATAGGATAGAATACTCCTCCTTGGAGTCATGGCCTACATAAACATGGGGAATTAATACATACTATCAGAAAATAAAATATGATTTACATGAGTATGTTCTTCACCAACAATTCTCCTCATACAAATGGACTGGTGCATAAACCTATATCCTCTCTCAAAAGAAGGAAGAGATGTCTGAAATAACTCTTTCATAGGGTCATGTAGCTGTCCCAACTCCACATGGTTCATGCATTCTTGAAAATTCTGATGTAGTTCTCCTTCAAAGCCTTCCCAATCAAAGCTCCTCATGATGATGTTGTAGATCTTCATGGAATATATGTGGCTGAAACAAAACTCTTCATAAGATCTTTGTAGCAACTTCCCCTTGAGCTTGGAGGCTCTAGAAAAGAAGATCCTACCATGATTATAGATGAATCCCTCTTGGACTAAATATCCATCTTCATGCAGTTGGTCATCAAGTATCATAAAAGTGTGAAGATCCTTGGAATAATCCACCAACAGTTGGGATTTCCAATATGGATCTAAACTCCCCAACAATGACAGCATTGATGATGTATCAACTGAAATGTCTCTCATGTGGCTGCCCTCCTCCTTGACATCTCCCATGCCAAAGGTATATTTTGGAAGTCCATTCCTTCCATTCTTCTCCTCCCACAGCTTAGAATCAGAAATGAGAGTGGCTGATGATGATAAGGGGAGAAAATCTCTCTCTTCCTTGAGTCTACCTAAGACTCCCTGCATTGTATCATTGTATTCCAATGCTACCATCCCTCTTGGATCTAAATTTGGAGCATCATGTTGTGAGACATCTCCCACAAAAAATGAATCAGGTGGCCTCCCAAGTGGTTTGCCACTAGATAAAAGTGTCCCATGCAGCTATCTCATGAGCATGATAGATGGGACTGTAAGGTCCTTGCTTCCGCTGTGAAAATCTATTGTTGTTCTTTGTGTGGAAGTGGTATGTGAGGGGTATGTATGCATGCCTTTGATCATTTTAGTTTCACCACTCTTCTTGTCCACCCATTCCATTTGAAAATCCTCCCAATCATTGGTGACTTTTCCCAATGTAATCAACCATTGAATGCCCAAAATCACATTAGTGTTAGGTATGTCAACCACAAATAAGTGATCAACCAATGTATAAGTCCTCATGGTGACTAAAAGTGATGGCACATAATGCATGCATTTCATTGTTCTATATCCTTGGAACAAAACAAAGAATCCATCAAAAGCATCAGTGGGTATTTCCCTCCTCTGCACTAGTTGGGCATCAATGAAATTGTCAGTAGCCCCACTATCAATGAACATAGAAAACCTCTAATTCAAGATGGAACCTTGAACTCTTAAGGTAAAGTACTTAGGTACTCCTCCCAAATATGCAAGAGCCCTTCCAATAGGAGAAAATTATCCATTCCCATCTCCTGATGGTGTTGGCTCTCCTCCTGCAGCGTTAGCATTGTGACCTCTTCTTGGTTCATCTTCTTCTTCCTCATCATCATATGCAAAGACTTCTATGTAATGTGCTTTTCCAGCATCACATGTATGTCTAGGTGCCCATGATTCTTGGCAAGTGAAGAAAATCTTCCTTCTTCTTAGATCTCTTTGGACTTCATCATCAAGAGGATTCTTGTATGATCTCTCCTTGGAAGGAGCAGCCTTTTCTTCCTTTCCCTTTGAAGGAAAAGAGGGCTTATGCTGAAAGCTTGCATTTGATTTTGGCAAGGCATATTAAAGGTCTCTAGCCCTTTCAATATCATCATGAAGGGTAGTGGGCTTGGTAGATTTGACCAACCCATGAAGAGGTTCATATAAACCATATATGAACATGTACACCCTTCTTGCTACAGGAAAATTAGGAACCATAACAGATAATTTTAAAAATTCAGAAATGTAATATTTTGTATTACCTGATTGTTTCAACTTTCCAAGGCTCATGAATGGTGCCTCTGGATCTCTTCTATCAAATCTTTCCACCAACATTCTAGTGAACTCTCAATAAGTAGTCACATTGGAGTGACCCAATGTAGACAAGCCATGGAACCACCAATCATGTGCTTCACCTTCAAAGTGCAGTGCTATAATATTAATAGCCTCCATCTCTGGAACCTTGTTCAACTAAAAGTAGATGTTAAGTTTTTCTACCCAAGATTTGGCAAAACACTTGGATGACCCATCAAAATTGGGTAAAAATAATCTTCCCATAGAGTGATGTCGATCATGATTCTGAATGAATCCACCACCTCTATGATGATGCCCTAGTCTTCTTTTTTCCTTTATGTGATCAAAATCCTAAAAAATCAAGTTATATTTGAATCTCTAATTTTGAGACTCATATTCTTCAAAATAGTCTTCAAGGGATTCATTCTCTTGAAACCCTTCATTTCCCACAGCCAAAAAGCTATGCATGGTAGAGCATTGGGAAACTTGTGGCTGATGCACTAGTTGATCATTCCAGTGGTGAGACATGCCAAAGCCTTCTCCAAGATGAAATTCTTTAGGGGATTCTTTGATTCTGTCTAATCTCATCTCTTTGATCTCTCTAGGAAGATCTTGCATGGCTCTAAGAAGGATCTTAGGAAAATCCTTTTCTTCTTCTTCACTTCCAGATATAGGGGCTTTACCCTTGTCTTCATTGTCATTTGTGTAATCAAATTTCTTCTTCTGTCTTCTCTTTAGATACCTCTTCTCTCTGTCAGTAAGGGGTTCTTCTTCATCAGAAGACATATTGGATTCTTAGAATGCACAGGCTGTGCCAAGATGATGCTCTGATACCACTGTAGTATTCCCAAATAGAGAATGCAACAATAGAAATCATATTTGTAGAAAAATAATGCAGTTCATCTAAGATACATCTCGAGGAAAATAAAGAGAACTTTCAAATGTATTTACAGCATAAAAATATACGTACAATGAGGCTCATAAGATGCACAACTGGAAATACAAGTCATCAATGAAAGAAAATTACTCAAAAGAGGTGTTGCAACCATATGTATAGACTGGAAATTTCCTTACAACATAATTTTATTAGGCTGAAAATAACCATTGATTAAACTTTACATATAGAGCATATAAGTGCATGAAAATTCAGATCTATAATAGATCCATACACTATAGAGGCTCCTCTTTCAATCCCCCTTGGGGTTTCTAGCAAAAAACCATGTACATGAAGTAGATTTGAGATCTAAGTTGAAAATCTGCAGAAATCTTCAAATATTCAGAAGTATTCAGAAACATGTAGATCAGATCTGATATGAACAAGGAATAAAACTCCTCCAATGGATCTCAAAAGTGAAGGGTAGACCCCCAATGCTTGAAAACCAACTCTATAGATGGTATGCCAAAACACCCTACAACAACATCTACAGGAATAACGCATATCTGGAAGAAAAAATTCACTGTAGGGTTCAGAACATGGTTGGCCACATGCCAAGATCAGAAAATGAAGCTCATGATGTTCAATATTCTCCTCCCAATGGTTTAGAAGCCTTCCCCACTTAAAAATGAGCACTGAAATGGTCTAGATCTAAGTATATCTAGCCTCCACTTGTTGCAGCTTTCAAAGACAACCAAACCCTAAACATGATTTGCAATGTAGTTGGAAGAAGAATCTTGGCCTTCAGCCAGATAGTGGACTATGCAATACAAGACTCTCCCAAGATCTACTCAATGAGAAGAGGTGGGATTCCCGATCAGGAACACCCAGTGCTGAAAAACACTATTCTCAGCTAAACAAAAAGAGAATGATATATGTCTAAATAGAAAATATATTCAGAAATACATAAGCATCAACAACCTTCTCATGCTACCATCCTCTTCCTTATATAAGTTGAGAGCTTGCAAACCCTAAACAACTTTCAATGAGATCACTTATTTCACACAAGCCATCTCCATCTAAAAATACGATGTGCCTCATTGATGGCCACTCCTCCAAGACAATGTTGTAGATTTGGTCAAGGTTGACCCAGTCAAAATATCCAACCCCTTTCACACCTAAGGGTGCTTGCTTACATAGCCAATATTTAGCCTTTTTCACATTTGGCATTGATTTATTCTTTATTAGGAGTTTTATGGACCTCCTTTACATTTTTATTCTTTAAAAAAAGAAAGAAAACAAAAATGAATATTCCAATTAGCTTAGGACTAATTCGGAATATTACACCAGATATTTCAAAAATTCATCCCCTCATCAGTAGAAACTCCCAAAACTAATCCTCCTTATGCAGCAGCTATATTTTCTGAAAGAAGCAAGTAGATCATATCAATGATGTCTTGTGTTTTGGGTTATTTCACTGATGAGCATGTTGATGCTTCAGTCTTAGGTTTCCTTTCTATTTTCTCCCCTGGTCATGCTCCTGCTACCATATTCAATTCTTCCCAGTACTTATTTGATACAATCCATGAAAAATTTGTTAAAATGCCTGAAGAAGGTGTCTTCAAGTATTCATCTATTGTGTTCCACATGTTTCTATACTTTCAACCTGAAATATTTGTTATTAACATTCAGAAACTGAATGTTGAAGATAATCCACAGTCATTAATATTTTGGACTTCCTTAATCAGGAACGGTTCAACAGAGTTCACATACATAGACTTCATTGACTCATTCATCCATCCTATTATCAACATGCTAAACAACAACATTCAACCACGAGTCAGTGATGATATAAAAAAGGTCTTGCAATTATCAGAACACAGTAGAATAGGATATTGGACCTTTATCAGAACCACACAGAGATTAGGGTATATGGATCTAATCTCTTTCCATATAAGCTGCCCAAATACATCCAAATGAGGTTATTTTCACTTGAATATATCAGGTAGATCCTTCACTCTGATGAAGTAAATTTCTTGTTAGCCAAAAAGAAGACATAGTTTAAGATAAATAATCAAATTGGTCCTTTTATTTGCAACAATAGAGGTGCAGGTCAAAAAGAAGAAAAATATTTGCAGGAATTTAAGTTCAGTCAAAGTTTCCAATGGTATTATGATCCTTTAGGAGTTATTAGAAAAATAAGGATTAAATTCAAATTAACTCCTTATGTACATCAATCCAAGTCATACATTGAGAAGTACTCCACTCAGTCCGAATGGTTGGAGAAAAATTTGAAAGAGGTATAGAAGCAAGGTGATACTAGTTCCATCTTGCAGACTCTAGGCCCACAGGATAGGCACTCTAAAAGAGTCAGAGAAGAAGGATCATACTCAACTGAAACTACCACTAAAAAAAAAATTAAATTGATGTATAGGAAGAAGCCCAAATTAAATCCTGTAACTAAACAAGTGGAAACTATTGATATCATTGATACAGATACAGTGGTAAAATACAATGCTCGTCCAGTAGTTTCAGAGGAAACTCACCAACCTTCAAAATCTAACACTTAGATTATTCAGAAGCAACATAGTGTTGAAGTGTCTTCATCTAGTAAACTAGGAGAGAAAGAACATGATATTATGCAGAAGTATTAAAAAATAAAGCTTAGGAATGAGGCATTAAAGGCTGATACATATACCCAATACTGGAAGCATTCACCTAGTGACCAAAGCATATTTCTTTCTGCATTTGACTACAAGACTAGGAGAATGCAGATGAATTTCTTACAGCCCACAGTGAACCATCCCAAATCATCAATAGGTTATAAAAATAAATCATGTGAAGTTAAAGAAAAATATCTTCATCCTATAGACCAGATAGGATTTCACAAGAAAGTTGGTGAAATTCTATATTCTACCATGAAAAACAAAGCCATTAGTGTACAAAATATGCAAAATGCTCTTGAAAACATCATAGGTGAGGTAAAGCTAGAAAAGGAATCCTCACAGGCTAAAGATAGCATAATTAAATCTCTAGAAGATTTGGTTATTGAAGTACGATATGATCCCAAGAATGTTAAAGTTGCAGAAGAACTCATAAAGAAAAAAAATGCAGACATTGTTGAAGTAAAGAAACATCTCAAATTGCCTCCTATTGAACATCCATAGGCCAAAGAAGTATTACAGGATGGAAGCCAAAAATATAAGATAATGAACCTCATTCTTTAGTTAACTACACAATTAATGGAAAATGAGATGGATAAGTTAGTACAGGAGAAAAAGGCCAGCTTAGAAGAAATCCTTGTAACTTTTATTCCTACAGTCACTACAATTGTTCCTTCTACCTTACAAGAATCATTGGATCCATTAGTTCCAATAGCTACAACACTTCCTATTAAATCATCAACTACTCTAGCTACAGAGTCATCTACAACAACAACACAGCCTAGTGATGAAGTAGGTAAAATAGTTAAAGCAATGCAGGAAATGTCCATCTAGAAAAATGAAATAAATAGACTTAAAGAACAGTTGAAAAGTCTGGAGGACGAGAAATTAGTTTAGATCATGCACAAGAATGAAATACATAAAACCAACAGATTCACAGAGAAATTGCAGAAGTTAGAGAAAGAGTTAACATTGAGAGAACCACTTGCTCAAGCTAAGCAGCACTTGTGGGCCAATATCATTGAATATGTCAATGATATTTGGCCATCCATTTAAGTCATTTATGAACAGAAAAATCTAATCAAAGCAGGAGGTGAAGCCATCCAGAAACTCAAAGAAGAACTTGGTAAGAAGCCAGAAGAGGCTAATGAAATCATTAAGTTTTTTAATTCCAAGAATAAGAAAGAATTAGAGGAAATTGGAATTAGTGATAGGAAAAGAAAAATGATTGAAGTTAGAAAGGTGATTTCTAAAATAAACTTTATGGTATAGCTGGAAGAAAATTTTCAAAGCATGGAGATTGCCATAACCAGATTCATGATGAATTTTGATATCCTGAGGCAGAAAGGTCTGCCAAATCCTCTGGTTATTAATGACATATTGATGAGATAAGAGGATTATGACAAGAAAATCAGAGAAGTGACAAAGGAGCAAGCTAACAATTTATCCATGCAAGGAATTCCAACAGGGAAATTACTCTACAAAAGTTTTGAGAACCTCTTTTACCTACAACATGAGGTAAAACATTTATTCATTAACAAGCCTACTTTTGTAAAGTATATATAGGTTGAAGAGATATTCAGAAGGATGGTGAAAGTCAAGTTACCATATGCAGAATTTGGGGGAATTTGATTGATTTAATGTGAGAGTCAAAGTAAACAGAGTAGGCAGTTTAAAGTGAAAAACATCAGCCAGGATAAAATTTAAAAATATCAGTGAAAGGTCAAAGAGTATCACAATTTAAAGAGTATCAAATGAAATATAAGTTTAAATTCAAAGCAGAAGGTTAAAAGTAAATATATATCCAGTGTAAAGGAAAATCAATAACAGCCTTCGTCGAGCGACAGTTAGAGACAAATCGGCAAAAGATCAAAGACGACAAACAACAAAATCAACAAAAAGCAGGGACAACTTGCATTAGTTATATAGTTTTCTCTATATTCTTGCATGAAGATATTTATTTTTCCTTGAATAATTCCTAAAACAGTTTAGGATATTTTGTATTCGTTTTTTGTATAAATACTTCACATTTCGAAGTATTGAGGGTGGATTATGGATTTCTAAACATTTCTATAGATGTACTGATCTAAAACAGAGGGTTCTTTATACCATTTTTAAGTTAGAAAACTGGATTGAGCAATAAAGGCATTATATTACAGGATTCATGTGTTGGGCCACTTCAGTTAAGTACTCTCAATTGTTATTTTTTATTATTTGAAGTTTTCACATACTTGCATGTTTTATAAATCTGAATGTATAACAGGAATATTATTTCAGAATTTGTTTAAAAACACTCTACCTTGAAAATTATTTCACTGTCATGTTTTCTTCTAATATCCATATTAGGGAATTCCTAATTTATCCCTAGTTTCAATTGACCTCTGTCATTTCCCTCATTATCCAGATCCGAGAACACTTCATTTCTCTCTCATCCCGATTGAAACCATTTCATCATCCAAACTAAATATCTGAAGTTATTCAACTATCTTGCCCTGTGAAAACTTCCCTTTAGAACCTTGATTCTGCTCTATTTCTTGACACATTGACTCCATTAGCCCAATGGAATTCATACCTACATTTATCCATCTGAACTAGTGATTCCACCACCAAACCAAACCCAATCAATCTTACATAACTAGCCTAAAATAAACAAAGATAAATCATATAGAGAGAGCCCTCTCTGAGCATTATGAAGGCTAGATCCTAAGCTTAAAAGTAGGTTTGTGGTTACCTCTAATATTCTTTAACACAAAAGACTAACAACCCTGAGAATTATTGGAGTGATAACATACTGGAAACCATACTGTGGAAAATCAGTCATGAGTGATTAAAATAAACCTTAAAGGAAATATTTTTACTTATATTTTCACCTTAAGGTTGTTTTAAGGATTGTTAGTAAAACTTTTCATTAAAAAATAAAATTCTGGCTTCCAGAAGAACCTACTATACCAGGTCTAATCCTGATCCATAACCTGCTATAATAGTAGATAATCTTGACAGAATTTTAAAGAAAAACAAAAAAGTAGAAATTTTAGGAAATAAAATCCATTAATCAAAGCTAATTCACTCCCCAAACAATTATCAAGTTTGCAAGACATTGAATTTGATTTTTATTTTGAGAAATATTTTTTTAGAACTAAATCAGAAAGTTCCATCTATGATAGTGTAATAGATCATGATTTCATTTCATTTATTGAAACTAAAAAGGAGACCGTTTCACTTATTTCAAATCAACAAGCTCTAGAACATTTTGATAAACTTGATGCTTTTGCTGCAACTTTGATTAAGGAAATTGATGAAGCATATTTCCAACATTCTGTTGAATTGTCTGCTTTATCTTCTTATAACCCTAAGCCTTCTACTATTCATTTAGAGTTAGTAAATTAAAATTTATTTATTACCACCTCATCTATTATTTCTACTACACCTCATTCCACAAAATCCTTCATCCCTAAGCTTCCTCTTAAACCTAGAGTTTTATTTCCATCTCCAAACACTTCAATTTCACCCTCTAGCACTGTTGCTACATTTTCAAATACTTCAACATCATTTCCAAGTACATCTTCTAGTATCCCAAGCTCATCTGCAAGTAATTCAACCTCGTCACAAAGCACCACCAATTTACCTCCCAGCCAATCTAGAATCTTAGCCATGGCTGCCAAATATGCCCCATTGGTCCTACCAGCTCAATTACATGCTATTCCCCAAGATTACCAAAGCAAAATCCCTTAATTTAATGGAACTAGTCAATACACTACACAACAACATGTTAACAAAATGACTGATTACTTTGAATTGCATGAAATTAATGAATCTAATGTCCAAATGAGACTATTTTCCCAAAAATTAGCTGGAGAAGTAAAAAAATGGTTTAAAGCTTTGCCTGCCAATCATATTGCTGATTTAGAAGCTTTCCATATATTTTTTATCAATAGATGGGAGAAAAAGAAGAATTCTTTACAAATTTTGTCAGAATATGAACACATAAAAAGAGCACCTAATGAGTCAGTTTAGGACTATTGTACTAGATTCAACAGTATCTATAATGCTATTCCATCAAACATCAAACCCCCACCAGATATAGCTTTAATCAAATTCCCTGATGGTTTTGATATGGATATGTCATACCAATTGAGAGAAAGGAACCCATAAACACTATAACAAATGCAAAACAATGCAGTTAGTGTAGAAGAAAATATTTTAGCTAAGAGAGCCAGAATGAGAAATGAAAGAAGAGTAACAATAAAGGAGGAAACATCCACATCAAATAGTAAAATAGATAATTTAGAAAAATCTATGGAAAAAATTATGGATAGATTAGAAAGTATGGAAAGGAAACCACAATGGGATAATCAACAACAAGATCCTCAAATAACAAATCCAAATTTTAGAAAAATATCAACACTGGTAAATCTAGAGAATCAACAACTGACCAACAAATAAGACCACCTTTTAAAGAGAACTATGCTAAAATTTCTCACCAAAATGAAGAAGATGAAGACACTTAGATTAACTTAATGGGAATCAATGATGATAACACTATTTTTCTTACACAAGAATAACATGAATTATACGAGCTTCAACAATTACAGTTATAATCTGGAGAGTCTTTTGATTATAAGCAAGGTTATGAATTTGCAATTAATGAAGTCCATAAGAAATATAACCTTAGGATTAAGAGAAATGTAGAAGCCCCTATTAAGAAAACTGCTCAAACACAGACCAAGAAAATAGTAGAAGCTCATACCACCAAAGTATTACAGTTTCTCCCTAGGGAAACCTAGCAAAACTCTAGTTCAACTCAGAAAAATTTCAATTCAAATTAGAAAATTTCTAGTCCAAAAATTGCACCAAGTCTTAAAAATGTTGATATTACAGATATTGTTGTTCAACATCAGCTGATCCTCAAAAAACTATTACTTCTAAAACAACAACCTATGTTAAAACAAAAACTTCTGGTAAAACTTTAGTTGATCCTAAAACATATATTACTGATAAAAAATCAACTGATCTTAAAACAACTGCTACCAAAACAACTGTTGAAACTTCAAAAGCTGCCAAAGCTAACACTGCTACTCAAACTGTTCCACAAAAGAAGATTGAAAATAGTAAAAAGGTGGAAACACAAATAGAAAAACCAATTGTAGATAAAGAAAAGAAAAACACTCAAACTATAGTTAGTAAAGAAGAAATAATTTAATTAGGTAAAACACAAGCACCATTCAACATCCAAACTGAAAATACCAATTCCTTTAACAGAGTTGGTAAAACATGATTTATACAAATCACAGATCACTGAAACATTGAACATTATGGAAGGAGAAGACTCTGTAAATATAAATGATGATAAACCAGAACTACTTTTTGGCCTTGAGGTAAATGGAAAACATCAAGAAGGTGGTGTTCCTCCTTTCTACATTAGCTTGAGTATACATGATCAAATTTTACACAATGCTATGCTAGATTCAGGAGCATCCCACAATTTAATGCCAAAATCCATTATGGAAACTTTGAATTTAGATATAAATAGACCATATAAATATATTTTTTCATTTCATTCTAGCAAAGTGAAATGTCTTGGCCTAATAAAAGATTTATGTGTCACTTTAGTCCAATACCCAGGAAAAAGTATAGTCATGGACATTGTAGTAGTTAATATCCCTCCAATGTATGGAATGTTATTATCTCGCTCATGGGGAGAAAAATTGCAGGGATCTCTACAATTAGACATGTCTTTTGCCACAACTTCAGTTTTTGGTCAACCCAAAAAGCTTTACAGAGAGACTCGAATGAAATACATGATCAATATTACAAAACTATCCCATTCAATTTATAAATTATGATATGGATTCATTTTATGTAATTCATGAATAAAAACACATCATTAAAACATAAAAAAGAAGACGTTGACAATGACAATATATTTCATGAATAAATGTGGCACTTAGACTTTGATGGTTTAGTAAAAAAACTAGGAGCAGGAGCAGGATTTTGGATTCATAGCATGGAAAAGAATCATTCAAAAGGTCATGCCTTTAGATTAAACTTTAAATGTACAATCAACATGGAAAAGTATGAAGCTTTAATCTTAGGATTGCATATTGTTAGAAATATATGAGGCAAAAGAGTTTCTATCATGGGAGACTCTGACTTACCTGTAAAACAAATTAGAGGAGAATATTCTGTGTATAATACTAGATTAAGCCAGTATAGAGAAACAGTTTTAGATCTGATTAAAGAGTTGCTTGAAATTGACTTTGTTGTAATTCCTAGAAAATAGAACATGAAGACACATAGTTTAGAAACTTTTTTGAGCACCTGTAATCTGCCTTTTCAGCCAAATCACCAATATATAGTAGAGGAAAGACACATGCCTACTAAATAGACAACTTGAAATATTGGCATATTTTTACACTGGATACTCAAATATATCACTTTATGAATGCTGAGGGAGAATTCCAAAATTGTAACATAGATACAGATTGTACAGTAGATGAAACAATAGAGTAAGATAGATGTAAATAATTTATATTTAACTGAAGTCACTAAATTCACACATTTAGAAATAGATAAATTAGAAAAAAATTAAATAGAAGAAATAACAGATGATGACTCTGAGATTTTAAACCTTAAGAATAAATTTTTAACTAAGGGATTAGCCCCGTTAGAAGATCCTTTTGATTCAAATGATGTCGCAAGAAAACCAAAAATGGAACCATTAAGATCAGACATAGAAGAGTGTAATATAGGAACAAAATAGAAACCTAAGCTTACCAAACTTTCTAAAGCATTATCTAAAGAAGAAAAACTAAAATACATAGCTTTGTTTAAGAAATTTCTAGATGTATTTGCATGGAGTTATGAAGACCTTAAATCTTATGACACGAGAATCATTCAACACAAAATACCTAACAAAGAAGATCAGAAAAAAATTAAACAAAAGCTTAGGAGAATCAATCCAGTTCTGATGCCTTTAATTGAAAAAGAGGTAAAAAGGATGTATGAAGAAAATATCATTGCACCTATTAGATATTCTAATTGGGTTCCAAAATTAGTTCCCACTAGGAAGAAAATAGGGGAAATCAGACTTTGTGTTGATTTCTGGAACTTAAACAAAGTGTCCCTAAAAGATAACTATACTCTCCCTAGAATGGATCATACTTTACAGAGGGTAGTAGCATCATCCAATATTTCATTGCTTGATGGATTCTCCGGATATAATCAAATATTAGTTCAACCAGAAGACCACCCAAAGACTGCATTTACTACTCCTTGGGGTACTTTCATGTATTTGAAAATACCTTTTGGATTAATGAATGCAGGAGCTACATTCCATAGAGCTATGGACATAGCTTTTGCCAAAGAAATTCATGATTTTCTTGTCATTTATCTAGATGATATAACTGTATTTTCAAAAACTAACATTGAACATCTAGATCATCTGAGACAAGTGTTTATTAAATGCAGAAAATTTGGTATTTCTTTGAATCCTAAAACGAATATATTTGTACTTGAAGAAGGTAAACTGTTAGGACATATAATCTCAAAAGAGGGAATTAGGATAGACCCAGCTAGAATAGAAGCAATTTTGAACATAAGTCATCCTAGAAATATTAAGGAATTTCAGGCTTTCTTAGGTAAAATCAATTTTCTCAAAAGATTCATTTCAAATTTAGCAGAAATAATTAGAGAACTAAATAACATGTTAAAGAAATATTCAACACTTAAATGGATAATAGAGGCCAAACAATCCTTTGAATCAATCAAACAAGCCTTTACAAGAACATCAGTCCTAATAAGTCCTGATTTCAAAAAGATTTTATTATTTTTTCTTTTGCTTCATAACATACCATTGTAGAAATCTTGCTGGAAAAGAATGATCAGGGTTATGAACAGTCCATTGTTTTTTTCAGCAAATCCCTAAGAGATGCTACACTAAAATACAACATAATGGAAAAACAAGCACTTGCTTTAGTAAAGACTATTAAAGACTTTAGAGTGTATATCTTATACTCACACATCATTGCATATGTCCCAAATTTAGTAGTAAAGGACATTCTGACTCAGAATGGACCTGATGGTAAGAGAGGAAAATGGATTGCCACTATTTTGGAATATGACATTGAAGTTAAGCCCACCAAACTCACTAAAGGCCAAGGTTTAGCCAAACTCATGGCTGAATCCAACTATCAGGATTTAGATATAAATTTTATTACTCAATTAATTGATCAGAAAGATATGGTGAATCCACAGGTTAGTGAAGCTTTTCTAGATTCACCTTGGTATGAAAATATCATATTTGTTTCACTAAAATTACAAGATCCTCCTAGATTTTCAAGAACTAAAGCTAGATTCCTAAAGTTAAAAACAACGAAATATTGTATCATAGGTAATGCTCTTTTTTGGAAAGATCATGGTGGAATTTTATTAAATTGTTTACTTAAAGATGAAGCTGATAAAGTTATGGAAGATTTTCATGCACGTGACTGTGGGGGAAACCTTTACTGGAAATCAATTGCAGATAAAATCTTGAGGGCAATTTTTTATTGGCCCACTCTTTTTGCATATGTAAGAAAGTATACGACATCCTGTCACAAATGCTAGATATTTGAAGGGAAGAAAAAACTACTACCTTTACCCCTCAAACCCATCTCCACGGAAATTCCATTTCAACAATGAGGTTTAGAATTCATTGGTGACATTCACTCACCCTCCTTAGCCCAACACAAATGGATTTTGACAACCACAGACTATTTCACCAAGTTGATAGAAGCCATTTCTTCTAGACAAAGCACTGATTCTGTCATCATCTCATTGCTTGAAAATGATATATTGTCTAGATTTGGATGCCCTCAAAAGATCATTACTGATAATGCATCTGCTTTCAAGTCTAAGAAAATTACTAAATTATGTAACAAATACCACATTAGCCTTCACCATTCCATTTCCTATCACCCTCAAGGTAATGGTATTGCATAATCCTCCAACAAAATCCTGGTTAATATCATCAAGAAACTATTAGAAGACAATAAGAAGACCAAGAACAAAAGGTTAGTTAATTCCTTATGGGAAGATAGACTCACCACAAAGAAATCCATTGGTACATCCCCTTATCAACTAGTATATGGGATGGATGTTGTTTTTCCATCCTCTTTAGGAGTACCAGTGATGAAGATAATCCAATAATTGAAGGTAGAATCCAATGATATCTAGAGAATGATAAATCAGACTATAAATTTGCAACAAACACGGGAAGAAGTCTATGTCAAATCACAAGTTATCCAAGATAAAATTAAAAATATATTTGACAAGAAAACAAAGGAAGATAATTTTTACATAGGTGATAAATTTCTTAAATGGGATTCCAGGAGAGAAGATAAAGGTAAACATGGTAAATTTGATTTCCTATGGAAAGGTCCCTATATCATTTATGGTTACATAGGTAAAAATGCATTCTTTTTGAAGGAGTTAGATGGATCAGACCTGCCAAGTGGACCTTGTTGATCAACGGTCGTCATTGATGTCAACTCAAGAAGCACCAGGGGCTACCCCAATATTGAATGAGAATTTTGACCTACAAAATGTTGTACGGATTAATAAATCTTGCGGACAAGACCGATCTCCCTAGTACTAAAAGTATCTAGCAACAAATAGCCAAATAGACTAATCCTTCTCTAAGCATATATGATTCATAAGAAGCTCTATAGAGGTGTAAAAGACTTACTGCATGTCCAACACTTGTTTGAAGTCGTTGTTGTCCCTCGTGCACTTGAAGGAGTTATCTTCGTAAACCTATAGTCACAAACAAGAAAAATATTAAATAGCACCTGTATAGAAATCATCATAAATCATGCTTATCATAGTGATCAAGGAATCTATGAAATAAACCATTAACTAACAGCTTATTGAGAAAAATGAATATATTTGTATTAATTTCAAAAGAAGGAAAACCTTACAACCTTAGCCTTGATGTTGAACAGGACTTCTCGGGGTCTGAAGTAGGAGTCTCCTCTACTTTGATAAGCTCTGCACTCCTCCAACCAAGACAAATAGAGGTATGTGATCTCTCCTCACAAAAATCTTAGTTAAATGAGTCTGAATCCCAACAACACTTAACCTCAAATATTTCTAAAGCTTGAACTCCCTTTGAGGCTACCCAATGCCTCTTTTTATAGTGGAAAAGAGGAGGTTTTCAGTTCCAACTATGAAGGGATAGAATCCTCCTTCAAAGGGATAAGCTTCTTACATTAAGGGGTTAGCCCCATAAGGTAAGGGATACATGAACCTCATAAGAGAGGTTCTGCCATCGCAAGATATTTTCTAGAAGCTTCTAGAATTTACTAAAAATGAGATTTTTTGAGTTTACTTGTGCCTTTTTAATATTTACAGGGGTCCGCACCCATAACACAGATAAAGTGCGTTCAGGTACGCAGAAGACATGAACATTAGGTGCGGGACTGCAGGCAAGATATAGAGAAAGTGCGACACCAAAGTTAAGGAGATTTTTAGGAATGTTTCTCTGATTTTCAAGGCTTGACATGAGGAGCTGATATGTTGGACTTGCAACGGAGGAAGTATGAGTGATAATGAGCTCATACACATAGCAGAATGTCAGGATGACAATTTTCAGTGTAACAAATTTCCCCCTAAAGTGCAAAGTCTGGAATAGATGAAGCTGAAGTCTGTCATTTATGAAGAGTGGAGTACTTCATCATTTCAAGGATCATCCTGTGGACACCCCAGTCAGAATCTGTAAAAACATTCAATGCAATATATATATATATATCAACGCTTAGGTAGGCATTCCCATACTTAGATCAAAACTAACTAGAAACTGATTCAAACTATTCTGATATAGGAATGATTTTGAATACATCATAGTATAGACATGTGTAGACATAGTATGGATGTAGCCATCTGTTTATGAATATTCCACTGTATAAATGATAACAAAATTCCTCACAGCCTGGATGGTTGAAACTAGATCCAGGGTCTTGATTTCTGTATCTCAAACTAGTACGATTCTATCCATGTGAATGAATGTGTCGAAGTCGAACATGGTAGAAACCACTTGATTACCAGTCAATGATGTAAACTGTTAACAAGTGTGAGAGTAACCACCAGTAATGTCAATGGTTCTCAAAGTAATCCATACAATCCATGAAATGTGAATGAATGAGCTGAAGTCGAACACATCACGGAATCGTTCGATCGAAGTTCAATGATGTAACCTGTCGTTGAAGACGAGAACTCTGCCATTGAGGCATGCAAATTTCAAGGTATTGACGATTTCTAGATCAACTTCCTAGATAATGAGTTGTCGTCGATAGAAAGTGATCCGTCGTAGGCAAGCCCACAACACAAAATCATAGATCAAGTTTTGAAAATAAATTGGCAAGGACTGACTCAAGGATGGTCAGAATGAATGACATATATTTTGCAAATGAATGGTTTATTTGAACTGTCCTCTTGAACACATAACAACACCGCAGATGGTTTGGTGACAATTAACCCAAAGCTAATACCCAGAAACCGGCTGAAGAATTTAAATGTGGTTTGATTAACTGTTAAGTAAAGGATTTCCCCACCCAGGTGGACAAAAAGTGTCGTGTTCAAGAGTTCTTAACTGGATTTTCAAAAATCAAAATACAACAAACAAGTCCATTTTTCTCTCTTTTCCCCCACCATTTCTGGCAAGTACCTCTTTATTTTTGACAACCTTGAGGAGGATAGCATTTTATTGTTTATAAGCTCATCCTTTGGATGAGTCCAACTTAGTTTAAGATTCAAACCCTAAGAAGGAGTGGTTTGTTCCTGTTTAGAATTGAACATGTCCTTTACTGTTAAGTTTTAACGAGTCCAGTATAGGAGAAACTCGGTGTTTTTTTAATTTTAGGGAGTTAGAAGAAAAACTTAAGAAAACTCCATGGATGTATTTTTTCGTAAATTTAGTCTCTCGAGCCCGAAAAAGGATAAAATAATGTGGGAGAGAACTCTATTGACCGTAATTAGTCAACGTATACTTTTTTCGTTAATAGTCCATTTCAGTCCGTAAAAGGGGTAAACTTATACTGAAGGGATGATCATTCATTTAATTTAACGAGTTCGAATAATCAAGTGCTCGGCAATATTTTCATGTTTAAACAGTTTGAAAAGGGCTTAAAAGAGGACTCCAAGTTTTCGCTTTTTCGTAAAATTTTTGAAAGAGTCCGAAAAAGTGATAAAAGTATACTCTTTGTTGAAAAATGATCAATTCTCCTGAAAAATCCAATTTCTGCACAAAAACTTGAAACATTACACATACCTATTTAAGATAAATAAAAATGCTTTCAAAAATAACCTTTTTAAAGTGAAAAATAAACAAATTAGAAACTCGTTTATTTGAAAAAACTTATAAAAAGGGCTTTTCTAACATCATTTTTACCGTTCGAGTTCAGAGTGAAAAGTAAAAGCTTTTGGGTAAAAAAGTTCCTGTGAAGATTCTGGAAGATCTGTCCGATGAAATCAAGAACGGTCAGCTCCAAGTAATCCACGACCTCCTAATCTTGTATTTCATCCATTTGCATTTCATTTTTAGGCTCTAGTTTTCATTTTTAAGAGAAAAATAAGTTTAGAAAATCGCCCGTGGGGGTCCGCAAGCACAACACACAGGCCCTGCGGACCCAGAATTTTTTCTATGTAGAAAAAGGTCGTGGGTCCGCACTTGTCACACAGCGCGCGTGCGTTCCTACGCACTGTGTATGAAGACAAAGTGCGGACCTCGTGCAATTAGATTTCAAAATTAAATTTCTCAATTTCCGCCCTAAATTTTTCAAATTAAATTGTTCTAATATATATATTTATGCATTGTAGGATAAAAAAGATGCTGATTTGGAGATAATGTGAGCATGAAGACGTGGATGACGCCGTAATGCTCCATTTTCCCATAATGCAAGCATTAAGAGCATGCGTTTTGTATAAATTCTGGGCCATTCAGGGCATGAGGGCACAGGTAGACCTCCTAACATGGCTAGTGAACAGGTGGAATGTACAGGACTAGTGTTTCATTATTGGCGGCCACCGGCTCGAAATCGAGCTGGAAGATATTTATTTTCTAACTGGTTTGTTCAAAAGGGGCAAACAAATTTCCTTGTTTGGGACTAGGCCAAGTGGCCAGACTGTTGCTAGTCTTTGACAAGAGTTCTGGAATGATCAGGAAGACCCTAGGGACAAACGGATCAACGTAAAAACTATCATCCGTCCCAAGCTAAAAGTTATTGCGTTTACTGTTACCAGATTGTGTGGGGATGCAACACTGCACGTGGCTACTAGTTCCCAAATGTGCATTGTTGTAGACTGTTTTCGAGGCACCATTTTCAACTGGTGCGAAGCTGTGTTGGCCAATGTAAAAGGCCAACTAACTAGAGCGAAAAATGAAAAACTAAATAAATTTGGATATGGATCCATTTTAGTCACCTTTGCTCTAGAGAGGATCCCCATGTTAGCTTCGCAGAACATTCTTGTTGATGTCAGTCGACCTCGAGAACCTAGGATGGTTCGTTGGGTTGCATTGATGGCCCGCCATGGTATTGAGGGCATCAAGATTGTTCGATTTCCTCCTTCATATTTTCATTGGCTGGAGCACCAACTTTTTGTTACAGAGGATTTTCCATACGCCGGGATAGATTTCCACGGCAACTGATAGATGACTCTCCCAATAGGGGAACAGTGGGATGAATCAGGTAAAATCGTTTTCAAAAATTTCTAAGTTCTAATTATTTTTTGTATTTTGATCATCTTTTGAAAATTAATAACCAAAAGTTTTGAATGCAGATGTGGGCCCACGGTGACCAGCCCATCTCCAGCCTTATGAAAGAAGACAACCAGTTGCAGCTGCACCAGCCCCAACAGGCTAATCTGCAGAAATCCTGTCTGATTTAGAGCATCACCTAGAGCGTCTGACTCTAGACATTCCAGAGACGGACATAGATGAGATTCCTCTCAGATTACAGAGATACATGATTGGTTTTCCAGGACCTTTTAGGAGGTTCTTTTGTAGGGTGGCTCGAGCAGTGGTCTCTTATCATGATCACCATCAGTGATGGGATGATCATGTCGTAGACTCATACTTTTGACCTTTTGTATTACCATTTTTGCCGATCATAAGGTGTTTTCAACCTATGATTGAAGACGATGTATATATTTTTTAAAACACTTCTATACTATGATATATCACTATTTACCGGCTACCTGTGTACATGTTATGAATGTTGTTTGATTTACTTTTTTGATTATTGCAAATGTCGATTTATCATACTAGAAGCAACTGCATCTGCTAATGTATTTAAATGTCTTGGAATATGTTGATATTCAATGTAATCAAATTCACGCTCCAAGAGATGAACTCTTAAAAATAACCGTAATAACACTGGATTTCTAATGGCATAAAACCTGTTAAGCTGTAATACACAAAGTTTAGAATCCAACCTAACAATCAAACTCTGAATTTCAAATGATATGGATTCGGATAATAACTCAATAACTGCACTATATTTGGCAATGTTATTCGTTGTTTGACCACGGCTTATCCCATGCATGGATACTAACTCGTCAGAGGGTGAATAGATAACCCAAGCTGTGGAAGAAATGTTCTGTGTACTACGACAAGCACCATCAACAAAACCAACGTAGGTTTGAAGAGACGTCGACATCTGCAATATCAAGAGTAAAACTCAGATAAGCAGGAATAGTGACAAAACACACTTCTAAACTAGGCACGCTTTTCTAATATAAAGCACACCAGCTGTAAAGAAATCTAATCTAATTAAATCTCCACACCATGTTTAAGAATAATATCTCTTTAGATAAAACCCATTTCTAGTTTTATCTAAAGGGACACCGTCAAAATCTATTAGCTCATAGGCCCCTTTTGCCAGTTTTCGCTTAACAATGAAAGGACCATGCCACATAGGCACGAATTTTCCAGCTCCTATCTTATCGTTGGCTTGATCATAAACTAAGACTAGGCCTCCTTCTAAAAAAATTTGAGGGGTAACACTTCTATCATACTAAGCTTTTATTCGTTTGACATGAGCGTCGTTTACTATTGCAGCATTTCGTCGATTCTCATCTAGCTGAGCCAAGTACAAAAAAATTTTCTCCTCTTCAGACATAGCTGGAAGTAATTCTATGGCTAATTTCAAAGACGGAATTTCGCATTCAATCGGCAACATAGCCTCCAAACCATAAACTAGTTGAAAGGGAGTGAAACCAGTTGATGTTTTTACCGAGGTTCGATATGCCCAAAGTGCTGAAAATAACATGGAATGCAATTTCAACTTATGAATACCAATAATTCGTCTGATCATAGTTACTAAAAATTTATTGATAGCTTCAACCAGACCATTAGCCTGTGGATAATACGAAGTGGAACTATCGTGGCGCAGGCCAAGTTGATCTGTCAGTTCAGTCATCATGATATTTCAAAAATGACTTCCATGATCTATAATAATGGCTTGAGGAACACCAAACCTATCAATTATGTGATTGAATATGAAAGTTGCAGCAGTCTTGCCGTCAGGTGAAAATGTAGGCATCGCCTCGGCCCACTTAGTAAAATAATCTACCGCTATGATAATATACGCATGCCCCCCGGCCGAGTGAGGGTTATATGTAATAAATTCAATACCCCATTTTGCAAAAGGACCGACAGCAATTATAGGGCGAAGAGGAGCGGGTGGCACACGCATCTTACGATCAAAAAGTTGACAATTGTGGCATTTCCGGACTGCATAAATACAATCTTTGAATAACTATGGCCAGAAATAACCAGCGCGCAATATCTTTTGAGCTGTGGCATACCAAGACATATGACCGCCACATGCCCTAGAATGGCATTCATTTAAAACCTTCTCATCTTCTTCATGAGTAAGATAGCGTCGGAAAACAGAATCTACTCCACGATGATAGAGTGTATCACCGATAATATTTTATTTCTGGGATTGGAAACGTATTTTCCGTTGCTGCGATCATGAGATTTCAGGCTGAAAAGATTGGGTTTGGAGATAAAAAATAATATCCCCATACCATGGATCAAGAGTACTGATAAGAAACAAAGATTTGTCCACAATGGGCTCTTCTGCCACAGTTTCAATATCAGTAGAGGGAAATTCACACATCAGTTCCGTGAAAACCAAAGATTTCTTTGCCTTGGATTTTTCAAACTCCAAGTCAAATTCCTGTAGGATAACAATCCATTTGGGAAAATTTCCCCTTAGCAATTGTTTGGTTAAAATTTACATCATAGGGTTACAGTCAGAAATTACTGTGGTTTTTCATAATAAGATGTAGTGTCTAAATCTTTGAATAGCTCGAACAATTACCAAGGCCAATTTCTCCACGTGTGTATTTGATCTCAGTCGGATGCAGATTTTGACTAAGATAGTAGATCACATGTTCAATTTTAGATTCTTCTTCCTGAACTAAAACCATCCCAATTGTGGAATGAGAGGCGACGAGGTACAAAACGTAGTCTTGGTTGTAGTTGGGAGGATGCAATAATGGTGCATGGGTCAACGCATGTTTAAGTGCATCAAAAGATCGATCAACGATCTCATCCCAAAAGAATGGAATGTTCTGTTTCAGCAACCAGATAAAACCTTTTCTTAGCTTAGCGTAGTTAGGAATGAACCGACGTAATAAAATTTCTTTCCCCTGAAAAATTTGGAGTTGGCACAGAGTCGAAGGAGGAGGTAAATTGACAATAGCTTCGACCTTCGACGGATCAATGCGAATGCCTGCTTTTGAAACAACAAATCCCAATAAGCGACACAATTCTACACAGAAAACACATTTGTGTGGATTCAACCTAATTCGATAATGCCTGCATCTCATAAAGATAGCTCGTAAATGAGTGAGATGGTCGGCCCTACGTGATGAATATCATCGAGATAAGGCTGCACAATGTGCTTAATGTCATGAAATGCGTAAGACATAGCCCTTTGAAAATTTTCTCCAGCATTCTTTAATCCAAAAGGTAGTTTGAAATAAGTAAATTTCCCCCATGGACAAATGAAATCTGTTTTTGGCCGATCAGTAGGGAGTATGTTTATTTGATTGTAACCAGAAAAACCATCCATAAAGGAAAACATTTCACTGCCGGCACAATCATCAATTATTTGATCGATATAGGGGGTTGGATAATTTTCTTTAGGACAGGCTCGATTAATATCCCTATAATCGATACATAACTCGTATCATCCCCAGTGGAGTCGCCAATTTGTTGTACAGATTAATCAATCTTGCGGACAAGACCGATCTCCCTAGTACTAAAAGTATCTAGCAACAAGCAGCCAAATAGAATAATCTTTCTATAAGCATATATGATTCATAAGAAGCTCTATAGAGGTATAAAAGACTTACCGTATGTCCAACACTTGTTTGAAGTCATTGTTGTCCCTCGTGCACTTGAAGGAGTTATCTTCGTAAACCTACAGTCACAAACAAGCAAAATATTAAATATCACCTGTATAGAAATCATCATAAATCATGCTTATCATAGTGATTAAGGAATCTATGAAATAAAACATTAAATAACATCTTACTGAGAAAAATGAATATATTTGTATTAATTTCAAAAGAAGGAAAACCTTACAACCTTAGCCTTGATGTTGAACAGGCCTTCCCGGGGTCTGAAGTAGGAGTCTCCTCTACTTTGATAAGCTCTACACTCCTCCAACCAAGACAAATAGAGGTATGTGATCTCTCCTCACAAAAATCTTAGTTAAATGAGTCTGAATCCCAATAGCACTTAACCTCAAACATTTCTAAAGCTTGAACTCCCTTTGAGGCTACCCAATGCCTCTTTTTATAGTGGAAAATAGGAGGTTTTTAGTTCCAACTATGAAGGGATAGAATCCTCCTTCAAAGGGATAAGCTCCTTACATCAAGGGGTTAGCTCCATAAGGTAAGGGATACCTGAACCTCATAAGAGCGGTTCTGCCACCGCAAGATATTTTCTATAAGCTTCTAGAATTTACTAAAAATGAGCTTTTTTGAGTTTACTTGCGCCTTTTTAATCTTTATAGGGGTCTGCACCCATAACACAGAGAAAGTGTGTTCAGGTATGCAGAAGACATGAACATTAGGTGCAGGACCGTAGGCAAGATATAGAGAAAGTGCGACACCAAAGTTAAGGAGATTTTTAGGAACTTTTCTCTAATTTTCAAGGCTTGACATGAGGAACTGATATGTTAGACTTGCAAAGGAGGAAGTATGAGTGATAATGAGCTCATACACATAGCAGAATGTCAGGATGAAAATTTTCAGTGTAACACAAAATTACTATATTCTGGGTCAAGAATTATTTTTTATGGTTTCTACTTCTCAAGATGTTTCCATTGATATATGGCATGCCACACAATTCTTCATGGTTTGAGAGATATTCATGTTTGAATTTTGTAACCCCAGTTAGTGAGCTAAGACCCCATGGGGCTATGGCATGGGTCATTGAAAATTAAATAATTAATATTTTTTAAGCTCCTAAAATCCCTCCCATGCTCACTTGTTGAAGCCCCTCTAAACCTAAGAATTTATATAAATTTTGATCCTCATATCCTCCTTATGTAGGGATTTCACTATCTCAAATAGGTCATCGTGAAATTTTTTCTCTAACTTTTTTTCTACGAAGGTTAAGAAGCTGAAATTTTTATGAGGCGAAGTTGAAATCCTGAGGAAACTCCTGTAAAACGTTCAGATCAAGGTGCAAAATATTTTTAGAGATATGATTTGTGGAAGTGAGTGTTTTTGCAGGCTCTTGAAATTCATCTCAAAGAAGTGACCTTGAGAAAATATTCATAACCCGCTCTCTGAGTATCAGATTGAAATTCTATAAAAATGGTAGAATGTGCATAGACTATAGTTTGTGTTTCTTCAATTTCAGAGTTGAATGAAGAAACAATGACATGTGGCACGTCGTACAAGTTTTCTCTACTGAAATAGTTCATAAGTAGGGAATTGTGAGAGATTGGGCATAACTCTCTCTTGAAGAATAAAAATTGGGTCAGACCTATGGCATTGGAAAGAAGACTCAGAGGACTACTACAGGGCTGAAAATCACATACTAGAGATCAGAAATAATAGAGATACACCAGATTCAATATTGAGCTCCTAGAAGGCAAGAAAAGGCTAGATGATGTGTTGTCAAGGGCTGCAAAGGACCAGACTTTCTAGGGTAGAAAAGTAAAGAAACGTGCAACACAGGGTAGAATGACAAGAGAAACAATCAAGGTACAGAACAGAAGCAAGAAGTTCATCACATGAAGTCTTCAAGTGGGCAGCCCTGCATACAGTCACTGTAAAGGTATCATTGTAATAAGTCCTTGTAAATACATTATTGTAAAAACTTTACTAGCGTCTATCTGCCAAGAGTTGAAGAGGAAGTGTTGGGAGGTCTAGGATCATCATTAGGTGGTTGTGTCATAGTTGGGGTTATGGTCTAGTGTGTCTTCTTCTTCTACATCATTTTGTATCATTGTAAAGTGGAACATTTTCCCTCATACGAGAGTCCATTCTTCTTTTATTTTCTATAGGGTGGTAGGGTGGTGCTAGGGTGAGTTGTAGCTCATTGGGTGTTGGGGCATCCATTTAGTGACCACTGAAGAATCTCCAGCATTGAAGCTGTTGGAAATATAGAGAGGGGGGAGGGGGGGGGGGGAGTGAATTAGTATTCCTTTCAATTAGAGCATGAGTTAATATTCAATTATTATTAGTGTTTGTATAATGATAGCAGTAAAAAAAAGGAACAAAAATGCACACAATTTTTAAGGTGGAAACCCACTCTAGGACAAAAACCACCTAATGCTTTTCTAATAATTATTTAATATTCAACTCCAATTGAAAATAAATCTCCAACTTCCTAGAATCTAGAAAAGCATTCTTCTCCAGCTCCCACTGGATGGACGCTCCAACGCCCGAGATTTTTTGTTAGGTCCCTATATCACTAGTATAGTCCCTTATTATTGTTAGTGTAACCCCCTTATTGTTATTATTGTACCCTTGTAACCCCTATTTTGTTATTATTGTGCCCTTAAATTATTATTGTTAGGTCGGCTAGGATTACATTGTGGCCCACTAGGATTACATTATGGCCCCATGGACTCCTATATGTAGAAAGGAGGTTTTGTAAATTGTATCATCCAAGAATTGTTCATTTATGTAATGTATTGGAGGTTGCCCCCTCGAAGTGGCTTATTTCTAAGGCGTTGATATCTCTTTTCTTCTATTTTTGGAGCTGGTTACACAACATTTGGTATCGGAGCTTTGGATTCTAGGGTTTCGCTGCTCCAAATAGGTCATCGTGGAATTTTCGCTATAACTTTTTTTCTACGAAGTTTCAGAAGCTGAAATTTTTAGGGTGCGAAGCTGAAATCCTGAGGAAGCTTGTCTAAGAATTTCAGAGCTTGGTTCGCAATATTTTCGGAGACATGAGCTGTGGAAGTTAGGTCTTTTTTCAGGCTCCTAAACAGGTCATCGTGGAATTTGCGCTATAACTTTTTTACGAAGGTTCTGAATCTGAAATTCATATGGTGCAAATCTGAAATCCTGAGGAAATTCTTCAAAAAAATTCAGAGCTTTGTTCACAATATTTTTGGAGATATGATCTGTGGAAGGTAGTGCTTTTTCAGGCTCCTGAATTTCATCTCAAAGAGGTGATCGTGGGAAAAGTTCAATAACTCTCTCTCTGGGCATCGGATTGGAGTGCCATAAAAATTGGTTACAATTACACGGACTGCAGTTTCTTGGTTATCAATTTCAGAGACGAAGGATGAAACAGTGACACGTGACAAGTCGTACAAGTTCGCTCTATTGAACCAGTCCAAAATTGGGTCATTGTGGGATATTGGAAATAAATTTGTCTTGAAGAATCCAAATCAGATCATACCTGTGGCATTTTAAAGATAGTTCAGAAGGCTACTACATCAGTGAATTTCAGTTATTGAATATTCTCAATTACAGAGATAATTCAATTTCAATACAGAGCTCCTAAAAAGCAAGTAAAAGGTGTGTATTTTTTTTCCGAATTGCATAAGTCTTGTTTGAAGAATCAAGTTGAATTGATTCCAAGGGAATATTGTAGAATAGATATCAGTATTGGATTCTAAAATGGCCCCTAAGAAGAATTCAACTCCCATTAAGCCTTTAGAAGGCTCTACTGTGACTCATGAAGACGAAGAACGACAACATGACATATCAAAATTACAAGAGCAAGTGCAACAACAAATTTCACTCTCGCAAAGAACAACAAAAAATGAAATGGAAGTTTTGAATAAAGGCATGGAAACTAAGATGGATGGTTTGAAGAAAGGTGTGGAAGCTAAGATGAATGGTTTGGAAGCTAAGATGGATGGCATGGAAATGGGCATGGAAGCTAAGATTTATGACATGGAAGCTAAGATTGATGAAAACATGAAAGACAACATGGAAAACATGAAGAATGATCTAAAAGAATACATGGAAGGCTTGATGACAAGCTTAAAACAAGAAACGATTCCTAATGGCAGAAATATAGTAGAAGAACCTCATGATGAGAACAAAATAAATGTTAATCGTGATTTCATAACCTCTAATGTTGGCGGGAAGAACCACCATATTCCAAAAATGGATATGAGGAAGTTTGATGGAAAGGATCCTGTAACATGGATACTAAAGATGGAGCAATATTTTGATCTCCATAACGTGCAAAACACACAAAAGGTACGCATTGCAACTTTACATTTAGAACAAAATACATTTGTATGGTATCGATGGCTTTGCTCCCGTAAAAAAATTGTCACTTGGTCAATTTTTACGGAGGAAATGATAGCACACTATGAGGATACAAAGAGCAACACCTTCTTTAGCCAATTGATAAATCTCAAACAAAAGGGTTTAGTGGGGCAGCACATTGAGGACTTCCAAAATTGAATATAAGGGTAACTGATATTCCAGAGGAACACAGGATTGATCTCTTCATAGGCACTTTAAAGGATAACATCCAACATGAAGTTCGCGTTTTGGAACCCGATTCATTGGAGAAGGCATTCAGGTTGGCAAGAAAAGTTGAATGTAAAATTATGGCGACAAGGAAGCCTACCACTCAATTCTATAAAGAAGGAAGTGTTGCTAAGCCTAGATTTCCACAACCTACAAGGTTGACACCACAACAATTGGAAGAAAAAAGAGCAAAAGGGCTTTGCTATAGTTGTGATAGCAAATACACTGAAGGTCATAAGTGTGCTGAGAAGAAATTATTTTACATAGATTGTGAAGAAGAAGAAAATGAACAAGAAGACGATATACACCAGGAACCACCCCTAGAAGAGGAAGAAATGAATCCGACCATATCGTGTAATGCACTGGCAGGAATTACCACTCCTCAAACTCTCAAGATAGAAGGACATATAAAGAAGAAAAGGGTAATAGTGTTGATTGATTCCGGTAGCACCCATAATTTTATTCATTATAAGGTAGCCAAGGAATTAAATTGTTTCCTATACCCAGCACCAGAATGTCAAGTGATGGTTGCAAATGGAGGAACTATAAATTTCTCTTGAAAATGCCATAATATCAAGACAACCATTAGGGAATATGTATTGAATAGTCCAATGCTTTCCATTCCTATGGGAGGTGCTGATGTTGTACTAGGAGTACAATGGTTACAATCTTTGGGGGCGGTAGCTTTTAATTTTCAAGAACTTTTCTTGAAATTTTTTTCAGAAGGAAAGGAAGTCGAATTACGGGGTATTGAAGGGAAGCCGGGAAGGATAATAAGCTCTAATGTCATGACAAAGCTTCTAAAGAAATAACAACGAGGCGTAATTGCACAATTATGATCACTAGAAGTTCCGACATCAAAATCATCTATTTCTGCAGATCTCCAGCAAGTCTTGGACAATCATTCCAAGGTGTTTGAAACTCCCAAGGACTCCCACCTATTCATGATCATGATCATGCTATTCATTTGATTCCAGGAAGTGTTCCTCCAAACATCAGGCCTTATAGATATCCTTACTTCCAAAAGAGCGAAATTGAACGTATGATTGCAGAAATGTTAGAGGCGTGTATAATTCAACCTAGTCAAAGTTCTTTCTCTGCTCCTGTAGTATTGTTACACAATAAGGATGGATCATGGCGAATGTGTCCGGATTATAGGGACCTCAATAAGCTCACCATTAAAGACAAATTTCCCATTCCTGTGATTGATGAATTATTGGATGAATTACATGGAGCAAATTATTTTACCAAGTTGGATCTTCGTTCAGGATATCATCAAATTAGAATGAAGACTGAAGATATTCCAAAAACAGCATTTCGAACTCATGAGGGTCATTATGAATTTTTGGTCATGCCTTTTTGGCCTTACCAATGCACCTTCTACATTTCAAGGGTTGATGAATTCCATTTTCAAACCCTTCCTTAGAAAATTTGTGCTAGTATTTTTTGATGATATACTAATCTACAACAGGTCTTGGAAGGATCATGTGGAACATGTTGACAGGGTGCTCAAACTATTGCAGGAGAAACAATTATATGCAAAAAAATCCAAATGTTTCTTTGGAGTACAAGAGGTGGAATATCTGGGTCATATTGTATCTCACGAGGGTGTTAAAGTAGACCCTAACAGAATTAAAGCCATTAAGGAATGGAAAGTTCCCACAACCATAAAGCAGTTGCGAGGATTTCTCGGGTTAACAGGGTATTATCGCAAGTTTGTTAAAAATTATGGGAGAATAGCAGCACCTCTAACAACATTATTGAAGAAAGATGCATTTTCATGGACTCCTGAAGCAACTAAGGCCTTTGAACGTCTTAAAGAGGCAATGTGCCTAGCACCGGTCTTAGCTACGCCAGACTTCACAAAAACCTTTATTGTGGAATGTGATGCCTCAGGAAATGGAATTGGTGCGGTTTTAATGTAGGAAGGAAGACCCATTGATTTTGAAAGTCGTCCAATCAAAGGAAAGTATTTACAAAAACCTATTTATGAGAAGGAAATGTTAGCAATACTGCATGCACTAAAGAAATGGCGAACTTACCTAATGGGAAGAAACTTCAAGGTAAAAACTGATCATGATAGTCTTAAACACTTTTGGAACAAAGACTATCTTCAGAAGAGCAGCAAAAATGGGTCACAAAGATGTTGGGTTATGACTTTGAAATAATCTACAAAAAAGGAAAGCTTAATGTTGTTGTAGATGCACTCTCAAGAAAGAATGAAGAGGTGGAAGCATTGCTTTGTACCATTTCTATTATCCAACCAGATTGGATAACTGAAGCAAGAGATGAATGGAAGAAGGACAAAGATGTATGGACACTCATTCAAAATTTGCAGCAAGATCCTAGTACATCCGATACATTTAGTTGGAAAAATGATTCCTTATGGTACAAAGATCGCTTATATCTTTGTAAGAATTCCCAACTAAAACAAAAGATTCTTCTGGAATTGCACACTTCTCCTTTAGGAGGACACTCAGGATTTTTAAAAACTTACCACAGGGTGAAGAAAGAAATTTTTTGGGATGGCCTTAAATCTGATATTCGAAAGTTTGTGGCGGAATGTTTGGTTTGCCAGCAGAATAAAGTGGAAACAATTAAGACCCCAGGACTTCTACAACCTTTATCCATTCCAAGTCAACGTTGGGAGGAGATTTCAATAGATTTTATCACGGGTTTACCTAAGTCCGAAGGAAAGAGTGTCATCATGGTGGTAGTTGATAGAGTTACCAAGTATGCACACTTTTGTGCATTATCTCATCCATTTAAAGAAAGCACAGTTGCTACTACATTTATGGACAGAATTCAAAAGCTACATGGAAGCCCAAGGGTTATTGTGAGCGACAGAGATCCCATTTTTACTGGAAATTTTTGGACAAAGTTATTTTCTTGTTTGGTTACTCAATTAGCTCATAGCTCATCTTATCATCCTCAATCTGATGGTCAAACTGAGATCGTAAATAAATGTTTGGAAGGATATCTTCGTTGTTTTGAATCTGATAAACAAACACAATGGGTCAAGTGGTTACCTCTTGCTGAATGGTGGTATAACACTTCCTTCCATACTGCAGCAAAAATGACCCCATTTATGGCCCTTTATGGATATCATCCACCATCCATCACATCATCTTTAAGGGAAAATTCGAAGGTTCAAGCAGTGGAAGATCACATCGAGCATCGGCAAGAAGTTCTCCAACTCTTAAAGGATAACTTGAATTTGGCACAAAATCGAATGAAACAACAGGCAGATCAACATCGCAGCGAGAGAAGTTTTGATGTAGGAGATTGGGTATTTTTATGGGTACAACCATATAAACAAATGTCCCTCAAGCCAGCTAAGAAGGATAATAAATTATCGCCAAAGTACTATGGTCCTTACAAGGTGTTGCAAAAGATTGGTACTATGGCATACAAATTGGAGCTTCCTGCTTCTTCGCGAGTACATCCAGTTTTACATGTTTCATGCTTAAAGAAGGTTATAGGTGAAAATCTTCCAGTTCAAACAGTATTGCCAGAACTTGATGGGGAAGGGAAAATCATATTGGAACCTGAAGCAGTCATGGAAAAAAGAACTCGACAACTACGGAATCGATCAATTTGAGAGTATCTCATCAAGTGGAAGAACTTACCCACTGAAGATTCTACATGGGAGGATGAGAATTTTATACAGAAGCACCCAGAGCTACTCAAGCATTGAGGACAACACTTTTTTGAAGGAGAGGGGCATGTTAGGTCCCTATATTACTAGTATAGTCCCTTATTATTGTTAGTGTAACCCCTTATTGTTATTATTGTACCCTTGTAACCCCCATTTTGTTATTATTGTGCCCTTAAATTATTATTGTTAGGTCGGCTAGGATTACATTGTGGGCCACTAGGATTACATTATGGCCCCATGGACTCCTATATATAGAAAGGAGGTTTTGTAAATTATATCATCCAAGAATTGTGCATTTATGTAATGTATTGGAGGTTTCCCCCTCGAAGTGGCTTATTTCTAAGGCGTTGATATCTCTTTTCTTCTATTTTTGAAGCTGGTTACACAACATTTTTCAGTAGTCAAATGAACAGATGCCCCAACACCCAATGAGCTACAACTCACCCTAGCACCACCCTACCACCCTATAGAAGAATAAAACAAGAATGGACTCCCATAGCGTGGAAAATGGTCCAATTTACAATGATATAGAATGATGTAGTAGAATAATATAGAATAGACCATAATCCCAACTATGACACAACCACCTAATGATGATCCTAGACCTCCTAACACTCCCTCTTCAACTCTTGGCAAATAGACACTTGTACAATTTTTACAATGATGCATTTACAATGACTTAGTACAATGATAACTTTACAATGACTATATGCAGTGCTGCCCACTTGAAGACTTCATGTGGTGAACTTCTTATTGTTGTTTTTCATCTTGGTTGCTGCTCTTGTCATACAATCCTCTATTGCACCTTGCATTTCTTTACTACCCTAGAAATTCATGTCTTTTGCAGCCCTTGAAAACACATGATCTAGTTGTTTCTTGCCTTCTAGGAGATCAATATTGAATCTGGTGTATCTTTGTTATTTTAGATCCCAAATATGTGATTTTTGGCCCTGTAGTTTTCCTCAGAGTCTTCTTTCCAATGCCATAGGTCTGACCCAATTTGGATTCTTCAAGAGAGAGTTATGTCCAATCTCTCACAATGCCCTAATTATGGACTGGTTCAGTAGAGCAAACTTGTTCGAAGTTCCACGTGTCACTGTATCTTCATATGCTCAGAAATTGATACAGAGAAAACTAAATCTCGTGCACTATCTACCACATTTTACAAAATTCTAATCCGATACTCAGGGAGAGAGTTATGAAGATTTTCCCGAGGTCGTTTCTTTCAGATGAATTTCAGGAGCTTGCAAAAACATTGACTTCCACAGATCATAATTTCAAATATATTGTGGAAATTGATATGAAATTTTTATAGGAGCTTCCTCAGGATTGTGAATTTTCCTCATAAAAATTTCAGCTTCTGAACCTTCGTAGAAAATAAGTTACAATGAAAATTCCACGATGACCTGTTTTAGATAGCGAAATCCCCTACATAAGGAGGATATGAGGATCACAATTTATATAAATGCTTAGGTTGGGAGGGGATTGAAGAAGTGAATGTGGAAGGAATTTTAGGAGCTTAAAATTTATTAATTATTGACTTTTCAATGACCCATGCCACAACCCCATGGGGTTTTAGCCCACTAACTAGGGTTACAAACTTCAAACATGAATATCTCTCAAACTGTGAAGAATTACCTGGCATGCCATATTTCAACGGAAACATCTCAAAAAGTAGAAACCATAAAAATAATTCTTAACCTAGAATATGGTAATTTGGTAGGTCAAAATTCTCATGAAATATTGGGGTAGCCCCTAGTGCTGCCTGGGTTGAAATCAATGACAATCGCTGATCAACAGTCTCCCCCTTTGGCATTGATGGCAACACAAGTACCCCCGTGCGATCATGACACCTATTTCTACAACATGATCTCCCCCTTTGACATTAATGGCAAAGGGTAACTTCCCCTAACACAGAACCATCGTGAGGACCTGTAAACACTTCCACTCCCTCTGACACACAACCATGATGTGGAATTGTACACACTTCCACTCCCCCTTTATATTATGAATAAGGAAAATTTATTGAGAACTTGGGAGAATTCTAGGCTTCTGGTGAAGATATTCCAATCCTTCATGAGTACTCTATCGATCATCAATGATTCCTTCCTAATCTGCATCTGTAAAGGCATGAATAATGAGATTGTTACCCTTGGGATACCACAATCCATATTCTGTTGTTCCCTTTAGATATCGAAGAATTATTTTGATGGCAATAATATGTGATTCTTTTGGTGCTGCTTGGAATCTTGCTACTTGTCCAACTACTTGCATAACATTTGGCCGGGAGGCTGTTACATATAGAAGAATACCAATCATAGATCTGTACAACCTTTTATCCACATCCTTAGATGAGTCGTCTATGCTCAATTTGCAACCTGTTACCATGGGAGTAAGGATGGGTTTGGAATCTTCCATTTTTAATTTCTTGAGCATTTCCTTGATGTACTTGGATTGACATATAAATATTCCTTTCTCTTGTTGAGATATTTGAAGCCCTAAGAAGTATGATAGCTCACCAAGTAAAGAGATCTCGAAATCACTTTGCAACTTTGTATAAAACTTCTTACTTAGTAGATCATCATTGCTACCAAATATTATATCGTCCACTTTAGCTATTAGATGTGCTTTAGTTGCTTCATCTAGAACATATATGTCGTTTGGAGCTCAACTTGCTGTAGCCACAATTTCACCATACCTGCCTTTCCTGATTTCACATTTTGTGGAGTTGAATAGTATTTCTGTCCTTGATCACACATTTGTCCAACACTGAGCAGATTGTGATTCATGTTTTCAACCAATAGAACATTCTTGGCTAGAGCATCTTTGCTTTCGAGAGTGACAGTACCTAATTCTATAACATTTGAAGATCCATCATTTCCAAAGGACACAGTTCCATCCTTCTTCTCTTTCATAGATACAAATTTCTTTCTATCTCCATTCATATGTGTTGAGCAACCGCTATCAACATACCACACATCTTTGTTGTTTTGAGCCTTGAGAGCGAGAGCACAATTATCAGTCTTCTTCTTCTTCCCTGTTTTTTCGTTCTGTGGCTTCGAAGATTCTTCTGGAGGATTTTCAAGTCTGCAGTTTCTAGCTATGTGTCCAAAGTTTCGACATTTGTAACATTAAAAATTATTTCTTAAATGTTCAAATCTATTGATGTTACACTGAGCCCTGGGAGGTTCATATTTGATAGATCTCCTGGAATTGTATTGGTTCCTGGGGTACATGTGACATTCTACAACTTTATGGCCAAATTTTCCACATGAATAACAATAGCCATAAAAAACATGTTGGTACCTGGATGGAAATATTCGTCGAGGAATTGTCTTCCAAGGTTGTTCTCGTGAATCTTGTCCGATGAAGTATACATGCATGTCAGAGTTCATAGGTTCATTATATTTTGTTGTAGAAGATCTTGTTTCTTCTTCTTTGTAAACGAGGCTAGTTGTGTCATTGTAAGATTGTTGATTGTTGATGAGTTCTTCCAATGCCCTTAAGATATTGGCATAGTTTTGGATAGTTTTTCCCTTCTTCACTTCCTTACACAGCAAGACTAATTTGGCTTCTAATTCTTCCCTTTCTTGGTTGCTTTCTTCCAACTTCTTTTGAAGTGACTCTTCAATGCATTTTTGTTCTTCAACCTCAATTTTAAGACGTTGAACTTGTTCTTCAAGAGTATTGGAACAAATCTTCTCATCCTTGAGATATTTTATAAGATTGATTACTTCCTTAGAAAATTATTCTATGGTAAACCCTTCTTCTTCGTTGTTTGATACCTCTTATTTTTTGTGCTTGGCCATAAAAAATACTCTCTCGTTGGCTTCTTCTTCACTACCATTATCTTCATCGGATGATGAGTTATCTTATTTAGAGAAAAAGTTCCTTTTGGATTGTTAAGTCCCTATATTAATAGTGTAGTCCCTTATTATGTTAGTGTATCCCCCCTTATTGTTATTTTTGTACCCCTGTAACCCCCATATTCTTATTATTGTGCCCTTACATTATTATTGTTAGGTCAGCTAGGATTACATTATGGTCCCATGGACTCCTATATATAGAAACGAGGTTTCGTCATTTGGATCATCCAAGAATTTTTCATTCATGTAATGTATTGGAGGTTTCCCCCTCGAAGTAGCTTATTTGTAAGGAATTTAAATCTCTTTTCTTCTATTTTTGGAGCTGGCTTCACAACATTTGGTATCAGAGCTTTGGATTCTAGGGTTTTGCTGCTCCAACTAGGTCATCATGGAATTTTCTCTATAACTATTTTTCTACGAAGGTTTAGAAGCTGAACTATCTAGGGTGTGAAGCCAAAATCCTGAGGAACATCATCACAACATTTCGGAGCTTGGTTCGTAATATTTTCCGAGATATGATCTGTGGAAGTTAGGGATTTTTGTAGGCTCCATAATTTCACTTTAAAATGTCATCATGGAATTGTCGCTATAAATTTTTTTCTACGAAGGTTCAGAATTGGAAATGTTTAGAGCGCGAAGCTACAATTCTAAGGAACATCATCGAAAAATTGTAGAGAATGGTTCGAAATATTTTCAGAGATATGATCTGTGGAAGTTAGGTCTTTTTTGGGCTCCCGAATTTCATCTGAAAGAGGTGATCGTGGGAAAATATTCATAACTCTCTCTCTCTGAGCATCGAATAGGAATTTTATAAAAAGTGACTCAAATTACACATGATTTATTTTCCTGTCTATAAATTTCAGAGCCAAAGGAGCAAACAGTGACACGTGGTAAGTCATACAAGTTCACTCTACTGTGCCAATCCATAATTAGGTCATTGTGGGAGATTGGACATAACTTTGTCTTGAAGAATAAAAATCAAGTCAGACATATGGCATTTTAAATAAGCTTCAGAGGAATACTACTAGGCCAAATTTCAGATATTGAGGATCTGCAAGCATAGAGATAAGTCAATTTCAATATCGAGCTTCTCAAAAGCAAGAAAAAGGTGTGTATTTGGTTTTTAAAATTGCATATTTTTTTTTTGAAAAAGAAGTTTGAAGTGATTCCAAGGGTATATTTTAGAATTTTTATCAGTATTGGGTTCTATAATGCCTCAAAAAAATAATTCAATACCCATTAAGCCCTCAAAAATCTATACTATGACACATGAAGAGAAAGAATTGCAGTATGAGATATCAAAATTACGGTACTAAGTGCAACAAATTTCGATCTTACGAAGAGAAACCGAAGATGACATAAATGATTTAAAATAATAAATAGAGGCTAAGTTGGATGGTTTGAAGGATCAAATAATAGCTAATATGGATGATAAATTAGTGCAAGATCAGGATCAAAAACAAGTTCTCCAACTCTCAAAGGATAACCTAACTTTGGTGCAGAATCTAATGAAACAACAGGAATATCAACATAACATCGAAAGAAGTTCTGATGCAGTCGCAGAAAAAAGAACTCAACAAGTACGATCAATTTTAGAGTATCTCAGCAAGTTGAAGAAGTTTCCTGTAGAAGATTCCACATAGGAGGATGAGAATTTTATATAGAAGCATCAAGAAATAATCAAGCGTTGAGGACAACACTTGTTTGAAGGAGAGGGGCATGTTAAGTCCCTATATTAATAGTGTAGTCCCTTATTATGTTAGTGTAGCCCCATTTATTGTTATTTTTTTACCCCTGTAACCCCCATATTGTTATTATTGTGCCCTTACATTATTATTTTTAGGTCGGATAGGATTACATTGTGGCCCCACTAGGATTACATTGTGGTCCCATGGACTCCTATATATAGAAAGGAGGTTTTTTCATTTGTATCATCCAAGAATTGTTCATTCATGTAATGTATTGGAGGTTTCCCCCTCGAAGTGGCTTATTTATAAGGTGTTTATGTCTATTTTATTCTATTTTTGGAGCTGGTTTCACAACATGGATCCTTGCTTGTTGAATTTAATTAAATCCTTTATTTCCTTTTGAGTTTCCATCACTTCTGTTTGGACATTTTGATACGAAATTCCCAACCTCACCACAACTGAAACATATCAATGGAAGTTTACCTTTGAATTTTCCCTTACCAACTTTTAGTTTTCTCGTAAAGTAAGCATAATCTTCATCTGAAAGACCTTCTTCATCATCTCCCTTTTCTTCACACTTGCAGGTGTATGTCTTTTCAATTGAAGGTTGTTTGTCCTTATTGGTTTTCTTAGATGCAACGAATACAGTTTCTAGATGCTAAGTAACCTCTTCTTCATCAAGTCTCATTTCATATGCTATGAGAACTCCATTTAATTCTTCTTTGCTGAGTTTTTCCAAATTTTCACTGTATTCTAAGACATATACCTTTGGGTTGAATCTCCCTGGTAGCACTCTCATAATATTTCATATAATAGTCTTCTCGTCATCTGGCTCTCCTAATCCTTCCAGAGTATTGGTTATTTCATCAACGCATTGGAAGTATGCAGCAATGTTGCAATCTTCTTTCATTCTGAGTTGCTCAAATTTTGCATTATAGATTTGAAGCTTTGCTTCTTTGACATTTGAGTCACCTGCATATATATTCTCAAGCTTGTCCAATACATTTTTGGTTTTTTTACAACCCATCACCTTTTGATAAGTAGATTCAACAAGTCCACTGATAATAATATTCTTTGCTTTTGCATCATTTCCAAAATTCTTCTTACCTTGTTCATCTACGGTTGATGTAAATCCATTTTGAACAATGTTCCATCCTTCATAACCTTGCACCAAGAGATAGAACTCCATTCTTCCTTTCCAGAGTGCATAATGATTTTCATTGAATAGAGGCACACCATTCTTGGTATGCTCCATGTCCTCCTTCCAGTTGTTAAACTGCTATTGAAGGAACCTAGCTCTGATACCAATTGTTGGAAATACTAGGGGGCGGGGGGGCGGGGGGTGAATCAATATTCCTTTCAATTAGAGCATTATTTAATCTTCAATTATTATTATTTTTTGTACAATGATAGTAGTAAACAAAAGGAACAAAAATGCACACATTTTTCAAGGTGGAAACCCGATCCGGGACAAAAACAACCTAATGATTTTCTAATAATTCTTTAATATTCAACTCTAATTGAAAACAAAGCTCCAAATTCCTAGAATCTAGAAAAGAATTCTTCTCCAGCTCCCAATATATGGATGCTCCAATGCTTGAGATTCTTCAGTAGTCAAATGAACGGATGCCCTAACACCCAATGAGCTACAAATCACCCTAGCACCACCCTACCACCCTATAGAAGAATAAAAGAAGAATGGACTCCCATACCAGGGAAAATGATCCACTTTACAATGATATAAAATGATGTCGAAGAATAATATAGACTAGAACATAACCCCAAATATGACACAACCACCTAATTATGATCTGAGACCTCCTGACACTTCCTCTTCAACCCTTGGTAGATAGAGACTTGTACAATTTTTGCAGTGATGCATTTACAATGACTTAGTACAGTGATAACTTTACAATGATTGTATGCAGTGATGCCCACTTGAAGACTTCATGTGGTGAACTTATTTCTACTATTATGCACCTTGGTTGTCACTCTTGTCATGCTACCCTCTGCTGCACCTTGCTTTTCTTTTCTACCCTAGAAATTCTGATCCTTTGCAGCCCTTGATAATACATGATCTAGATTTTTCTTGTCTTCTAGGAGCTCGATATTGAATCTGGTGTATCTCTATCATTTCAGATCCCCAATATGTGATTTTTAGCCCTATAGTATTCCTCTGAGTCTTCTTTCCAATGCCACGGGTCTTACCAAATTTGTATTCTTCAAGGGAGAGTTATGCCCAACCTCTCACAACGCCCTAATTATGGACTAGTTTAGTAGAGAAAAATTGTACAGAATTCCATGTATCACTGTTTCTCCATTAGGCTCTGAAATTGATACAGAAAAAAACTACAGCCTGTGCACTATTTTCCACTTTTTAAAGAATTCCAGTCTGATACTCAGAGAGAGAGTTATGACTATTTTCCCAAGGTCACTTCTTTGAGATGAATTTTAGGAGCCTGCAAAAACACTGAATTCCACAGATCATATCTCCGAAAATATTGTGCAAATTGATTTGAAATTTTTATAGGAGCTTCCTCAAGGTTTTTTTTATTTGCCTCATAAACATTTCATCTTCTGAACTTTTGTAGAAAAAACTTTAGAGCGAAAATTCCACGATGACCTGTTTTAGATAGCGAAATCCCTACACAAGAAGGATATGAGGATCACAATTTATATAAATTCTTAGGTTGAGAGGGGCTTCAGCAAGTCAATGTGGGAGGGATTTTAGGAGCTTAAAAATTTTAATTATTTAATTTTCAATGGCCCATGCCACAACCCCATGGGGTTTTAGCCCACTAATTGGTGTTACAAACTTCAAACATGAATATCTCTCAAACCATGAAGAATTACCTGGCATGCCATCTATCAATGGAAACATCTTGATAAGTAGAAACCATAAAAATCATCCTTGACCCAGAATATAGTAATTTTGTAGGTCAAAATTCCCATGCAATATTGGGGTAGACCTTGGTGTTGATTGGGTTGAAATCAATGACAACCATTGATCAATAGGAGCGTCCATCTAGTGGGAGCTGGAGAAGAATGATTTTCTATATTCTAAGAAGTCGGAGATTTATTTTCAATTGGATTTGAATATTCAATAATTATTAGAAAAGCATTACGTGGTTTTTTTCCTAGAGTGGGTTTCCACCTTAAAAACTGTGTGCATTTGTGTTCCTTTTGTTTACTCCTATCATTGTACAAACACAAATAATAATTGAATATTAAATAATTCTTTAATTGAAAGGAATACGAATTCACCCCCCTCCCAGTATTTCCAATAATTGGTATCAGAGCTTGGTTCCTTCAATAACAGTTTAACAGTTGGAAGGAGGTCATGGAGCATACCAAGAATGGTGTACCTCTGTTCAATAAAAATAATTATGCACTCTGGAAAGGAGGAATGGAGGTTTATCTCATGGCACAAGGTTACAAAGTATGGGACACTATTCAAAATGGATTTACACCAACCACGGATGAACAAGGTAAGAAGATTTTCGTAAATGATGCAAAAGAAAAGAATATTATTATCAGTGGACTTATTGAATTTTCTTATCATAAGGTGTTGGGTTGTAAAACTACCAAAAATGTATGGTACAAGCTTGAGAATATATATGCAGGTGATTAAAATGTCAAAGAAGAAAAGCTTGAAATGTATAGAGAAAAATTTGACCAACTCAAAATGAAAGAAGATGGCAACATTGCTACATATTTCCAATATCTTGATGAAATAACCAACAGTCTGGAAGGATTGGGAGAGCCAGTTGACGAGAAGACTATTATACGAAAGATTCTTAAAATGTTACCTGGGAGATTCAACCCAAAGGTATCGGTCTTAGAATACAGTGCAAATCTGGAAAAACTCAACAAAGAGGAATTACATGGAGTTCTTATAGCATATGAAATGAGACTTGATGAAGAAGAGGGTACTTCACATCTAGAAACTGTGTTTGTTTCTTCTAAGAAAACCAATCAGGAAAAACAACCTTCAATTGAAAATATATGCACCTGCAAGTGTGAAGAAAAGCGAGATGATGAAGAAGGTCTTACAGATGAAGAATATGCTTACTTTACGAGAAAACTAAAAACTGGTAAGGGAAAATTCAAAGGTAAACTTCCATTGATATGTTTCGGCTATGGTGAGGTTGGGCATTTCGCAGCAAAATGTTCAAACATAAGTGATGGCAACTGAAAAGGAAAGAAAGGCTTTAATAAATTCAACAAGCAAGGAGAAAAGTGTAATTTTCCAAAATTTTGTGGAACATTAAAAGCTTTTTTTTTTGCTTTAGGAGAAGAATAAATGGGCAGGAAAACCCATTGATAGTAAAAATCTCAATAAGGAACCCTTTTAATGTGAAAAGGGGTCAATAAAGAGCTAGATTTCACACCCCTTGTGTGAAAAGAGACAAATTGCAGGTGGATAATTCTAGAAGAGGCCAAGTTGACTGCGCAGATAGAGAAGATAAGATTCCCTTGGTGGGCCAGCGTAGTTTGCATAAGGAGGAGATCATTCTAGAGAGGAAACCCTAAGGTGTGGGGCCCATGGCAAAGCATCTTTCATTTGTTTAAAAGGAGAACGAAGCAGCCATTCTCATTCATGCTTTTGATTATCATTTTTGTTGCCTTATCAGACAAGAGCATTCTATGGTTGTTTAGCTGAGATGCAGTGCTGCTAGCACTGGGTGTTCCCAGGCAGGAATCCCATCTCTTCCATTGTGTAGCTCTTGGAAGAGCTTGTTCTTCATTTTCCCCATATTCTGGCTTGAGGCCAAAGCATTCCATTCAGCTCCAGTGCAGTCTCCATTGGTGGTTGATTTGTGTTGCTGGGTGTTGCAAGGGAGGGTTTCTCAACACCACTTCCGTCATTGTATTTCAGAGGAGGGAGTATTCATTCCTTTGGGATATTAGTGAGGGATTTTTTATCTTCATTCCATCATCTTTGGCATCAGGCCAATCATTTTCGATCAGCAGAAGAGCATCCCTCTTCCTTGACTGCGCAGTCCATAGAGAGAATTTGTAGTGAGGGTTGCAGTATCTTAGTGGGTGGTGATATCTTCAATGAAATGATCAGACTTTCATCTATGAGATTGAAAAAAGGAGTTATTTCAGCAAAGGAATCATATTCAGCAAGCTCCTTTCATTTCTGGTTTCTATTGAGTTGCAGCAAATGCCCAGCAACTCTGGCATTTTGGTAAAAATGCCATTTTGTCTAGTTTTCATCCAATCCTTCTAGAGGATTGTTATATTGTATTTTCAGAGGTTGAGACCTTTCTCCCCCTTTATTATTTGAGCTTACATTGTTGTATCATTCATGCTTATGTATTTACTACTGCAATACCTCCTTAGGCTGCGCAGTCTTAGTTGAGAATAAAACTATGCAAGTAGTGTTTTCTCCATTTCTATGCACATGTCTCATTGAGACTCTTTACTTGATTTGAGTAATATACTTCTCAATATTTTGTCTACATTTTCTACTGCATATGTATTTTAAGGCTGATTTAATCTTCTTATGACATGGCTCATTAGAAATAACGCAGTCATTTCCTTTATTGAGCAAAGTGTTGTTACATCCCTCTTCTAAAGATAATGGGTGAAGGAGGCTTGTCTCAAGCTCCTAGAAGGATTTTTTTTTAGTCCACTTTAGGATTTTAGCTCCATACAGATATATTTGAAGGATCCCAGACCAGGGATCAAATCCTGCTGCCTCCACTTATGGAAAATGTGTTTCCCGGGCTTGGGTTGCTAGCCATTCCTACTAAGGAATTTAACTTATCTGTAGACAGAGTCTACAGAGGGCCATAAAGCCTCCAGATCTCACCCTTCTTTAGAAGGTGACATATCTGGTAAATTCCCCCACAGTCCATCTCTGGCACAGACTTGTGATATTCCTGAAAAAGGAACATTACAAAAAGAAAGGATCCAAAAGGACCTTTCTCCCTAAAGAAGATATCTCATCATCCAATGAAGACAGTGACAGTGAAGAAGAAGCCAATGAGAAAATATTTTTTATGGCCAAGCACAATAAAAAAGAGGTATCAAACAACGAAGAAGAAGGGTTGACCATAGAATAATTTTCTAAGGAGGCAATCAAGCCTATAAAAGAGCTCAAGGCTGAGAAGATCCATTCCAATACTCTTGAAGAACAAGTTCAAGGTCTCAAAATTGAAGTTGAAGAACAAAAATGTATTGAAGAGTCACTTCAAAAGAAGTTGGAAGAAAGCAACCAAGAAAGGGAAGCATTAGAAGTCGAAGTAGTCTCGCTCCGTAAGGAAGTGAAGAAGTGAAAAACTGTCCAAAACTATGCCAAAAGCTCAAGGGCATTGGAAGAGCTCATGAAAAATCAACGATCTTACAACGAAAAAACTAGCCTCAGTTACAAAGAAGAAGAAGCAGGACCTTCTACAAAAAAATACAATGAGCCTATGAGATTTGACATGCATGTAGACTTCATTGGACAATATTCGTAAGAACATCCTTGGAAGACGATTCCTTGACGAAGATTTCCATCCAGGTACCAACATATTTTTCATGGCTATTGTTATTCATGTGGAAAATTTGGTCATAAAGATGTAGAATGTCGCATGTACCCTAGGAACCAATACAATTCCAAGAGATCCTTCAAATATGAACCTCCCAGGGCTCAACGAAACATCAATAGATTTGAACATTTTAGAAATAATAAGGAATGTTACAAATATCATAACTTTGGACACATATCCATAGACTTCAGACTTGAAAATCCTCCAGAAGAATCTTCAAAGCCACATAATGAACAAACATGGAAGAAGAAGAAGACTGATAATTGTGCTCTTACTCTCAAGGCTCAAAACAAAAAATATGTGTGGTATGTTGATAGCGGTTTCTCAACACATATGACTGGAGATAGAAGGAAATTTTTATCCTTGAAAGAGAAGGATGGAACTGTATCCTCTTGAAATGATGGATCTTCAAATGTTATAGGATCAGGTACCATCACTCTTGGAAGAAAATATGTTATAGCCAAGAATTTTCTATTGTTTGAAAACATGAATCACAATCTACTCAATGTTGGACAAATTTGTGATCAAGGACACACAATGCTATTCAAATCCACAAAATGTGAAATTAGGAAAGGCAGGTTTGGTAAAATTGTGGCTATAGCAAGTTGAGCTCCAAACGGCATATATGTTCTGGATGAAGCAACTAAAGCATGTCTACTAGGTAAAGAAGATGAAATTTGGTTATGGCACAAACGAATGGGTCACATAAACTTTGACAGTCTTGTCAGGATAAGAAAAAAGGAAGTAGTACGAGAAATGTTGAAAAACTCAAAACTTTCCATAACACTGTGTGAGGCCTATCAACACGAAAAGCGATAAAATTCCAATTTAAAACAAAAGAACACTTTGCATCACATCCATTGGAATTGATACGTACTGATCTATGTGGTCCTGTGAGAACAAAAGGATTAGATGGAGAATTATATTTCATGTTAATGATAGATGACTATACCAGGATGACAACCATTGGTTTCCTAAAGAAAAAATCTAAAGCATTTGAGTGCTTTAAGGTCTACAAGGAGTTGGTAAAAAATGAAACTGATTTGAAAATAAAGTGTCTAAGATCAAATAATGGTAGAGAATTCACTTCCAAATTATTTCAGAAATAATGTTACAAAAATGGAATAAAAAGACAATTTTCAACAACATGAACACCTCAGCAAAATGAAGTTGTTGAAAGAAAGAACAGTACCATACAGGAAATTGGTAGAACAATGTTGAAGGACTCAAAATTGGATGAAAAATTCTGGGTTCAAGCAATTGATATGGCAGTCTTCATTATCAACCGAAGTCTTCTCAGAAATAATTGCAACAGGACCCCATATGAATTATAGAAAGGAAAACCAGCTAATGTAAAATATTTCAGAATATTCAGAAGCAAATGTTATATCAAAAGAGAAGATCAAAATTTGGGTAAGTTTGAATCACATGTTGATGAAGGTATCTTTGTTGGTTGCGCACGCAAAAGAAAGGCCTATAAATGCTATAATATAAGATGAAAACAAATAGTGGAGAGCATAAATGTTACATTTGGAAAAGGTGGTGTTCTAACGAATAATGATGAGGATCTAGAATATTTGAAACTTGAGATAGATGCTGAAAAAGACACAGAGAAAATTCTATAACAAGAAGCAACTATCAAGTAGGAAGAAGTAAATAATGATCATCAAGATATACCATAACAACAACAAGAAGCTCCTCCAAAGAGATCAAAAGAATGGATTCAAAAGAACCATCCATCAAATCAAATCATTGGTGACATAAATGAATGTCGACAACTTCGTTCATCACAACAAGCTCACATTGCTTTTCTAGCAACCTTTGAGTCTAGTACTTTTGAGTAAGCTAGCAAGAATGAACAATGGGTAGCAGCTATGAATGAAGAATTGGATCAAATCGAGAAGAATAACACCTGGGAATTAGTTCCATGACCAAAATATAAAAATGTCATTGGGACAAAATGGATGTTCAGGTTACCAGAAACAAAGCAAGATTGGTTTGCAAAGGCTATGCATAAGTAGAAGGAATTGATTTCGATGAAACATTTGCACCATTTTCCAGAATGGAAGCCATCCGAATGTTTCTCGCCTATGCATGTTGAAGAAAAATCAAAGCCTACCAAATGGATGTTAAATCAGCATTTCTGAATGGAGAATTAGAAGAAGAATTTTACATTGAATAACCCAAACGTTTTCTACTATTAGAAAAAGAATACTATGTTTGTAGGTTAAAGAAGGCTCTATATGGTCTGAAACAGGCTCCTAGAGCATGGTATGCTTTTCTTGATGGATATCTATGTCAACAAGCGTTCAAGAAAGGTATTGTTGATAGCAATATTTATGTACAAATAGATAAATATAATATTTAAAAATCATTGAGATATATGTGTATGATATAATATTTGGTAGCAATGATGATCAAATAAGTAAGAACTTTTCTACAAATATGAAAAGTGAGTTCGAGATGTCTTTACTTGGTGAGCTGACATACGTCTTAGGGCTTCAAATATCTCAGCAAGAGAAAGGAATATTTATATGTCAAGCCAAGTACATGAAGGAAATGCTCAAGAAATTCAAAATGGAATATTGCAAACCCGTCCTTACTCCGATGGTAACAGGTTGAAAATTGAGCATAGACAACTCATCTAAGGATGTGGATCAAAGGTTGTACTGTAATATCCCAAAATGGGAACAACAACAATAGTAAACAATACTGCTCATAAATAACGCAGTTCAGCCAAATAAAAGCAGGAGGCCAATATGGAGGCTCGATATTGACATTTACAACAACAAATCAGATTTACAAGAAGGCCCAGACAATGTATAACAGGAAATAGAAGACTTATACAGAAGAAATCCCCCATAAAGAGTTGCTACAATCACATATATTCACTGCAAAGGCTTGACAGTGTTATTTTAGTAAGCATAGAGCAGCTGAAGATTACAACTTAGATATAGAGCTAAATAATGCATGAAAAATCAGATCTATGACAAATCCATACACTATAGAGTCTCTAATTTACATACCCCTTGGGGTTTTCAGCAAAACATGAAGCACATGGAGTAGATCTGAGATCTTATGCAACAGATCTACATAATGATTCAGAATTTTTGAAGAAAATATAGGAGTATTCAGATCAGATCTGAATATGACATGGAATAGATCAGAAATCCATGGATCACCGTAGAGAAGGGAAGATTCCCAACACCAAAGATCTCTCCTCCAAAAGTATGCCAAAACACCCTGCAACTTTACACTTGAAAATATCGCACTGTTGGAAGATGGAATGCATTGAAGACTTTAAGAACAGTTTGGCCTAATGCCAAGGGATGGATCTGAAGCTCCAATGATCCAATACACTCTTTCCAATGGAATATAATACTTTCCCACTGAAAAGAGGCACTAGATTGGCCTAGATTTGAGTATACCTAGCCTCCACTTGCTACAGCTTATAAAGACAACCAAACCCTCAACAAGATCTGCATTCTAGTTGGAAGATGAAGCTAGGCCAAATTCCTAATAGTGGACAAGATCAGCAAGAATCCTCCAGAAGGCCTCACAAGGAAGGAGGTGGGATTCCCGATCAGGAACACTCGATGCTAAACAACACTATTCTCAGCTAAATAGCAAGAGAATGATATATGTCTAAACAGAAAATATATTCAGAAATATAATCAAATAAACAGCCTTCTCATGCTTTCCTCCCCTTCCTGTTATAATATATAAGTCTTGAAAAACCCTAAACCATCTCAATGATTTAGCTTCTTTCACATGTGCCACCTCCAACTAAGACTGCATTGTGCATCAATGAGATTCATCCCCTCTGGACAGCGTTTTTTATCTGGTCAAGGTTGACCCAATCAAATGTCTCAATCCCTTTCACACATAAAGGTGTTTTATTAAGATGGCCCAAATTTATCTTTGTTCACATGGGGTGTTGATTTATTCACTTTTTTAGGAGTTTTTATTGTCCTCCTTTACACATTTATTCATACAACTGGAAAATGAAACAAAATTGTATATTCCCATTAGCTTGCTTAATTGGGAATATTAAAGTCCTCCCCTCCAAAATTTTTCTTGCCCTCAAGCAACTGATAAGGTGAGTGCTGCAACTCCTTTCCTCCTACATTGGTGACACAATCAAGTGATAAGCTTCCTCCATGAGCTGGGTGTTCACCAAAACAACCTTCCATGAATTTTTTCTCCAATGTTCTTATGAGAGGTAAATGACCCATCCCATAAGGAGTCAAAAGATTAAGTGAAACAAACATGGCCGAACCAATAATCTCTCTGAAACATGTAGCATATGGTACATAGAGAGTCTCCATCCCATGTGGTACATACATGGATCCCATCCTTACTCCATACATCCCCATAAAAAGTACAAGTATATCATCAATGTATGGGAGAAAAACTATGTACATACAAATATAAATTTGAGCATGAGGAGGTGGCTCATAAACCCACATATTATACCAACGCAGTGCATCTCCTGCCTACCTCAAATCAAGACATGGTAAGTGGTTTTCCCACCACTTACTTACTGCCCAAGCCATCTCACTATTGCTAAAGGCAAGAGATATGTTTGGTGCCTTAGGGAAGCACCCATCATGATGAAAAATCTCCCTTTGCTCATCAAGGGAGTGGAAAATTCCAGAAAGTTTTGTGGCCCATTATTTTCCATGATATCTACAAGATGTATCAACCCTTCTTGGAGCCTTGGATTGTATAAAAATAGTGAAAGAATGCATACAAACAGAAAATGAAACATTTTTTACATATGTATGTTCTTCACCAAAAGTTCTCCTTATACAAGTGGAGTGGTGTATGGATCTTTCTCCTCCTCCCAAGGTAGGGAGAGATGGCTGAAATAACTCTGTCATAGAGTCTTGTTGCTGCCCCAACTCCACATAACACATGAATTTTTAAAAATGCTGATATAGTTCCTCTTCCAAGCCTTCCCAATCAAAGATCCCCATGATAATGTTGTAGATCCTCATGGAATACATGTGGCTGAAATAGAAAACTTTGTAGGCATGTAGTAAATTCTCCCTGAGCTTAGAAGCTCTAGAAAAGAAGATTCTACCATGATGATAGATGACTCCTTCATGGACTAGATATACCTCTTTATGTAGCTGGTCATTAAGTATCATACAAGTGTGTAGACCTTTGGAATAATCCACCAACAATTAGGATTTCCAATACAAATATAAACTGCCCAACAATGACAATGTTGATGATGCACCAACAAAAATTTCTGTCATGTTGTTGGTCTTCTCCTTGACATTCCTCATGCCAAAGGTATATGATGGAAGGTTGGTATTCCTTCTTTGCTGCCCTCTTTTCACATGCACATGCTCAAATGAAGATGGAAGCTCTTGGAAGTTAGTCCTCCATGGGAGGCTATCATCTATCCAAAACCTCCTTGGCCTTGCCAAAGTATGCATGTATGGCCACCATCTTCTATCATGTATGGAAGATCTCTCTCCAAGTGAGATTATATTTTGAGTCTTCATAGCCAAGGATCTCTCTCCTTTCCCAATGATGGTGCTACCCTTCAATCTTCCAGCCTCTATTCTTAGCACAATATCATATGATAGAGTGGAAAATGGTGATACTAGGGAAATATTTCCCTCCTCCTTGAGCTCCTCCAACACTCTCAGCTCTATGTTGTAGTCTTCTAATGCTCCTTTCCTTTCTGGACCCTTGAATGAAGCATCTAGATGTGAGACATCTTTCACCAGATCTGAATCAGGTGTTCTCCCAGGTGGTTTACCACAAGACAATGATGTCTCATGGTCCATCCTCAGATGCCTATCATATGGGATCATCATATCCCTCCTTCCACTGCAAAATTTCAACTCTGTTTTTTGTGTGGAAGTCTCATTACAATGTGGTATCACTCTTAAAGATGCAAGAGTGCTTCTGACTGGAGCATTTGATCCATTCTTTCTTTCATGCAATAATGGTTCATCTCCTATTATGTCAGCTTTGTGACCCCTCCTTTGTTCTGTCTTATTGTTTATTATCATATAGACATGTTGCTCATATTATGCATATGTAAGATTCCTTGGAACTTCTTGCAAATATGCAAGAGCTCCTCTAGTGGAAGAAATTGCTCCATCTCCATCTCCTAGTAAAAATGGATCTCCTCTTGCTATCACAGTGATGGAGGATCTTCGCTTCTCTTTTTCTCCATTCTCCTCATCATTAAGAGACCCTTTTCCTTGCTCTCTTCTTGAAGAAGGAACTCTCATGTCTTCTCCTTGAGAAGAGAGTCCTTGTTGTAGTGGGGCTTCAGTGCCTTCGGAAAATCATGCAGCATATCTTCAACCCCCACAACAATGTTCAGAAATGGAGTTGGATTTATGGATTCTTCCAACTCATGCAAAGATTCAGATTTCTTGGGCTTGATTTTCTCTCCCCAAGAAGTTTCAAAATGTCTTAAATCAAATATTTTCACTAGTCTCCTAGTGAACTTTACATAAGAAGAGATATTTACACTTTTCAGGGAAGAAGACTCATATAGCCACCAGACATAAGCCTTACCTTGAAGATGTAGTACTGCTACTCTCATGGATTCTTCTTCTTAAACTTGATGCAGCTGGAAATATATGTCAAGCTTCCTTACCCAATACTTGGATGAGTTATTAGGTGATCCATCAAAAGTAGGTAGAGAGAATCTACCCAAAATGTGTTGCATGCACACTCTTCTTCTACTGTAGTTGTTGGATCTTCTTTCTTCTTTAAGTTGAGAGAACTCTGGAAAAATGAGATGCTCCTTGAATCTCTGATTGAGACTCATATTCTTGGAGATAATCACCAAGAGCATCCTCCTTTTGCGTTCCTCCTTTCCCTTCTTCCCTTGTCAAGAAAGTGGGCATGCTCCAATGTTGTAGATCAGGTTGTTTGGTTGAATGCTCACACACATAGTAAGAAGTACTGGGGCTTCCTTGATGTAAAAATATTCTTGAGGGGTCTGTATGTATTTCCCTCCTCATTCCCCGGATTTCTTCTTTCATCTCATACATAGCTTGAGAAATATTTTTAGAGAACTCTTCTCCTTTCAATCTTCCAGATAAAGGGGTTTCACCCTTGTTTTCTTTGTCTTCTGTGTAATCAATTTTCTTTTGTCTTATTTTCAGATTCCTCCTCTCTCTCTCATTCAAAGTCTCTTCTTCTATGGAAGGCATATTGACTCTTAATAAAGCACAGGTTGTGCCAAGATGATGCTCCGATACCATTGTAATCCAAAAATGGGAACAACAACAATACTAAACAATACTGCTCAAGAATAACGCAATTCAGCCAAATAAAAGTAGGAGGCCAATATGGAGGCTAAATATTGACATTTAAAACAAAAAATAAGATTTACAAGAAGGCCCATACAATGTATAATAGAAAATAGAAGACTTGTACACAAGAAATCCCTCATAAAGAGGTTCTGCAATCACATATATTCACTACAAAGGCTTGAGAGCATTATTTTATTGAGCATGCAGCAGTTGAAGATTAAAACTTAGATCTAGAGCTAAATAATGCATGAATAGTAAGATCTATGATAGATCCATACACTATAGAGTCTCTACTTTACATACCCCTTGGGGTTTTTAGAAAAACATGAAGCACATGGAGTAGATCCGAGATCTTATGCAGCAGATCTGCAGAATGATTCAGAATTTCTGAAGCAAATACATGAGTATTCAGATCAAATCTGAATATGACATGGAATAGATCAGAAATCCATGGATCACCACAGTGAAGGGTAGATTCCCAACACCAGAGATCTCTCCTCCAAAAGTATGCCAAAACACCGTGCAACTTTACACTTACAAATAATGCAGTATTGGAAGATGGACTACGTTGTAGAATTTAAGAACAGGTTGGCCTAATGCCAAGGTATGGATCTGAAGCTCCAATGATCCAATACACTCTTTCCAATGGGATAGAAGACTTTCCCACTGAAAAGAGGCACTATATTGGCCTAGATCTGAGTAGATCTAGCCTCCACTTGCTGCAGCTTACAAAGACAACCAAACCCTCAACAGGATCTGCGTTGTAGTTGGAAGATGAAGCTTGGAAAAATTCCTGATAGTGGACAAGATCAACAAGACTCCTCCAAGAAGCCTCTCAAGGAAGGAGGCGGGATTCCCAAACAGGAACACCCAGTGCTAAACAACACTATTCTCAGCTAAACAACAAGATAATGATATATGTCTAAGCATACAATATATTCAGAAATATAATCAAATAAAAAACCTTCTCATGTTGTCCTCCCCTTCCTTTAATAAGATAGAAGTCTTGCAAAACCATAAACCATCTCAATGATTTAGCTTCTTTCACATGTGCCACCTCCAACTAAGACTGCGCTATGCATCAATGAGATTCATCCCCTTTGGACAACATTGTTGATCTGGTCAAGGTTGACCCAATCAAATGTCTTAATCCCTTTCACACATAAAGGTGTTTTATTAAGATGTCCCAGATTTATCTTTGTTCACATGGGGCATTTATTTATTCATTGTTTTAGGAGTTTTTATTGTCCTCCTTTACACGTTTATTTATGCAACTGGAAAATGAAAAAAAATTGTATATTCCCATTAGTTTGGCTAATTGGGAATATTACATGTACAGATCTATGATTGGTAGTATTCTATATGTAACAGCCTCTCAGCCAGATGTTATGCAAGCAATTGGAAAAGTAGCAATATTCCAAGCAACACCAAAATAATCACATATTATTGGTGTCAAAAGAATTCTTTGATATCTAAAGGACACAAAAGAATATGGCTTGTGGTATCCCAAGGGTAACAATCTCATTATTCAAGCCTTTATAGATGCAGGTTGGGCAGAGGCATTGATGATCATAAGATTACAAGTTGAGCAGCATTCTATCTAGGTGGTTGTCTCGTATCATGGTTAAGCAAAAAGCAAACCTCAATCTCGTTATCTATAGCGGAAGTAGAATACATTGCAACAACATCATTTTCTACTCAAGTCCTTTGGATGAAACAAAATTTGCAAGATCTTCAAGTAAAATTCATTTAGCCTATTCCCATATTCTGTGGCAACACTAGTGCCATGAGCATCTCCAAGAATCCTGTCATGCATTAAAAAAAAAACACATTCCGATCAAACATCATTTTGTTAGAGAACAAGTCACTGAAAAGAATATTAAACTTGAGTATTTTGGTACAAAATAACAAATCACAGATATCTTCACTAAAATTTTACCTCATGAAGCATTTGAATATATTCCAGATGCTTGGGATTCTCCCAAGTTCTCATTATATTACAGGTCTGCAGGATGGTTCTGTGTCAGGGGGAGTTACCCTTTTCCATTGATGTCAAAGGGGGAGAGAATGTTGTAGGAAGAGGTGTCATGATCGCAAGGGGAGTACTTGTGTTGCCATCAATGCCAAAGGGGGAGATTGTTAATCAACGATTGTCATTGATATCTACCCAAGTAGCACGAGGGGATACCCCAATATTGCATGGGAATTTTGACCTACAAAATTACTATATTCTAGGTCATGAATTCTTTTTATGGTTTCTACTTGTCGAGATGTTTTTTTTCATATATGGCACACCACATAATTCTTCATAGTTTGACAGATATTCATGTTTGATGTTTGTAACCCTAGTTAGTGGGCTAAAGCCCCATAGGGTTGTGGCATGGGTATTGAAAATTCAATAAATAATCATTTTTAAGCTCCTAAAATCCCTCCCACATTCACTTGTTTAATCCCCTCTCAACCTAAGCATTTATATAAATTGTGATCCTCATATCCTCCTTATGTAGGGATTTCGCTATCTGGAACAGATCATCGTGGAATTTTCACTCTAAATTTTTTCTATGAGGGTTCAGAAGCTGAAATTTTTATGAGGTGAAGCAAAAATGCTGAAGGAAGCTTCTATAAAAATTTTAGATCACTATGTGCAATATTTTCAGAGATATGATCTGTGGAAGTCGATGTTTTTGCAGGCTTCTAAAATTCATCTCAAAGAAGTGATCTTGGGAAAATCATCATAAATCTCTCTCTGAGTATCAGATTGGAATTTTGTAAGAAGTGGAATATAGTGCACAGACTATAGTTTTCACTGTATCAATTTTGGAGCTGAATAAAGAAACAATGACATGCGGCACACTGTACAAGTTCACTCTACTGAAACAGTCCATAATTAGGGCATTGTGAGAGATTGGGCATAACTCTCCATTGAAGAATACAAATTGGGTTAGACCTATGGCACTGAAAATAAGACTTAGAGGAATACTACGGGGCCAAAAATCACATATTGGGGATATGAAATAATAGAGATACACCAGATTCAATATCGAGCTCCTAGAAGGCGAGAAAAATCTAGATCATGTGTTGTCAAGGGCTGCAAAGGACCAGAATTTCTAGGGCAGAAAAGCAAAGCAAGGTGCAGCAGAGGGTAGCATGACAAGAGCAGAAATTAAGGTGCAGAATAGCAGAAATAATTTCATCACATGAAGTCTTCAAGTGGGCAACACTGCATACAGTCATTGTAAAGGAATCATTCCACTAATTCATTGTAAATACATTATTGTAAAAATTGTACTAGTGTCTATCTACCAAGAGTTGAAGAGGCAGTGTTGGCAGGTCTAAGATCATCATTAGGTGCTTTTTTCATAGTTGGGGTTATGGTCTAGTGTGTCTTCTTCTTCTACATCATTCCATATCATTGTAAAGTGGACCATTTTCCCTGGTAAGGGAGTCCATTCTCCTTTTATTCTTCTATAGGGTGGTAGGGTGGCGCTAGGGTGAGTTGTAGCCCATTGGGTGTTGGGGCATCTGTTTAGTTGACTACTGAAGAGTCTCTAGCATTGGAGCATCCATCCAGTGGGAGCTGGAGAAGAATGCTTTTCTAGATTCTAGGAAGTTGGAGCTTTATTTTCAATTGGAGTTTAATATTAAAAAATTATTAGAAAAGCATTATGTGGTTTTTATCTCGGAGTGGGTTTCCACATTAAAAAATGTGTGCATTTGTGTTCCTTTTATTTACTACTATCATTGTACAATTAATGATAACAATTAAAGATTAACTAATGATATAATTTAAAGGAACACTGATTCACCCCCCCTCTCAGTATTTCCAATAGACCTGTCAATGGTAGGACGTTGAAGCATTACTATTCCCCATATTAATAGTAATTCACTTTGTTTACTTTGCTCATTGTACATAACGTTGAAAATCATAGATTGGATTGGATGTTTTTCTTGCAAAGTTGAAGCTCGGAGAGAAGGCCCTAAGCTTTGAAGGATAAAATATCATATGTATGAATAAAGAAGAGCTCAGAAAATCATTTCAAGTCAAGCACAGTCAAAGTTCAAAGGCTATTGATCTTAAATTTCTTAACATTTCAACAAGAAATTCCATCCCCATGTGGAGCCATTGTTAGGGTCCTATAATAATAGGATTCATAATTTTGAATTGACTGTGATTAGTCTTGTAATATGTACATACTTTGCTTTCTACAAATTTGTTTTCCCACATTAAAAAATGTAAAGAGGGTAAAAGTACTAAAAGAAAAATAAAACGACTGAAAGAAAAATATAAAAAAAGAATATAAAAAATTAACCCCACCAAAAAGGAGACAAAAAAGATCATGAAAGTGATGCAAATTCAAGTGCCACTACTTTTTACTTTACTTTGCAAAATAAGATTGTGTGCAACTTGTCAAAAATGCCACAATCCATGATAGTCAAACTGTTTAATCTTGATTATTCATGATTTAAATTTCATGCTGATAGATAGAGGATAAATATCTAGCCAAAGTGTTTAATCTTGGAAGATCAGTAGTTAGGTAGAGAATAATAATGAGCTCAATAGTTTAATCTGAGCCTTTGGAAGTAATAAGGTTAAAATTAGATATTTTGCTTATTTAAAAGAAAAATAATAAGGGTCTACAAGCTCAAATGCACCCAAATATATGAAGAAAAAATGTTAGGGTAGATGATGGGTAGCCATAAGTAGTTTTCACAAGGCATGGATAGCAGAAATTGATTATTTCATATTTACTAACTTCCCTCTAAATTCATTTCCCTTGTAAAAATACCCCTCCCCTTCATAATAATATTTTTCGTTACTACATTAATTTTTCCCTTACAAAACCCCTTTTCCTTAGTTAAAAAGCATATTTAGCTTTGGAAAAGTAAAAATCCCTTTAAAATTCAAAATATCCCCTAGAATACACTTATCCTAAATATTTTTTTTAAACAATGTCGGGTTCCACTATGAAAAATCCTTCCCGATATCAGTTTTTACATTAAACTTAGTGTATTTTATATCTAGCTAATAATACATTCGAGCATCATATTTCATATTAAACCTTAATTAAATTCATTTATATTCATATTAAACCCCCCATTTATATTAACCCCTTGTTTAAATATTAACTCCCATATATACACCTTTACCCCATATATATTAACTCCCGCTAATATAAAGTCCCGATCCCAATATATTCTACCATTGCATATGTATTATTAATCCGTACATACATATTCCCTAGTCCCTTTATATATCGCATAGCTTAAAACTCGAGCCCGACGCCTATCATATCCCTGATGAATTCCTCCCATTTTCGCATCTTTCGAATCGTTATTCCTTAGATCCGATGACCTATAGCTCCTATCGCACCCCCAATCATCCAAAATTTAACAATGCTGAGACCTTGCGAAATAAGTGGTGTTCACATCCCCGCTCCATGCTACGTGGCATCATTTGATTGTATCGCATCCTCCGAAATAATACCGCCTACCAGCTTTTGCCGATGCGAAAACCATAAGCATGTTTTTTCAGCCTGTTATGAAAACCACCACTCCCATTTGAATTTACCCTGCGCATTAAAGTTTAATAAATGCTGGTTAAAAACACATAATGCCACCCTTTGCAAGTCTTTTCACCATTTCTATTACATTTTTGTGTAAAGAGAGCTATTGTCAACTTATCCTAGAGCTAAAACAACGCCGCCAACCTTGTTTTAAGCTAGATTTCAACAGAATTCAACCCTGTTACTACTGAAGCCACTAAAAAACCAGTTTGAAGCTCTATAAAGACCATTGAAGCTTAAGAAAGCCTCCGCTTCCTTAGAGAACCTTTATGCAAACAGAAAAACCTTCATTATATAGGTATTCCTAAATACCAACGTGTGTACTTAAGGTAGAAAGAAAGTAACAATAAATTGAACCAGTCTAGGAATTTTGCAGATTATAGAAAGCCATTGATTCTTCTCAAACCCTTCTGCAAACTGTAATAATCTTTCAAAGGTGCTCCTAAAGGCCTGAGACTTTCTTTCTAAGCCTAGAGAGTAATCAATTGATTAAAATTAACAAAAAAAAATTCTTCCCAAGGAATTGTAATAGTAAATCCCCTGCAACCTCCAGTTTTGGATGTAGAACACACTCCCGTAGCAGACAAAGTTTTTAAAATTAGTGACCATGTCACTAAGTTTAACCTCCTTGAGATCCACTGCTGGAGCCATGATAAATCAATTGACCAAACTCATGATGTTTTCCTTTGGGAGTTAAATTTTCCCAAGTACATTGTCCCACAAACCTTCCAGTGTCTAGAGATCATCAGACTTTGTAAAACTAGTTATATGCCTGATCAAACAACCATTATAACCCCTGGAAAAGAGATTTTATTCACCATCATACTTGAATCAATAAATCAGATGCTACAAATTCAACCTAGGCCTGATGAAACCCCACTGTCTATTGAGACCCTTAATTAGTTGTATCTGAATTTATACTTCCCCAAGAGGTTCCAGATATTTGAAACATTCATCCCCTCATCAGTAGAAACTCCCAAGACTATTCCTCCTTATCCAACAGCTATATTTTCTGAAAGAACTAGGCACATCATCTCAATGATGTCTTGTAATTTTGGTTATTTCATTGACGAGCATGTTGATGCTTTGGTCTTAGTTTTCCTTTCTATTTTCTCCCCTGGTCAGCCTCCTGCTACCATATTCAATTTTTACCAATACTTATCTGATACAATCCATGAACAGCTTGTTAAAATGCCTGAAGGAGGTGTATTCAAGTATTAATTTGTTATGTTCCACATGTTTCTATACTTTCAACTTGAAATATTTTCTATTAACCTTCAGAAACTAGTTGTTGAAGGTAATCCACAGCCAGTAATATTTTGGACTTCCTTAATCAGGAAGTATTCAAGAGATTTCACATACACAAACTTCATTGACTCATTCATCCATCCTATTTTCAACATGCTGAACAAAAACATTCAACCAAGAGTCAGCGATGACATAAAAAAGGTCCTGTAGTTATCAAAACACAATAGGACAAGAGATTGGTACCTTTATTAGAACCACACATAGATTAGGGTATATGGATCTAATCTCTTTCCGTATAAGCTACCCAAATACCTCCCAATGAGGTTATTTTCACTTGAATATATTAGGTAGATCCTTCACTTTGATGAAGTAAATTTCTTGTCAGCCAAAAAGAAGACACAATTTAAGATAAAGAATCAGAATGGTCCTTTTATTTGCAACAATAGAGGTGTAGGTCAACAAGTAGAAAAATATTTACAGGAATTTAAGTTCATTCAAAGTTTCCAATGGTATTATGATCCTTTAGAAGTTATTAGAAAACTAAGAATTAAATTTAAATTAACTCCTTATGTACATGAATCCAAGCCATACATTGAGAAGTATTCCAATCAGTATAAATGGTTGGAGAACACTTTAAAAGAGGTAGAGAAGCAAGGTAATACTAGTTCCATCTTGTAGACTCCATCCCCATAGGATAAGAACTCTAAAAGAGATAGAGAAGAAGGATCATACTCAGCTGAAACTACCACTGAAACAAAATTTAAACTGATGTACGGGAAGAATCCCAAATTAGATCTTGTAACTAAACAAGTGGAAACTATTGAGATAATTTATACAGATACAGTGGTAAAAGACAATGCTCCTCCAGCAATTTCAGAGGAAAATCACTAACCTTCAACATCTAACACTTAGATTATTCAGAAGCAGCATAATGTTGAAGTGTCTTCATCTAGTAGACTAGCAGAGAAAGAACATGATATTATGCAGAGGTATAAATAAATCAAGCTCAGGAATGAGGCATTAAAGGCTGATACATATACCCAATACTGGAAGTAGTCACCTAGTGACCAAAGAATATTGCTTTCTAAATTTGACTACAAGAATAGGAAGATGCATATGAATTTCTTACAACCCACAGTGAAGCATCCAAAATCATCAACAGATTATAAAAAAACATCATATGAAGTTCAAGGAAAAGATGTTCATCCTATAGACCAGATATAATTTCACAAGCAAGCTCATGAAATGTTGTATTATACCATGACCAACAAATCCATGAGTGTACAGAAGCTGCAAAATATTCTTGAAAGCATCAAAGGTTAGCTAAAGCTAGAAAGGGCATCCTTACAGGCTAAAGATATCAAAATTAAATCTCTAGAATATTTGGTTATTGAAGGATGATGTGATCCGAATAATGTCAAAGTTGCAGAAGAACTCATAAAGAAGAAGAATGCAGACATTGTTGCATTAAAGAAACAACTCAAATTTCCTCCTACTTAACATCCACAAGTGAAAGAAGTATTACAGGATGCAAGCCAAAAAGATGAGATGATGAACCTCATTCTTTAGTTAACTGCACAATTAAAAGAAATGGAAAATGAGATGGATAAGTTAGTATAGGAGAAAAAGGCCAGCTCAGAAGCAATCCCTATCACTACAGCTCTTCCTTCTACCTTAGCAGAATCATTGGCTCCATTAGTTCCAATAGCTACAACACTCCCTATTACATCAACAACTACTTTAGCTACAGAGTCATCTACAACAACAACACAGCCGAGTGATGAAGCAGGTAAACTAGTTAAAGAAATGCAGGAAATGCCCATCCAAACAAATGAAATAAATAGACTTAAAGAACAGTTGAAAGGTCTAGAACATGAGAATAAATTAGTTCATATCATGCACACGAATGAAATACATAAGACAAAAAAATTGACAGAGAAATTGTAGAAGTTAGAGAGAGATTTAACATTGAAAGAACCACTTGCTCAAGCTAAGCAGCAATTGTGGGCCAATATCATTGAATCTGTCAATGATTTGACCATCCATTCAATTCATTTATGAACAGAAAGATTTAATCAAAGTAGCAGGTGAAGCCATCCATAAAATCAAATAAGAACTTGGTAAGAAGCCATAAGAGGCTAATGAAATCATTAAGTTTCTTAATTACAAGAATAAGCAAGAATTAGAGAAAATTGGAATTAGTGACAGGACAGAAACAATTCTTGAAGTTAGAAAGGTGATTTCTAAAAGAAACTTGATGGTACAGCTGGAAGAAAAATGTCAAAGCATGGAGATTTCCATAACCAAATTCATGATGAAGTTTTATATCTTGAGGCAGAAAGGTCTACCAAATCCTCTGGTTATTAATGACATATTGATGAAACAAGAGGATTATGACAAGAAAATCAAAGAAGTGGCAAAGGAGCAAGCTAACAATTCAGCCATGCAAGGAATTCCAACAGGAAAAGTACTCTACAAACGTTTTGAGGACCTTTTTTACCTACAACATGAGGTAAAACATTTATTCATTACCAAGCCTACTTTTACAAAGTATACAAAGGCTGATGAGATATTAAGAAGAATGGATAAAATCAAGTTACCAAATGCAGAATATTGGGAGAATTTGACTGATTTACTGTGAGAGTCAAAGTAAACAGAGCAGGCAGTTTAAAGTGAAAAATATTAGCCAGGATAAAAGTTTAAAAAGCAGTCAAAGGTAAAAGCGTATCAAATTTTAAAGAGTATCAAATGAAAGATAAGTTTAAATTCAAAGCAGAAAGTTAAAAGTAAAGATACAGCTAGTGTAAAGGACGCTCAACAACAACCCTCGTTGAGCAACAATCAGAGACAAATCAGGAAAATATCAAAGACATAGAACAACAAAATCAATTAAAGCATGAGACAACTTGCATTAATTAGATAGTTGTCTCTATCTTCTTGCATGAAGATATTTATTTTTCCTTGAATAATTCCTAAAACAGTTTAGGATATTTTGTATTATTTTTTTGTATAAATACTTCACATTTCAAAGTATTGAGGGTGGATTGTGGATTGCTAAACATTTCTGTAGATGTACTGATCTAAACCAGAGGGTTCTTTGTACCATTTTCAAGTCAGCAGACTATATTGAGAAATAAAGGCATTATATTAGAGGATTCATGTGTTGGGCCACTTCCGTGAAGTACTCTCAATTTTTCTTTGTCATTATCTGAAGTTTTCACATACTTGCATGCTTTCTAAATATAAATGTATAACAAGAATATTATTTTAGAATTTGTTTAAAAACACTTTGCCTTGAAATTTTATTTCATTTTTATGTTTTCTATTGATATCCATATTAGGGAATTCTTAATTTCTCCCTAGTTTCGATTGACCTCTGCCATTTCCCTCATTATCTGGATCTGAGAACCCTTAATTTCTCTCTCATCCCAATTGAAATCATTTCATCATCCAGCCTAAAGATCTGAAGTTACTCAGCTATCTTGCCCTATGAACACTTCCCTTTAAAACCTTGATTCTTCTCTATTGCTTGACTCATTGACTCCATTAGCCCAATGGAATTCGACCTACATCTATCCATCTAAAATAGTGATTCCACCACCAAACCAAACCCAAATTCAAAACCCAATCAATCTTACATAACTAGCCTAAAATCAAATAAAATCAACAAAGATAAATCATATAGAGAGATCCCTCACTGAGCATTAGGAAGGCTAGATCCTAAGCTTAAAAGTAGGTTTGTTCTTACCTCTAATATTCTTTAAAACAAAAGACTAAAAGACCTGAGAATTATTGGAGTGATAACAGTTATCATTATAGAACTTGGATTCATCATTCACATGTCATATAACCAAAATTAAAGATATAAGTTTAAATATTATTCGATTCATTAACATCACAAAGATATCCAACGAATATGGTAACTTATGCAAGGATCTCACAAATTCAACAAATCACAGCATGTTAGATATAGACACACCAATCATTTGAATAATAACAATCAAAGTCCTAGAATTGCACACACAACTTCCATTGGATCCTTTGGTTACTATTCCTCCACACAGTGCCCTCACTCCACACAAAAAGGAATTAAATTCATAGAAATGTAAATACTCTAATAGATAACACAAGTCTTCAAATATTTACAAAAAAGAATTAAATTCATAACTAAAACTTACAGAACTGTAAATGAACTTACATTACTCAAAAATTCACACATCTACAAAATTGAAAGTGCACCCTAGTTGTCGGGGCCCTGCTTAACTTGGAACACTATAGGAAAAAATAATTTTAACATGATGATGAAAACCAACAACAATGTTTATATATTAAATCATCTAAAAAAGGTTACAAATTTCTAGAACGATAAACTGGCTGCAAAAATAAATCAAAACTAGTAATATGACTAAGCTTGTTCAACCAATTAGAAAGGTACATAAAGTCTGGCAGAGCTCAACTCATGCTGAGAAACATGAGTATGTGTTTATAACTGTGTGGCCATATATTAAAAAAATATAACAAAAGGATGCAACCGTCCAACCAACATTATATATATGAAAAATATCTCCTTAAATAATGTATGGTAATTTAATTGGTGTTAAATTACTTATGTTACAGGAAAAGCTACCCTAAGGCCTTGGGTTGAGAGATCTAACAGAGAGGATGTCATGTCATCACAAGAAGGACTCTAATTACCAATTTTAATGCTTTAAAATATAAAATGAGGATTGTGGACCTTACCCATTTATCCTTCATTTGAGGTCGATCCCATAGGGTGCAAACCCTCTGCTACTCTTCGTGCTCCAAAACCTACAAATCAGTCAAGATCAAGCACACAAACTAGTTTCAAAACATATATGTCCTATATGTCAGCATATTAGCATATATAATCTCTTAAAGGTAATATGAAATAAACTATTCAAGATTATTAAGCATGTATAAGGGACACATAACATATGAACATCAGGAACATGATGGTACTTATTTAATTGATAACATGTACAGAAAATAGTGGAGAAATCACTTGATATCTGCCATGGCCTTGAGAAAAAACCGTCCTCCGGATTCGTCCAACCCTAGACTCACAAAGCTTCTTCCTTAAATGGTGCACAAAGGATGTCACATAGAATGAGGGTTATCATTGCAAGGAAACAAGGGTTTCTTGAACCTGGGAAGTGTAGGAGGCATAGGGGAAATATCAAACTTGATCAGGGCTATAACATTCTATAATGTCAATAGTATTCTCTCTCCCCTCCCTTAGGACATTCCCTTGAGGTGTATTTATACTTCCTCAAATTATTTTTTTCATTTGGGGAAGAGTTAGGCCACGGGTTGGGGTAGTTAAGTTCCAGGAAAAAACCGTAAACCCTGCCCCATTAATATGGAATTATATATATTTTTTAATATTTTAAATAACATACGCGGGTCAGCTATGGATGGACCCACGTGTGCATGCAGAAAAAAACTGGGTAGATTCGCGTATGGATTTTAAAATATTATTTTTTGAGAAATATGAACAAGTCTAAATGGAAGGGCTACGCAAGATTAATGCATAAGTCATCAAGTATATAGAGGTGATAAATGATGCTATAACATATGCCTGCTAATATTTCAGGTCAAAAGGGGTACATGATGGCGTAAATGTATTAAGTGCATAGAAAGAACCTTGTGAGGACTAGAGAGGACTTCACAAGATTTCGGCCTACCAAAAAACTAGTGGTAGAAATCAGAAAGAGAGCTCATGTCTGAGGCAGGCATACCCATGCTTAGTGAAATAAAAGAATGCCTTCATATCAAGTATGGAGTAGATCCAATATGTATACAAGTATAGCTGAAATGTAAAGTACATAGTGAATCATCTTATCCCTGTCCAAAAGTACAAGTCAAAATCATGTCCAAGTATCACATATAAAAGACTGATCAATGATGCTGCATAGATATCTGATCAATGAAGTCATAACTGAATCTCCAAGTACCAAATCATAAGTGGTGGAACAAATGGTACAAAAAAAAATTCGGGTGCCAACATATAACATGTTGCTGTGATGAAACTGCAACATATAAGGGTGGATGGTGTCACTAGCAGAAAACTGGAGGAGCTGTCAAAGATGAAAACTAGAGGTCTTCACTGATCACCATGGTACAATTCTACACAATGGGAATAAATGAGCTGAGGTCAACTATGTGAGAAATTGTTTGATTACCCGACATTGATGTATACCGTTAACAAATACGAGACAACCCGCCGATAATGATAATGAGTGTCAAGGTTCCCTAGTACAATCTAACAAGTGCGAATAAATGAGTTGAAGTTGAACACTTGAGAGAATCTACCAATTAGGATACATTGATGTATTCTCACTGTCAATAGTGAAGGAGTCTGCCACTGACGACTGGGAACTCTAAGGTACCACAAAAGGCCTCTAGACCTTATTCCCAGAGAAATGAGTCGGAGTCGATGGGAAAATATCTATTGAAGGAAGGTATTAAGGCATCCCACATCAGTCCAGCGCGAGTGTAACCCGAAGGCCAATATTTTGAAGGAATCAGATGAAGAAAAGTGAAGTAACCAACCCTAAGTATGTTTCCGACATGCAAAAAATGTTGCTAGTGCACGACAGAAAACCTCTGAACCAACCAATAATGAAAGCTCACAAAGAGGCGAGATATACACCGATAGGTTCAAATGGAAATAAAGGTATTGCATGAATCCCACACATGATAATGTAAGCTAAAGTTGAACACAAGGGAAACCACTCATTCAAAGAACCACGATGTTGATCAAATTCTGAGCACAAGGTCACCTATCAGTGATGTAAATAGGGCCATGGTGCAGCTCTAGGTTTACTCTCAAAGCAATATGTCGAATTCGATAAGAGACAAACATGCCAGCAAGAAGTCAATGGAGACCTTCTCAAACCAGCATGAGCAAAGGACCAAATAGCTGATGTGATAGAACAATATACTAATAGATAGGGATGGGTGACTGGAAAATGTGTCAGGAGACACTGCAGAAAGGCTGACTCAGGTTAACTTCCCTTGAACAAAAGCACGACTCATATTGACTATGGCAGCAAACGATAACTTTGTATAAGTTTTTCACACAGGAGGCATAAAAAAACCCTCCGTATGATTGGAAAAGATGATCGGCTAGGATTAAGGTTATGGCTTCTCCTAAGTCAAAAACTAAAACCAAGCTTCCAGAAAATAGGGAAGTATTTTCTTGTTCTCGCTCTTTTTCAAATATTTAATAATTTTTTTTGTCTTTTTCATATTTCAAAGCCTAAAAAAGAATGAAATAATTTCTAGATTACAATGGATAGAATGAGTGTTGGTAATAGATGCACTAGTTCTTGGAATAGGAACAATCCTATGCTTAATGCAAGGTGGAGAAAAATGGTAAATGACACTCAAAGGAATGTTTCATCCATGGGTAAAGGTGTCAAGTTGCGAAGGCTAAGTGATTACACAGTTAAATTTGCAGAGAGACATGGTCAAAATACGGCTTAAACATGAGTCCAAATAAAGCCGGCTAAAGGCCAAGATAAACAAGTGGTCAATATGCAATGTAGCAATACAACTCGACAATAAAATGGGAGAATCTAAGTTATATGGCCAGAATAAAATAGTGAAGAAGAAGAAGAAGAAGGATGAAGCTTCAATGCATAAGTCATGGCAGGACTGAAGAGGACTCGCAAGCCTAATCATATTGCATCATGGGCGAAAAATGCTAGTGAGTAACTAACTACGAAGCCCGTGTAAAGAATGTTTTCTACCATCATATCATGATTTAAAATTCAGCAAGTGAAATTGGTTAAATAGTAATAATAAGATGGGGTTGACCCTATGGAAAATGTTCAGAATGGAGGCTAGTATGCATAAGTGCAACAGAAAGTGAATTCCCTAAACTATATGCTAGTTTAGAATTAAATACCTACCATGACCGGTCAGCAGTCATGGATCTGAAGAAAAATTGGAAATATCTCAAAATCACCAGAATGGACGTGAAAATAACTTTTCCCAACACTTACAAGCTAAAAGGTTAAACAATTGTGAATAAATTCAAAAAATAGACACAAACAGAATTTGTGAAAAAAATTCAAATTCTGGGCATAAATAAGCATTTTGGGCTCACATTTGGTCATTTGTGCCGTGAAGAAGTGGAGAAAGAGCTTTGGAGAAAAAAAACCCTTCTTGCAAATGGAGCAATTGTCCACCATATCAATCCAAATTAGTCAAGTAAGCCTCATACTTAGCTTATTTGTCAATTTTATTATCATTTCAAGAAATTTTTTGGATTTTTGACCTTATGAATATATGTTTTTTTCCAAAACCCTCTGCTTATATGTGGGTTCATAATGAGGAATCACATATAGACGTGATTGTGTCTGCATGAAGTCGCGTATGCACAGAGCGGAATTCAAAAATTGATTTCTAATTAGTCAATGAATGAAATGGTTCAATATGAAAATTAGCTGGAGGGAAAGATAGCATAGTGCTATAGATAATGAGATCATGCAGGATCAACAATCATTGGATATCCTTCGAGGATGTGGATTGTTGAAAGTTTTCAAAATGCCAAATATGAAAAATAACACTCGATTGCTCGAGATGTTGGTTAATTATTGGGATCCAGATGAATACAACTTCATGATAGACTAGATGCCATTAAGAATTGAATTGGAAGACATCTATTTTATAATTGGAATTTCCAGGAGGGGAGAACCAGTTGATTTTCATGGTAAGCCCACATGAGGGCTTAATGTAGATGACTATGTCTAGGTGTACTATGTTGATGGTGCAAATAAGGTGGGGACACAGATCCCAATCAAATATGTACGATACTTGTACATGAAAATCCTCCTTTTCACTATTGGTAGAGTAGCAGGATCAACATTCCTTCACCAAGCCTCACGAACCCACATGAGTCTAGTAGTAGATTTCTTGACCACACTGTATGATTGGTGCATATCCTTATTGGAAAATCTAAAGAAACAAATAACTTCTATCTAGAAATCCAAAACAAAACATTTTGGATGTGGAACACTTCTGTTGGCATTCTTCTTGAGAGAGTCCCAGGGCTTCATCCTCGGATCATCTCAACCATCAGTAGCCCTCATGATCCACAAATAGATATATGGGAAGACTTGATGAAGAGACTGGGGGGAGGTAAATTCCCCTGAACTACATGGGATGATGAGTTCTTCCAGTGGTGGGGAGAACATGTCCTTTCAGTAGAGGATTATCCCTATGCTGAGATGGATTTTAGAGTAGATCCAGATTTGGTTCTTCCACCCAGTGCAACATGAGGTGAAATTGGTAAGATTTCAAAATGATTTATTGATTATGTGATTTTAATTTTTTTAAAATTATATGAAAATGAATTTTTTTTTGATAGGACACTATGACTTACAAAATTTTAATGATCATGATGCAGACATGGGACTGGTGAGACTTGAGGGTTTCCCAAGACATAGACGCCACGGAATAGAGGCAGATGATGCTAAAGACTCGGGAAGAATCCTCGACGCCATCCAGAGAATCTTGGAGAGTATATATATATATACATAGAGATTTTATATAATGCGATTTTCCTAAATGTATAATGATTAATGATTTTTTTTATATTTTTAGAGTGTTGAATGATTAATGTGCCAATCAAGTTCTTGATTAACTAATGAGTCTGCTAACCAATTATCGGATCAAGGAATGTGAATGAAGGTAATAAATTTAAATGAACTTTGTAGCAAACACACTCTAAAAAATAATTGCTGAAAAAATGGGTCTCTGACATGATAGGTGTTGTTTAATTGTGAAACCACCAATTGTGAATCCAAGTAAAATACTAACAAATCAACACCAAAATATATTTCCTCTAAGAGTAGGTTGATCACTGCAGTGTATTCTGCCACATTGTTTGAAGCAGGACCAATGCATATGCCCCTTGAGACTAACAACTGACCATATGGATAGTGAATTACCCAAGCCATGGAAGCAAGGTTATAGGTATGTCTACTACTACCATCGACAAAGCCAAAATGACTCATCTCATCCAATAATACCTGCCAAAGCAGATCAAAAAATATCAAAGTCACACCAGAAATCGATAGATAGACATGTACAAAAATACAAAATATACAACAAATTAAATGCTAGGATGAAGCCCATGCATAATACTTCTCCAGATAGATCCCACTTCTGGGCTCCTCCTACTCGTTTCCATCAAAATAAACCAAGGCATAAGATCCCTTTTTCAGGACCTTCTTAAGAATAAAGGGGCCATACCACATGTATTTGAACTTGCCTACCTCCAAGGAATCATTCTCTTGGGCATAAACCAAGACAAGGTCACCTTCAAAGAAAACCCTAGGCTTGAACGCCCTATCGTACTTAGCCTTCACTCATTTCTTATGAGCCTCATTCATTGTAGTTGCATCTCAGCACTTCTCATTGAGATTTTCTATATGGACAAGTCGTTCTTCGAGACTAGAAGTGTTAGGAAAAATCTCAACTACCAATTTAAGGGAAGGAATTTCACATTAAACAAGAAATATAGATTCCAGCCCATAAAATAGTTGAAACAGAGTGTAGTCAGTTGTAGCCTTTAGAGACATTTGGCATGCCCAAAGTGCAAGGTACAGCATGACATGCCAATTGGATCTAGGTTTATCAATTTTCTGTTGAAGTACATTCTTCAAGGACTTGTTTATAGCTTCAACCTACCCATTGGCCCAAGGATAATATGGAGATGAATGCTCCTACCGAAAACCAAATTTGAGAGTCAATTTAGCCATCATATTGTTCTGAAAATGACTTCCATGGTTAGTGACAATCTCCTTGGCGATACCAAAGCAAGAAATGACTTAGCCGAATAGAAACAGGGTTGTTGTCTCACAATATTTCACAAAAGTAGGCATATAATTAGCCCACTTCGTAAATTATTCTACTGCTACAATAATGTACTTATGACCCTTTGCTGAAGGTGGGTTACAAGTAATATAATCAATACCCCAATTTGTGAATGGATCGAAATTGATGATAGGAAAGAGAGGAGTTGGATGAGCACACATCTTCGAGTATGGACTTGAAAAGGATGACACTATTAGACCGCCTCAATACAATATTTGAAAATCGAGGGCCAAAAGTATCCTGCATGCAATATCTTTTAGTCTGTAGCAAGCCCAGATAAATGACCACCACAAGCTCCATTTTGGCAATCATTCAACACAACCTCAACTTATTTGAGATATAAGTAGCGTCTAAGGATCAAATCAACCCTAGGATGATATAGAGTGTCACCTATAATCAGATAACTTTTAGCTAAGTGATGAAAATTTTGATGCACGTCTTTCAAAAAATCTAAGGGAAACTTCGCAGTTTGGAGATAAAAAATGAGATCTCCATACCAAGGATCCTGTGAAGAAATGAGGAAAATATGTTCATCAGGGAACAAATCTTCATAAACAATATTGTCTCCACAAGGAAACTCATAAATCAACTCCACAAATACCAAATACTTTTGGATTTGGAAGACAGGAATTCAAGATCAAACTCTTTCAAAATGATAATCCATCGATTGTATTTGCCCCCAATCACTTACCTACTGAGAACAAATTGAAATGGATTAACTACTGCCAAAATGTAAGTTTTTCAAAGAAGGATATAATTCCTGAGCCATTGGACAACATGGAAATTTTCCAAAGCTAACTTGACAATTGGAGAATACCAGAGTTTAGGGCCCACCAAGCCTCAACCAAGGTAGTAAAAAACATGCTCGCAAAGAGCATCATCTTCCTAAACTAGAACCATACCAATGGTAGATTCTTCTATAGGGAGATACAATAGGAAATTTCTGCAAGAATCAGGTGGACTCAGTAATGGAGCAGAGGTCAATGCCCTTTTCAAAGAATAAAATGAGCGCTGAGAAAATTCATCCTAGAAAAAAGGGTCTCCTTTCTTTAACAACCTCATAAATCCCTTTGAAACCTCATCATTATTTACGATAAATCTCCATAAGAAATTGGCTTTACCTTGTAGACTTTGAAGTTGAAGGATTGAATATGGAAGAGGAAACTGAATTATTGTCTCAGGATCTACCCAGATCCCTTCCGTATACATGATGAATCCTAACAACCGACCGTATGTGACAGCAAAAAAACACTTATTAGGGTTCAACCGAATTTTATAATAATGACACCGTTCAAAAACTTGACGAAGGTGTGAAGGATGATCAGTTCTCTTTCAAGAATGAGCAGCTAAATCATCTAAATCCATTTCTATAGTATGCTTGATGTCATGGAAGGCATAGGACATAGCTCGCTGAAAGGTAGCTCCAGCATTTTGAAGGCCAAAAGGCATCTTTTTGTAAGCAAAAGTACCTCAAGGGAAAATAAAAGCAGTCTTATATTGATCTTTGGGACGGATAGTGATCTGATTATATCCCAAGAAACTGTCTATGAAGGAGAAAATCTCATTCCATACACACTTATCAATAATATAATCTATAAATGGTTTGGGGTAATTGTCTTTAGGACATGCCTTATTAAAATCCTTGAAATTGATGCAAAATCAGATCGTTCCTTGTTTCTTGTCCACAGGAAATGGATTTGAAACCCACTCAGTTAATGGAACGGGGTATATGAAACCCACCTTTAGCCGCTTCTCAACCTCGGCCTTGATAGTTGCATCCTTCCTAGGGTTGACTGGACGAAGTTTCTACCGAATAGGCATAGCGTTTTTGTAGGTATTTGTAATATTCCCAAATGGGGAAAGCAACAATATAGCACACAATAATGGAAAATAGAATCAAATGTCAACACATTACTGTGAGCCAAATATAGACCCATGGTATTACATATAACAACAATAAATAAGTACAAGACCTTGGGGATCAAATCCCTCAAGATAAGCAAAAGAAGCCTACAATGCCCAAAAACACCCAAAACATCTCATACACTGCTACAAAAAATACTAAAGCAAGTACAATGCAGTTTTAATGGCTAATACTGCAGCTGGGAAATATATAAATGGATCTAATGATAACATGCTCATACAAGGCCAAAAATTGAGATCTATGCTCCCATACTCATTCCCAAGACAACCCAGGAATGGTTTCTGGAAATACCCAAAATACAAATGGGGAATCTAAACCCTAGGGCTGAAGAATCACTACAACTGAAGAACATATAAGGAGGTGGCTGAAACTGATGTAGATCTAAAATGGCACTGCTCCAATAGAATCTCTCAATGAAGGGTTGAATCCTTCAATGTAAAGCAAACACTCCAAATGGAGCACCGAACTCACCCCTGCAACTGCTCAATAAAATAACATAGTCATGGACTGAAACTGCACTATAGGGGATGATGGTGACTTGGCCTAATGCCAAAATATGTTATGAAGCATAGGGACCTTCCTTATTAATCTCCCAATGGAAAGAAACCTTCCTCCACTAAAATACAAGCTCAGGAAGGATCCAAGAAACCCTCCACTGCTACACCCTGCAACTCAGCACATATCTAACCAGAATCTGCGATGTAGAAGAAAGATGTAGCTTGGAAAAATTCCAGAATGTGGAAATAATGCTCAAGAACTTATCCTGACTAGGCACTTGAAGTCCCCCAAGGATGAAGGTGGGATTTCAGCTCGGAAACACCCTTGTGCAAAAGAGCATTGCAATCTTAGCTAAACAGCTGAAGAGAGCCAACAGTCATAATAGACCACAATCAAATAATAATCTAAAACATATCCCCAATTGTTTCCATCCCCTTCCTTATATTCTTGGTGAGCTTCCTCACCCTTGGCCCCACTCATTAAAGTCACTACTTCCATGCAAAGGATCTCCCTCCAAAACTGTGTTGTCCCTCATTGAATGTCCACTACTTCCATACCAGCGCTATTGATATGGTCAAAGTTGACCCAATCCACATGCTTCATCCCTTTTTCATACATAGGGGAGATTTATCCAGCAGATTTGATGCCCTCCATTCACATTTTGAGTGGCTTTATTCCTACTAAGGATATTTATGGGTCTCCCTACCCTCTTATTATTCTAACTAAGAAGCAAAATCAAAATTTAATATTCCAATTAGTTGCATGCTAATTTACGAATATTACAATATTCCCCTCCCAAATGTTGCTTGTCCTCAAGAAACTGCAAGGATATATCTGAAAAATGTAGGGAACCTTCATTCCCATATGAATATCCAATCTCCAAGCTATCATCCATATAAAATGAATCACCCTCCAAAATGGTAATTCATAGAAAAACTCCTCCCACATACTTATGAGAGGCATCTCCCATATGCTCAAGTTACCCAAATGGCTCATACCATAAGGAAACAAGAGGTCCAATGTAGCAATCATGGATTGTCCAATGTTCTCCCTAAGGTATGAAACATAAGAAATGTGGAGAATCTCATCTCTAATAGGAACATCCAATCCATGTGTCATCTCTCCAATCATGCCCACAATAATGATAAATACATCATCAACATATGGAAAATACATCATCAACATATGGAATCATAATCAGAGTCATACTAGTTGCCTTGTGTAATATCAGAGAAGGAAAATGGTCCCTCAAGTGCAACCAATGCAATTTGACTCCTAACTGCATCAGAATATGGCATGATGAGTGGCTTCCCAACCACTTTTTTGCTGCCCCAATATTCTCACATGTTTGGAGAAGGTGTATGATGTATGGTGTAATTTGAGCACACCCTAAATAAGATATCATCTCCCCAAGATCTCCTAGGGAGTGGCCATCATCAATACTACTTATGGCCTCAAGTAGACCATGAAGTCTAGAAGAAATATTGCCCCCTCTTGGAGCAATTACTTACACATGAATGGTAAGGAAGTACAAATACATAGTAAGTGAATCACGATATAAAGAAATACAATATTTACCATGTACTTGGTTCAATATAGTAAGGTGGCTCATAGATGGGCCTCCTGTCACTCCCAATGAGGAAGGAAGTGGCTTTGAAAACTCTACCAAAGAGCTATGTCTCTCCTCATCCTCCAAACAGTCCATGCATCTCCTCTATGATGGTGCATCTCTTCTCTCAATCCTTCCCAAATGAATCCCTCTAGGATATTATGATATGATATTATAAACCCAGTGGGGTGTGAGACAAAACCCTCATATGATGCATGTAGTAGCTTTTCCTTGATCTTAGAGGCTCTAGTCAATAAGATCCTACTCGAAAAATAGATGAACACATATCTCACTACATATCTCCCATTAGATAACTGGCCATCAAGCACTCTGTATGAAAATATATCCTTGGACTATTCCACTAACATCTTGGATCTCCAATAAGGGTCAATACTCAATAATGACAACGTTGCTGATCTAGCATGTAAATCACCTATCATGTTGCTACTCTCTTCTTTGACATCTCCCATGCCAAATTCATATACCGATATGCTACAATCTTGCCTCTGTTGCTCCTCCTATAGCTACTCATTCTATAGTGATGGTGGAATTTTTTGGAGGCTAGCCTTCCATGAAAAGATATCACCCATCAAAAAATTTCTCATTTTGGCCAATGTAAGCATGAGTGGCCACCAACCTCTACAAAATATGGAATATTCCTCCCAACGTGGAAGTATCTTCTAAGTCTCCAAAGCTATGGAGTGGTCTCCTTGCACCATGATGGTGCCATCCATCCCTGAAACATCTTCTCTCAGTGTAAGATGTTTGGTGAGAGTGGGTAATACTGATACTGGGAGAATGTATCCCTCCTCCTTGAGCCTAACCTAGAATATCTGCACTGTGTCAAGTCCTCCCAAGGTTCTCACCTCTTTGGAATCTATGATTGGTGCAACCAGATGTGATGGATCTCTCATCATCTCCTGATCTGGTGGTCTCCCAGGTGGAATGCCTCCATGTAATGAGACATCATTGTCAAGAGTAGACTGCATATATGAGTTGACTTCTTTTTCCTTTCTCTCACTGCGCAAATCAGTCATCCTCCTTTGTGCACCAAACTTCTGAAATAGATAGTGGTGTGTTCTCCTAATCATATGATGTTGGTCATCCTCCTTATATTTCTCTTTCATCTGCAAGGCCTCCCAATCTATCAGTAATGGCACATGCTGCTCATGGATTTTTCCTTGATCTCCATGTGTTAGATATTTTGGAACTTCTTGCAAGGATACAATAACTCCTCTCATTAGAGAAATTTATCCATCTCCCTCTCTATGACGTACTAGATATTCTCCTGATGTGACAGCATTGTTACCTCCTGCCTAATCTTCCTCTTCATCATTAATGGAGGATACCTCATCTTCATTAAGAGGCCCTTTTTCTTGACCCTGTTTTGAGAAGGAGATCTCCATATCTTCCTTTTGAGAAGAGAGCTCTTCCTCAAGTGGGGATCTTGCCTATAGCAATCTTTTCTACAAGTCTTCAAACCCTTCAATAGCATTTTGGAATGGATTTGGGTTTATGGATCCCTCCAACTCATGCAAAGGTTTTGTTTGTTTAGGCTTAGCTAGCTCAACCAAGGATGTTTCAATTTTTTTTTTATATCAGATCGTTTCACTAACCTCCTAGTGAACTTTGCATAAGTAGATACATTTACATGATTCAAGGAAGAAGTCCCATAAAACCACCAAGCATAAGCCTTACCTTCAAGATGCAATGCTACTACTCTAATGGCTTCATCTTCTAAAAATTGGTGTTGCTGCAAAAGGTGTCTAGCTCCTTCACCCAAGCCCTAGTTGTACATTTAGGTGACCCATGAAAAGTATATAGAAAGAATCTACCCAAATCATGTTTCTTACACCTCTTGCTTATATTTTGATTTCTAGGTCTTCTATCCTCCTTGATCTTTTGAAATTCTTGGAAGTTTAGATGATCTTTGAACCTTTGAGATTTAGATTCATACTCTTGAAGATAGTCACCAAGAGTCTCCTCCTTTGGTGCATCTCCTTCCTCCATCTCTCTTTCTATGAATGTAGGCATGATAGTGCATTGTAGATTTGATTGTGTGGCTGAATTCTCACACCCATAATATGAAGAGCTAGAGCTTTCTTCACATGCAAGCCTTTTTGAGGGATCTTCATGTCTTTCCCTCCTCATTCCCTTTATTTATCTATTAGGCTCATGCATAGTTTGGAGAAGAAGTTTTGAAAACTTCTTTCCCTCCATTTCTCCAATTAATGGAGTCTTGCCTTTGTCTCTTTTAAGAGCCTTCTCCTTTCTGTGAGAATATTCTTCTTCTTCTGATAACATATATGTAATGTCTTCACAGGCTGAGCTAAGATCATGCTTTGATACCACTGTAATATTCCCAAATGGGGAAAGAAACAATATAGCACACAATAATGGAAAATAGAAGAAAATTTCAACACATTGCATGCGAGCCAAAGATAGACCCATGGTATTATGTATAAAAACAATAAATAAGTACAATATATTGGGGACCAAATCCCTCAAGATAGGCAAAAGAAGCCTCCAATGCCCAAAAGGACCCAAAACATGTCATGCACTACTACAAAAAATACTGAAGAAATTACAGCACAATTTTAATGGCTAATACTGCTGTTGGGAAATATATAAATGGATCTAATGATAGAATTCTCCTACAAGGCCAAAAATGGATATCTATGCTCCCATACTCATTCCCAAGACAACCCGGAAAGAGTTTCTGCAAATACCCAAAATAAAAATGGTGAATCTAAAGCCCTAGGGCTGAAGAATCACTACAACTAAAGCACATAGAAGGAGGTGGATAAAACTAATGTAGATATGAAATGACACTCCTCCAATAGAATCTCTCAATGAAGGGTTGAACCCTTCAATAGAAAGAAAACACTCCAAATGGAGCATTGAACTCACCCTTGCAACTGCTCAATAAAATAATGTAGTTAGGCAATGAAACTATGTTGTAGGAGATTATGGTGACTTGTCGTGATGCCAAAATATGTTATGAAGCACAAGAACCTTCCTTACTAATCTCCCAAAGGAAAGAAACCTTCCTCCACTTAAACAAAAGCTCAGGAAGGATCCAAGAAACCCTCCACTGCTGCACCCTGCAACTCAGCACATATCTAAATAGAATCTGCGATGTAGAAGAAATATGTAGCTTGGAAAAATGTCGGAATGTGGAAACAGTGCTCAAGAACTTATCCTGAGTAGGCACTTGAAGTCCCCCGAGGATGAAGGTGGGATTTCAGCTCAGAAACACCCTTGTGCAAAAAAGCACTGCAATCTTAGCTAAATAGCTAAAGAGAGCCAACAGTCATAATACAACAGAATCAAATAATAATATAAAACATATCCCAAATTACTGCCATCCCCTTCCTTATATTCTTGGTGAGCTTCCTCACCCTTGGCCCCACTCATTAAAGGCACTAATTCCATGCAAAGGATATCCCTCCAAAACTACGCTATCCCTCATTGAATGTCCACTACTTCCATACCAGCATTGTTGATTTGGTCAAAGTTGACCTAGTCCACATGATTCATCCCTTTTTCATACATAGGGGAGCTTTATCCAACTAATTTGATGCCCTCCATTCACATTTGGAGTGGTTTTATTCCTATTAAGGTGTAATATTCCAAAATGGAAATAGCAGCAATACAAGATAGAATAATGTAAAACACAACAATTCTGAAAATGTCATAAGAGGGATCAATATGCAGCCATGATTTTATTAAGATATCAGAAAAAATATACAAAAAGGTCTTGAGGGTCAAGCCACTCAAGCAATATGGTTTGTTAGAACAAGCCTCCAATGATCAGAGCAATCAGCACATGACTTTCTGCTACTGTATAGAATGCCGGAAAGCAGTGACATCATTTTCTATATCAGTGTAGATGCTTTTGTAGTCATACATAAGTGAAATATGGCTAATAGATACAAAGAAATGCCCAGAAAAGAAGATGTGTGCTCTAATACATGATTTCTACCCAACCTAGAAAATATTGCTAGAAATACCAACAAAAATATACAATGTGACAATAAACCTAGGGTTGATATGTCACTGCAAATTGGAACTAAATAAAATTAGGCTATGACAGATCTAAAATGATGATTTCCTCCTCCAATGGTATTTTTCAATAGAAGGCTGGTCCCTCCATTCAGAAATAGACCCTCCTAATGAGCTCAATGAACCCTCCCAGCAACTGCCACTAAAAATAACGTAGATCTGGACTGAAACTATGCTGTGAGGGATGGTATATGGTTGGCCTATTGAAAAAAATATAGAAATATCCCTAATTCTGATCCTCCAATGGATAGGCTACCTCTCCACTGAAAAAAGATCCTAGAATTGCCTCTATGTGATCCTCCTTTGCTCCACCCTGCAACATAACCCAAATATAAACAGAAACTACGCTGTAGCTGAAGGAGGTAGCTTGACCAAAATTCCGAAATGAGGAAATGCAGCCCAATGAACCTCTCCTTCCCTAAGGATAAGGTAGGGATTCTTGATCAGGAACACCCTTGTGCTAAATAGCACAACAAACCCCGCTAAACAGCTAAAGGGTGCAAAGTCTAAATAAACCAATATCAAATAATAATCTAAAACATGAATAACAATGGCTACCATCCCCTCCATATATAGTGTGTAAGCCTTCTCACATTGGGTCCCATCCCTAAATTCCACTAAGCTCATGCAAGTTGTCCTCCACTAAAACTACATTGTCTCATCATGAATGCCACTCCTCCATGACAACGTTGTTGACTTGGTCAAAGTTGACCTATTCAACACGCATCCCCTCCAATTCACACCCAGAGGTGATTAATCCAATTGGTTATTCTTCCTCCTTTCACATTAGGACTATTATGATTCCTTCTAAAGAGATTTATGGGCCTCCCTACCCACTTATTCACCTACCTAGTGATAAAACAAACTGTAATATTTCATTTAGTTGAAGGCTAAATTTTTGGAATATTATAGTCCTCCCCCCCCCCAAAATGTTGCTTGTACTCAAGCAATTTTAAAGGTGGAGAAAAATTCCTCCCCTCCTCCTCTTGTGGCCTCCTCATCAATAGTCCCCACCACTGCTCAAAATAATTTGCAATAAATCTTCCCTCCAATGGTTCCTCCCAAATATGCAACACCAAATGGCTTACACCATGAGAAAGTGGAAGGTGTAAGTGGAGAACTTCTTGCTGTTCAATGGCCTCCTCAAGGTAGAAGTGATGACAAACATGGGGGATCTCGTTCCCAATGAGAGACTCCCATACCCAGGCTATCATTCAAATGAAATGAGCCATCCTAGGTAGCTCATCAAAGAAATCCTCAACCCTCAGTTCATGCAATATATTGGGGCTGCATTGAGAGATTAGATTGTTCCACCCAAGTTGTTTCTCTCTCCACTTATGGTATTTATGGGGCTGCTGCTGATCTTCAGCTGAAATATTATGGCCTCCAAGAATGACCCAAGTTACCCCACCAAACAAAACATCCATGAAGTGCCTCTCCCAAGAACTCAAGTTCTCCAAATAGCTCCTTCCACATGAAGACAAGAGATGTAGTGTGGCAATCATGGTTTTCCCATTGTTTCTCCTGAAACATGCAACATATGAAGTATGGAGAATCATACTTCCAATGGGCACCTGCAACTCTTGTTCCACCCTCCCAACAAAGCTTGCCATCAGAACAAGAACATCATCAATATATGGAAGCAAAAACAAATAAAAATAAGTTTCCATATGACAACCGGAAGGTTGATCATAGTTCCATATGTGGAACCAGCATAGTGCATCCCCTGCCTGCCTCAAAACAAATTGTAAAAAGTGTCTTTTTAGCCACTTTTTTTCTGCCACAATCATCCTACAAGATGGGAACATAAAAGTAAAATTTGGTGCCAATGGTGCACACCAAGGATCATGTGGCATCTCCCACAAACCACCAATAAAATGGCCAACATCAATGCCGCAAATGGCCTCAAGTACATCAAAATACAATATATAAGAAGTAATGATCCTCCTTGATACAATATGTTTCTCACAAAAAGTAAAAGAGTAAAAATCATAATGCATAAATTTACATCCTCTACTATGTACCTCGGTAATTGAATTGAAATGGCTCAACTGAGAGTTCTCCCTCACTCTCAATGAGTAGGGAAGTGGTTGTGACAACCTCTCCATCATCATCCAGGCTATGAATCTCTCCATATACTGATATAATTCTTGTTCGATGCCCTCCCAAGTGAACTCCTCCACCAAGGAATGATATACATCAAGGTGCATGGAAAAAAAGACCACAAGTGTTGGATGTAACGACCACTCCTTGAGCTCAGAAGCTCTATTCAAGAAGACTCTGCAAGTATCATCCGTCATCCTCATGACCCCATCATCCACCATGTATCTATCAACTCCCTATGGGTCATAAATAATCATACAAGCACCAAGATCCTTGGAGTTCTCTACCAAAAGTTGAGACCTCCGATATGGATCAATCCTCCTAAGAGACAACATTGAAGATCTGAAATGTGAAGCTTCCCACATGATTTTGTCTTTTCATTTGAAATCCCTCATGCCAAAGTCATCCTTCAAAGTTCTGCCATGCCCTTCATGTATCTACTCATGCTCAAGTAGAAGTGGTGACCTTTGGAAGTTGTTCTCCCATGAGAAGCTACCATCCAAAAATAACCTCCTGATCTTGGCCAATGTAAGCATTAGTGGCCTCCATATAATCCAATATATGGAGGATTAATTCCTCAAGGGAAGTACCCTATGTCTCTCCAAATCCATGGAGTTGTCTCCTTGCACCATGGTGGTGCTATCCTCCATCACTTTAGCAACTTCTGTCAGTGTAGAATATGTAGTGAGAGTGGGTGATGCTGAAAATGGGAGAATTTCTCCCTCATCCTTGAGTCTATCCTAGACTCTATGTGCTGTACTAGACCCCTCCAAAGTATCCACCCCTCCGGGATCTAAGAGTGGTGAACCAAATGGTAATATGTCTCTCACCAACTCTAGATCTGGTGGCCTCCCAGGTAGAATGCCCCCATGTAGTGAGACATCAAGATCTAAAGTAGACTGTATATATGAGTGGACTGATTTGTACCTCCTTTCACTGCGCAATATAGTCTCCTTATTCTGTGCAAAAACATCCTGAAATAGATAAGGTTGAATGCTCATCATCCCTTGATGTTGATCCTTATTTTCTTCCATCTCACAATCCACAAAAACTGATACATTTTGTTCGGAATTATGCTTTGGTCCCCATATGTTAGATCATTTGCAGCTCCTCGCAAAGATGCAAGGGCTCCTTTAATGGAATCAATGGATCCCTTTCCAACTCCATGTGGTGATGGACCTTATCCTAATGGTACAATGTTGTTATCTCTCCTTTTCTCACCACCTTCACCAATATTTGAGAATGCCTCATCATCAATGAGAGACCCTAGATATTGGTCTTCCCTTGAAGGAGGAATCTCCATGTCTTCATCTATAGAAGAGGGTTCTTTAAGAAGTGGCGAGCTTGCCCTTGGCAAGGTATTATGCATGTTTTTATCCCCTTCAACATAAATATGGAGTGGAGTTGGTAAAATAGATCCCTCCAACTGATGCAAAGGTTTTGAATTTTTTGTTTCAACAAAAGATGTTTTACAATGTTTAATATAAAATATTCTCATTATCTCCTTACTCAAAACCTACATAATTATTTACACTTGCATGATGAAATGAAGAAGAACTATAAAACCAAAAACCATGGTCCATACCTTTAAGGTGTGGTGTTGCTACTCTAATGGCCTCATTTTCTAAGATGTGGTGTAGTTGAAAATAGGAATCTAGCTCCTTCACCCAAGCCTTGGTTGTGCACTTTGCTGATCCATCAAAGTTAGATAGAAATATTCTACCTCTCTTGCTTCTATTATGGTTTCTAGATCTTCTATCTTCCTTGAGTTTAAAAAACCATTGGGAGTCCAAGTGCTCTTTGAATCTCCAAGAATGAGACTCATACTCCTGAAGATAGTCCCTCAAGGTCTCCTCCTTGGATGCTTCTTCTTCCTCCATTTCTCTTGCAGTGAATGTGGGAAATAAACTGTGTTGTGGATCTACATGTGGCTTAATGTAAACAGCCATCATGTGAATATCTAGGGCTTGCTTCACTTTCAAACCCTCTTGGAAATTTCCTACATGTCTCCCCTTTCATCTCCTTGATATCTTCCTTGATATTTTCATAGTTTGGAAAAGAAGCTGGGAGATCCTCCCTTCCTTCATTTCTCCAAATAATGGAGTCATGCCTTTGTTTCTTCTATACAACCTATCCTTTCTGTGAGAAGCTTCTCCTCCTAATGGCATAATTTCTTGAATGCACAGGCCGAGCCAAGATTATGCTCTAATACCACTATAATATTCCAAAATGGAAATAGCAGCAATACAAGACATAATAATATAAAACACAATGATTATGAACATGTCATAAGAGGTATCAATATGCAGCCATGATTTTATTAAGATATAAGCAACAATATAAAAAAAATCTAGAGGGTCAAGCCACTCAAGAAATAAGAATAAGCCTCCATTGATCAGAACAATCAGCACAAGAGTTGCTGCTACTATATAGAATGCTAGAAAGCAGTGAAAACGCTTTCTATATTAGTGTAGCTACTGTTGTAGTCATAAATTAAATATGGCTGATAGATACAAATAAATTCCCATAAAATAAGATGTGGGCTCTAATACATGATTTCTAGCCAACCTAGAAAATATTGCTAGAAATATCAACTAAAATATACAATGTGACAATAACTCTAGGATTGATATGTCACTGCAAAATGAAACTGAATAAAATGAGGCTATGAAATATATGAAATTATGATGTCCTCCTCCAGTGGTATTCTCAATATAATTTTGATCCCTCCATTCAGAAATAGACCCTCTTGATGAGCTCAATGAACCCTCCCAGCAACTGCCACTAAAAATAACATAGATCTAGACTGAAACTGTGCTGTGAGGGATGGTAGATGGTTGGCCTGATGCCATAAATATATAAATATTCCCAATATCCATCCTTTCTTATCCTCCAATGGATAGGGTACCTCTCCACTGAAAAACAAGCCCAGAATTGGCTCTATGTGATCCTCCTTTGCTGCACCCTGCAACACAACCTAGCTCTAAATAGAAAATGCATTGTAGTTGAAGGAGGTAGCTTGGCTAAAATTACAGAATGATGAAATGTAGCCCAATGAAACTCTCCTTCCCTGATAATGAGGTAGGGATTCCCTATTATGAACACCCTTGTGCTAAACAGCACAACAAACCCCACTAAACAACTAAAGGATGCAAATTCTAAATAGAAAAATATCAAATAATAATCTAAAATATGAATAACAATGGCTGCCATCCCCTCCATATATAGTGTGTGAGCCTTCTCACATTGGGTCCCATCCATAAATGCCACTAAGCTCATGCAAGTTGTCCTCCACTAAAAATATGTTGTCTCATCATGAATGCCACTCTTCCATGACAGCGTCGTTGACTTGGTCAAAGTTGACCTATTCAACATGTATCCCCTCCAATTCACACTCAAAGGTGCTTAATCCAACTGCTTATTCTTCCTCCTTTCACATTAGGAGTGTTATTATTCCCTCTAAAGAGATTTATGCACCTCCCTACCCACTTATTCACCTACCTAGTGGTAAAACAAACTATAATATTCCATTTAGCTGAAGACTAAATTTTTGGAATATTACATAAGGAGATTTATGGGTCTCCCTACCCTCTTATTCTTCTAACTAAGAAGAAAAATCAAAAATTAATATTCCAATTAGTTTCCTGCTAATTTAGGAATATTATAGTCTTGATCTGATGTTGGACAATAGATGGATCTATACTAGGAACTTCCTCATAAGAGCAAGCAAACACATCCCAAAATTATTGAAAGAGATCAGTGTAAGTTTGAATCTCTTCGAGGGAACATTTAGCTCCAATGAAGACATTCTCAATAATGTTCAGACCTCTCTAGATGTTCACTGGGGTAGTAGCAGAAATGACAACCATGTTCCCTTTAGAAAAAACCTTTGTTGGTGTTAAGGGGTTCAAGACTAGGTGAAGAGGACCAAAAGACTGAACGGTAGAAAAACTTGTTTCAACTTCTTGCAAGTATGGTAGAAAATAGGATTGATTATGAAAATCATGCCACGGTATTTCCACACCATTCATTACTTCAAGGATGGCCTCTTCAGATGGAAGAGTGGTATCAAGGCAATCTTGAGCAAAATATTAACTAAGAGTCCAAGCTGGAGCCCCATATCAATCCAATTCCTCTGGTAAAAGAGTAATTGGAATGGATTCTGTAGATTCAACGATAGATTAATAGGAAATCTTAGCTGCAGACATAGGAAATGCCATTCCACCCACTTGAACTTCCTCTAATGTGGAGGTAGGAGAAGGCAAGGTCCATGGGTTCAAAAAATAATGAGTTCGAAAGAGCTCTCTTTGAGTAGGAACCCTGGAGGATGAGATAGCATGAATATGAACCGAAGGAGGCGGAAGATAAAAAGCACCCATCAACGATGTATACATCCCAACCCCCAAATTCTCAACAGGTTTCTTGGCATCATTCACAAAGGGTACCGTTGAGTCAGCAGATGCATTCGGATCTACAGGAGAACAATCCATCTAATCAACAGTGACAATCCTTCCTTCATGGGGAGAACTTAAAATGCTAAATAATGAGGAGGAAATAGCATCCATCTCATAAATCCAGTTTCACCCCAACATAAGGTTGTAGTCTAGATTTGCATAAACTATCTCGACTTTGATACTAATAGTTTTACCCCCAACGCAGATGCATAAAGGTGGAAAAATGCCATGTGGCCTGTGAGAATGACTATCAAATGCAGTCAAAAGAGTAGCAGAAAGGACAAATGAAGGAGATCCAATAGCCTTCCAACATGAGATAGAAATCACACACGTGGAAGCACCCTCATCGACTATTGTTTGAAAGATATTTATCTTCTGATATGTAGACTTAATTTGAAAATCCATATGATGAAAAAGTCTCTTTTTAAAATTCGACATGTCAAATTTGATGATAAGAGAAATTTTTGGATCAACAACTCCAATGGGAGTGATAAGTGCACTCTTTTGTGCATGACACGACTAAAGTACCTCTAACACAGACATGGCACAAGGACTTTGAGCCAGATCTTCTACAATCAAGTATTTTTAGGAAACCTTGGCATTAGGATTGATCACAATATGCTTTTTAGACCCTTTCAGAATTAGAGGCATAGGATCAACTGCAGGCCTCTTGATATGGGGTGGCTCAACATTATTAGGAGAACCTTTAGCCTTTGAAGACTCAACTTCACCATAATCATGAGATCTCGTAGATATATCTACATGAGCACTCATCATATATACATTTGATGAATTTTCCCTTTCCTGGATTCCCCCACAGGGAGCTACAGTATTCACATTCACGCTAGCAAGAAGCTTCTGCCCTTGGGGAAAAGGGTTTGTCAGTACAGCCTCAGAACTAGAATAACCCTGCTAAGCTAACAAGCACTGAGCATCCTAAATTTTTGGGCAGAGGTGAGTAAGATGGTCTTCGGTGCATAATTTTCATGGAAACTTAACCTTCTCATTATCCTTCTTACCCTCTCGAACATGATTGTTGGATATGTTCACATTTCTCTTCCCATCCTTGTCTTTCTTCTTATTATTCTATCCCTTCTTCTTCCCATCGAATTTTTGATTTCCTTGGGGTTAGAAGCTTGAATGACATTAATAGTAAAGGGATGAAAAGGATTTGACACTGCTGGCATAGCCAAACCAGAAGGAGGAAATTGTATATACAACTATTGTAATTGATTTAGCAGGTTATCCATAACACTTTCAATCGTACCGATAAGTCCATCATCATGAGGACCAGGCTTCACTTTGGATAAATCAAGCTTGGAGTGAAGACATACTGATAAGTCCGTCAGCATGAGGACTAAGCTTTGTTTTGGATAAATCTAGCTTGAAGTGAGGAGCATATGGAAAAATCTTATTAAGGACCCCAGACAGAGAATAGATCAGTTCTAGTTTTTGGGCCCTAAAGATAGCTTGTTCCTCAGAAAATACCCCTGAAAGGGATACATCCTTTTATATTTCTAGCTACAGAGATTTCAGAAACCATTCGAGAAGGAACTAATTCAGAATTTGGGCTATGATGAGCCTCTTCCTTCTCCTCCATTCCTGAATATGATTAGAAATGTGAGTTTCTTTGTCCTGCTGGAAATTGGACAAGATATCAGTCTCAACATCATAAAGGACATGAAAGTGAAAATTATTTAGAAACATAGTAGCCAACTCACCAAAAGTAGCAAATCTACCCCCTGCCAGCTCAATGTACCATTTTGTTGCATTCCTAGTTAGGGTTTGTTGAAATAACCTCAACTTAATTGAATCGCCGATAAGGGAGTTCGACGAACACCATAAGTGGAAAGTGGTGACATGGTCGGCTGGATCCTCACCAGTATTCCCCTCAAACTTTTGAATTTCTGAGGGAAGTTTAGTAGGGACCAAAGGCCAACCCAGAGTATACCGAATAGGATCATTTGTTAATTTTGATAGATCTAGCAAGTTTAAAGTTTCCAGGAAAGGTGAGCACAGAGGAGCCTGGGAATTCCATCCCCCATAAGAAGGATTCCCAACGTTTTAAAAATAATACCCTGGATTTTTTGAGGCACCAGTTTTCCAGAGATTGTTTGTAGAAAATGTTGAGCCATAAGAGAAGCCTTGTGACCCAACATTCAGATAAGGACCCCCTCCCATCATAGGGTTACTCTAAATAGGTATATTCCCTCCAATCAAAGTGTTAAATGAGGAAGAAACCCCTTGGTAAGGGTTCCAAGCATTAGTGAATGGAGAAAAACCCTGAGAAGCACCTACTGAAGGGAAAAGAACATTCCCTTACTGACTAGAGAAAAAATGACTCCCAACCCCTAACCCTGTAAAATCAGGGTTCCATCTTAAAAAAGCATTAGAGATTTTACCTCCAATGAAAGGATTGAATCCTTGATTTTTAGAGGTGAAAGGCAAAGATCCTAAGGAAGGTTTTGAATAAGGAATATGCCCACTTCCAAAGGTGAAACCCTGAAATGAAATTGATCCACTAGCCATAGAAGGCATAGGTACAAATATAGTTGAAGCAACGGTGAAGGAGACAAAAGGAATCACACTAGAAGGAATTCCAAAAGAAAAGGCACAAGAATGAGAAGCATATGCTTGGGTGCTTCCACTCGTAGATTGAATAGAGGTAGAGCCAAACCGTAACAACACTTAAAGTGATTGTCGAAATGGAAATTGTACCCCCTCCTTCGACTGAAAGAGGAGTATGCACAATTGCAGTGCTCATAGTCGAATTTTTGTTCCCAGTTGTGGCCATCAAAATAAAGGGATAAGAAGGATAGGGGCTAGCTGGTCTCTGAGATTCAGGCTCAATGTAAAAAACAACTTCTACAAAAATGGCAGGAAGAGGAGATGAAGGAGTACCAGGAGGTTGAGGAACCTCTTCTACTTCAACTTCTTCTTCCAGAAACAAGGCTCTAGAGATGAGTGGAGTAGTCCTCTCTACAATACCACTAGTACTAGGATCACCCACAGAAACAACAACCCCAGACGAAGGATCACTCTCCATTGCGTTCAAAACTATTGGATGAAAATCACCCATTGAATTGCTCCTACGCCTTCTTGAAAAAGACTCGGCACATGGAGGAGAAAGCCCATGAAGCCTCCTCGATCGACGAGGTGATAGGTCAGCCATTTTTAATAATTATGAGATTAATCAAACTCAAAAAATTAAGAAGCTAGGAAATCTAGGAGCAAAGAGCGCATTCTATCAAAAGTCCCTAAGATACAGTAAATCAAGCAACCTTCAGGTATTTCCACTTTGGGTGATTAGGACCGGACACCAAAATACAATAAAGAAAATAAGAGGACCTTATGAAAATAGTCTAGGTTAATTACGCCCTAGGCCTACTAGTGAAGGTAACAAAAACAATTACGTTGAGCTCCTGAGAAAATCCTTTTCCAGTGCAAGTCCCCAAGCTTCACAAGGGCACCCTCCATAATTACTAATGAAAGTGATACAATGTCTGCCTCAGGTACCACTAATATTCCCCCCCGCAGTCACCTATGTGGTCCCTAGGAAAGGCAACTAAGGGCACCAATCCATATCGACAGTCAGACAAAATGGTCTTAGGTCAAGATTTAGCAAATAGGAGAGGGGGTATCTCTCTTCTCTACCTTCACTATCCCTCGCGATTAACTCTTTGGAGGTAGAGATTTCCTGGTCCACTTAACAGAATTGGATTTCTCTCATTAAACAACTTTCTATGTTTGACAGTTTTGAGCGGCTTTGGAGAGTTAACTCTCTGCTCACCTATTCCAAGGCCCTGTGACCTAGCTAGTTGGTGTATTATTATTCAAAATACAAAAAAAATTCTAATTCATTTTAATTAGAGCGCTTTATTTTAAATGGTTGTTACTTAAGTCACATGTAGATGGAGGTGAAACTGATGATGTTTTTCGATGCAAAAGAAATCAATGAAAACCTACTCCATGAAGATGCAATATTTTTATTTCGATGAAAAAATATTTCTAAATGGGTTCTACGAAGCTAATAATAAACAAAAAATTGTTTTTTCTTTTCAGTTATCACTATTCACACACTTCATAAGACTATAAAAAAATAATAATAGTGCAACTAATGCAAAAAATACCAATGATATGCAAATTCTAGGACTATTCACTAAGGAAGCAAAAATAATTTCTAAACAATATTGGTTTGATCACTTTGACAGAAAAGAAAGGCAAGTCCCAAAAAGAACTCCTTTGCATACAACAATGCCAAAATATACTTGATATAAAAGAGAGATAAATCCAAACAAGGACCCTTTCAGAACCAAGCAAATGAACCAAAAACGAGAAAATAACAAGGTTCTTCAAAATGGATGAAAACCATAAAATGAAAACCAAAGAAAAAGCAACGGAAAAAAAAAAATGGCTTTTCACTTTTAAGGAAAAGAAGAAAATTTCAATGAGATAAGCACAAAACTACTCAAAGACCAACATCAAGAAAATGAGCCACAAGGAGACTTCCAAATGAACAAGCCAACTATGCTACTTTTGTAGCGGGACTCAAATGAACAAGAAGAAGTAAACAACTCATGAAACTAATTCAGAATAGTAGCATACACTTCCAGCAAATAAAAACCTCATGAAACCAAGAAAAGGCAACTTCAAGATTCACTAGAAAGCTAGTCCCAAGAAACAAAAAAACCAAAGAAGTCAAAGAGGCAAAAACCAAAAAGAGAAGAAATGCATAAGGAAAACAAGAGCAAACAAACAAAAGCTCGTTGTTCTAAATGGTGATAACAACCAAGAACTCCAGGAAGAGGTCTTAGTGCTACAAACGCAATTGAGACTTAACAAAACAGGAAAAACCATAAAATGAGTAGGTATTCACAAGAAAAAGAGAGGAAATGACATACAACCACAAGAATCGCAGTCCAGACACCTAAGAGGTTCCACAAGAGTGGCCAACCATAGACGAGAAATATTTACAAGGCCTAAAAAATTTCAAAATTTACTAGGGATACGTGGGTTTGTTGTGTGCAACACACGTGTATATGCGACTGTATCCAAAGAAACACGTGTATACACGGGTTCTTTTGGAGAAAATAGTAGGCATATGCGACTACTTACAGATGAATTAGTGTATAGAAAATGAAATAAGGAAAAAAAATAAAAATCTAGGCGTGATCCAGAATATCAGGGCTTCTACCTGTTTGGGAAAAGGACCTACTAGACTGCAAAAATGAATAAGCTGTCAGGGAACCCACAAGATAGATAAAACAACCCAAACTAGGAACTACATGAATGTAATCCCCAGTGGATTCGACCATTCCGTTACGGGAAAATATACCCTAAGGCCGTGGGTTGAGATACCTAACAAAGTAAATGGCATGTCATCACAAGAAGGACTCTAATTAGCATTTTTTATGCTTTAAAATAGAAAATGAGGATTGTGGACCTTACCCGTGTAACCTTTGTTCAAGGTTGTGTTGGGGTCCTATGTTTTTATAGATTGGAAAATCAAAAGACAAGGAAACATCAGAAAAAATATTTAGAGTTCCAGGATCTAGTCCTCTTGTTCTTAGAGAGGGATCTCTCAAATTATTTGTGTGCAAAGGTATATCTTGTTTTCTTTTGAGTATTGGTTTTTGACTAGTTATTAAGTGCAAGTGTTTGTTTGGTTTGTTTGTTTGGTTGAATTGGTACAACATAACATGAAAGGTCTAGGTAGTATAGATAGAAAGAAGAAGTGTCTGATTCATTGGGTAATGGAGTCAATAAGAGGTTTGTAACAAGCTCATCAATGGATATGGGATATCAAAGGGAAAATCTAACTTGGCCACAGGATCCTTTAGTTTTGTGAATGAGATGGACATTAATGATTTGGAAAGAGAAGTTGAATTCTCAACAAAGGGAACTTAAAACATAACTTGAAAAATAAAGAGGTATTTGATAGACAGGGCTAACCGTGAATTCTACAAACCACACTTTAAGCAAACAATGATTTCAAGACAACTTTCAAAATGAAATCTAAGATTCGGGAGCACATCCTATTTCCTCAAATATTTTATTTCAAAGGACTTAGAAAACATGAAAGATTCACTGATAATTTCTATCATAGAAGAGGGAACACCTAACACATCTATGATCACAACTATAAAGATCTTTAAAACAGTTGTTCAAGCAGGGACAAAGGGTATGATCAAAACAGACCTCCTTGGCTAACTGTAAACAATGGTACTTCAAAGGGAGACTTCAAAAATAGTTTTCAAGTGGCATCAGACAAGCAGCAAAAACCATAAATCATGCTGGAACCAACTATTTTAACTATTTGAGAACTAAACAAGAATGAGGACTAAAGAGAAAGATTAAAGAATCTAAAATACCTCAGCATAAGAAAACATAAAATATTGAAGGATAAACAGGTCTAAGGTGCTTCCAGGAGTCATTTCTTAGCCTAAAATTTTCATCCTACTGTAGTAAGAATTTATGAAACATAATGAAAACAGGAAAAACAACAGACAGTTTAGAATACATCACCAACAGCCAGGCTCAGGGATCCAATGATAGAGCCTTCTCAAGAACAAGCATGTCAAAACATAATCCAGCTTCCAAGACTTCAATTTCTTCTTCAACTTCAGATAGACTATGTATTATTTCAGAGAGTTTCAGTGTTACAACTAGTGACCAAACAACAACTTCTCATCTTCTTCAGAAGTATTTGTAGAAGAAATGAGGAGGTGGAAGAGTTTTAGGATTGAAGTGTAATTAATTCTACAGTAAATGCAACTCCTAGCCTTGAAAACCATGCAAGGCATAAGGCAGGAAAACATCGAATTACAACTCTGTTTCATTTAATCTGTTTCCTCTTTTTTTAGGCTTAATGGGTAAAAATATTGACTTTAAGGCCTATTTATCCTTTACAATAACTTTACTGACAGTTTGAAATATCTTCCTTTGTTTGAAATAACTATTCAGCTGTTTTTAGGCAAAATATCACTGACTAGGCAATAACTATGCCTTATTTTTATTCATTGAGGCTGCAGGTGGCACTTTGGTAGCTGAAGAGGATTCAATTAGCCTCTGATGTGGCATTGGAGGTCCTTCAGACTGATATATCTCTTTGTTTTACTATTAAAATACCTTTAATCTGCTTTTGGTCTGTGTTTAGGCTTAATTAGCCTTGATCTTCATCTTCAGGTTTTTATCCTTTAACACTGTCTTTATCTCTATGGATTAGGCCTTTGATTCTTGAATGTATGCCTTAATCCCCTTTAAATTTCTGATTAAAATCTTTAATTCTTCACTTACGCTCTGATATTATCCTTTGACACTGATACTCTTTGTTCATCTAATGTTTTACTGTGTTTTGTTGTTTTGCAGGCGCGCAGAAGGTTTACACAGGTGGAGGTATTTTTTTTAATGAAAAAACGCCTCGGATCCCTTCCTGTACTGAAGGTTAGGAATCGTCATTCCTGGCCTTAATATTACATTAAAAATTGTGGGAAAACCCCATAAAACCTGCACAAAACAAAGAAAAATTATGTAAATCCTGCGAAAAATGGGTTGAACACTGCTTTGGAGGTTTGGGCGCGAGGGAGAATCAGAGCCGTTAGACTTAGAATAATCAACGGTTGAGATCAATCGGTGGGGTCGCTTGGGAAAAAGGTGAGGGGCAAATGAATGGGTCACGTTATAACATAACCAGTCTGATCTTAACAATCAATGGTGAAGATTAAGAGTGAAAATGACATTTGAGGAGGGTATGTGGTATGGCGGAAAACCATTAATGGTTTTCATGCGGGCTCTGGTGGAGGGGAGGATATTTTTACAAAAAAAATGCGATTCCACACACCTTTTGATACCTATCCCTCCGAATACCATCCATTTCGCGTTTTTTTCGGTGTTAGCACATGGGCACAAAAAAAATGCGAAACGCATCGTCCGCCATTGCATCGGAGGCTCCAAATCCAACGGTGCAGATCGCACGCGACAGGGTAAGTTGCAAGGTAAGTGAGGCCCACAGTGACGTGTGGTATTTTTTCGTGGAGCGGGTGGGTCTATTGGCTTATCGGGTTTTATTCCACTCGTTGGATATTTTGGATGGACAGTCCAGATAAAAAATATGGAGCGGAGTTTTAGCAAGGGAAAGGGATGGGAAAATGAAAATGTGGAAGGAAAGTGACCCGATGGTCGTTGATCTTTTTGTAATAATGGTCCAGATTGATTTGAAATCAAACTGTCGGGGATGGGAAAATAGCGAAGAATAAAGGAAATAAGGGGTTAGGAGATGGGGTTTTAGGCCTTTAGCACCCGACTGCAGGGCTTTAGGTCATATGGAGGTTAGGAGCTAAAGGAAATAAGCCCTCGGGGGCTTAATGCCTTTGTAAATGTAAAAAGACTGTTTTTAGGCCCAAAATAGTGATTTTAAAGCCAAAATGGGGGTTTCGATAGGTAAAAGGAGGGAAATTAAAACCAAATAAATGGGAATAAAAGGTTTTAAAGGGATTTTGGAATGGCTTAGAGGCTCGGTGAAGGGTTTTTAGAGGATTTTATGGAGGAAAAAGGATGAACAATGGAATTGTTTTATGAGTGAAAGGAGGAGTGAAAATGATGGAAAATGGGGTTTCATAAGCAGTTTTTATCTTGGTAATAGCAGGTTATTTAGGACTAATATGGAAACAACAGTGAAGATTAACTCAAAGGGTAAAGATATTCATAATATTTTAAGAACTAAAAATCTGGACATGAATTGTTTCTTAAAGGCTAAAAAGAGATTTAGCCACCATTTGATATGGAAAATTTTATAGGTGGCTAACAGTGGCTCCACATGGGGATGGAATCTTCTTGAAGATGTCAAGAATCTTCAGACAATTGATCTCTGGCTTTTTAGTAAACTAGTGCCTTATCCATTGGGCAACAATCTTTCTTTTCTTTTGTTGATCTTCTTTTGATCTGACAATATTTGCAGCAACTTGAAACAATGGAATTCTATCAAAACAATATTTCTACCTACCCATTCCTAATGATCCTAACATTTTTTCTTCTTTCAGAGTGCATTTGAACTAGAAAAATCTCTTCATCAACATTTTATTTTTTTATAAACAAGAAACTAATATATTTCTACTCTTATTCCTCCATGAACTCAGTTTAAACAGTTAAGTTCATAAATTTCTCTACCTAACTAATATCTGTCAGGATTAGACTGTTTGATAGAATTTTATTCTCTAAATTCTAAAACAGGAAATTTAAAAGCAGCCAAGCCAAAATTAAGCATTTTGACTTGCTACAGATCTATGGCATAAAAACAAGCCGCACATAGACTAAAATTTGTAGAAAATTAAAACAAAAATTTGTGAAGGCTTAAGATCTGAAAACTAAAACATCCTTCATTATCTCTTCAGCTCTGATTTTGAATTTGTTTGAGTTGTCTTTTCTCTCTTTCTGGTTCAAGTTTTGAGCCTATTAGAACTAGTTCTTCATCAATCTCATAGGTTCAAGATTTGAGCTTGTTGGAACCTTTGTTTTTCTATCCTAATCTATCTTACTGATAAGCCAATATTGTATTGTTTGTCTAATCTAATTCACTAACCTATCAGCAGTAAATTGAAAGGATAATTAGTCATGATTAGGCTGTATGACTAACTCGAAGTGTGTCTTTTAGGAGTGGCATTTGAGCTTGCACACTTTCAGACTTTGTCTCTCTTTTTGGTATGGGGTTGTACCTTTATTGTTTTATCATCTACCCTCTTTTTCTCTTTTCTATTGTTTTGTATTTTTCTCATTTTATTCTTCAAAGCAGAAATCAACAGCTAACTAAATGCTCATAGCTGAGATTTATTGACATTCCTATATAACCTAATATAACTTGGAATATTTACATGTTTAGCTGATGAAATCTCTTTTCCAGTAAAACCAATCCAGTAAGTGATTCCATGATTGGTCCTTCTTCATCTCTTTGGGCAGGCTAGACAAACAAGGCCACTCTCATTCCTTTTGTTTTTTAGCAGTAGTGCTAAAAAATCTTCTTGCTTTTGGTAATACACTGCTCTAAATAACCTTTATCCCTTCTTCAAATATTTTCAAGAAATGAGCATAAGGATCTTGAAATAATACCTGCTTGTGAGTATTTGGAAGATATGTTTCAACCAGTATTACCTCTTCTTTCTCCACTGGATCAAGATAAAGATATTCTTGACAAAGAAAAACTTCCTCAACTTCATTATCATCTGAACTGGAGGACTCATCATATATTGCAGTGCTGTCTTCTTGTAGTCCTGGTATGCTCTGATTCAGTGGATTGTACTCTGTGAAGAGATCATCATATTCTTGAGGAGGGGTATCTTTTATTACCTCAATCCTCTCAGGAGAAGGCTCCTTATCTTCATCCTACTCAAGAAATTCCTCTTCCTTTTCAATCTCAACATTACAACTAATAGATTGTTGATTTCCCATTATGTGAAAGCTATCTTTGATGGACTGGCTTTGTTGATTTCTTCTTTCAAGATGATGGTAATGAAATTTATGACACCAATCAAATGCTGGTTTTCCTGCATGATTAGTTTCTATTTGGAGCTTATCATCATCATCAGATTGACAAAAAAATGGAAAACCATTAGTGTCAATAATTTCACCAATCAAGCATATTGGGTTATCAGTCTATCTTTCTTTAAGCTGATCTACAAGTTTATTTTCTAGTTCAAGACAACAAGGTTTAGTAAGTAGATGAGAAGAAGTGTTTTTTTCAAATGAGGTTTAGATGGCTGGCTATTTATTTAATATTTGATCAATTTCTTCTTATGTCAAAGGAGAGATCTCTCTTTCCGCATAGACATAAGTACAACAAACTTCCTTCTCTTGTGTTAATTGGTTTTGAGGCTGGATATCTTCTTGAGCCTCTTCTAGTGAATCAAGACTTGTGCTTAAAGGGAATTTTTGAGGATTTTCTACTATTTCGTAATCTACTTTTGTTTCAAACAATTCCTCATGATTGTTATGATGATCAATTTGAATACAAGGTTCATGAATTGTTTCTTCTACATTATCAAGATGCCATTCTGTTCTTAAAATATGAAATGAGTTATATCACAGAGGGAGAGTCCCTATTCATGTTGATTTGTCTTTCATTTCAGGTCCTGTGTTTTGTAAATGTCTTATTGTTTTGCAACAAGTTTCAGAGACTACCTGTTTATTAATAGTCTAATCTATCTATTTTTCTGTCAAAGGAGAAGATGTTTCTATGTTCTTTTGAATAGGAGTACAACAGTTCTCTGTCTCTTGTGAAGACTAATTTTGAAGCTGGATGTCTTCTTGAGCCTCAGCTATAATGGATGACGAATCATTATTTAGGTTTTCAAGGATATCTTGATGAATGTCCTTTATTTCTTGGTTGATTTCTTCCTCAACTAATTCATCTATATTCTTATAATTTTTCAATAAGATATTAAACTCATGAATGGCTGTTAAAAGATCTTCAAGATGTATTTTTTCCAAATCCTCATCATTGTATATAATGTGTTGGGTGATTTTTTTTAATGGATCATAATGTATTTCACCCCATGATAATGATGTAGTGTTTCCTTTATAGTTCTCATAAAATGCATATTCAAGGTCATTTAAAGAAAAAAAACTACCAGATTTCAACCACTCATACCAATCCCTAGCTTTTCCTTCTAATGTTAACATGAAAATTTTCATTAGGAAGTCTTCATTCCATTCAACCTTTAACCTCCATACATGTATGTGAAATTTGATAAGATGTAACAATGGGTTATCAAACTTTCACCCTAAAAAACAGGAAGGTTATCATCCCAATTCACCTGGGGCATCTTATGTGGAAACCCAGGGATATGATCTCTACTCATTGGGGCATATCTTCATTGTATCCTTGGAATCATGTTTGTAAATCAGGAAAGAGGTCACTATGTCTGTTCAATCAATTTAGGGTCTTCTACCAGTGGAGTCATTTGGTCTTCTGAGAGTTGTGGAGTCACCAGGTGGATGATTTAAATTTTTCTGTCCACCAACAGTATGATTTGGATTGCTCAATGGATTCCCCAATGGAGTCTACAAAGACTGAAGGGGTAATAGGCCTATTGGAGGCCAGTGGAGTCACCAGGTGGAAATTTTTAGCTCTTTTGGAGGTAAAATGTTTTATGGTCCACCACCATGTTTATTATGAAGCCAATATGAAATATTTTGGGTTTTTTATGAGTTTGTATGGTTGTTTGAAAGACTAATGAGTATATAAGAGCTTGCTAGGAAACTATGAACTTAGTGGTCCCGCTGTGATCGCAATTATGTTGGGGTCTTGTGTTTTGATAGATTGGCAAATCAAAATACAAGGCAACATCAGAACCAATCTTTAGAGTTCCAAGATCTATTCCTCCTATTCTCAGAGAGGGATCTCTCAGATTATTTTCTTGCAAAGGTATATCTTGTTTGCTTTTGAGTATTGGTTTTAGACTAGTTATTAAGTGCAAGTTTTTTTTTGGTTTGTTTGTTTGGTTGAATTGGTACAGCAGAACATGAATGGTCTAGGTAGTATAGATAGAAAGAAGAAGTGTCTGACTCATTGGGTAATGGAGTTAAGAAGAGGTTTGTAACAAGATCATCAATGGATATGCGATATCAAAGGGAAAATCTAACTTGGCCACAGGATCCTTTATTTTTGTGAATGAGATGGAAATTAATGATTTGGAAAGAGAAGTTGAATTCTCAACAAAGCGAACTTAAAACATAACTTGAAAAATAAAGAGGTATTTAATAGACAGGTCTAACCATGAATTCTAAAAACCACACTTTAAGCAAACAATGATTTCAAGACAAATTTCAAACTGAAATCTAAGATTCATGAACACATCCTATTTCCTCAAAGATTTTATTTCAAAGGACTTAGAAAACATGAAATATTCACTGATAAATGCAGTAATAGAAGAGGGAACACCTAAGACATCTATGATCACAACTATAAAGACCTTTAAAACAATTTTTCAAGTAGGGACAAAGGTTATGATCAAAACAAACCTCCTTGGCGAATTGTAAACAATGGCACTTCAAAGGGAGACTTCAAAAATAGTTTTAAAGTGGCAGCAGACAAGTAGGGAAAACCATAAATCATGCTGGAACCAAATATTTGACTATTTGAGAAATAAACAAGAATGAGGACTAAAGAGAAAGATTAAAGACTCTAAAATACATCAGTAGAAGAAAACATAAAATAGTGAAGGATAAACAGGTCTAAGGTGCTTCCAGGAGTCATTTCTTAGCCTAAACTTTTCATCCTACTGTAATAAGAATTTATGAAACATAATGAAAACAAGAAAAACAAAAGACATTTTAGAATACATCACCAATAGCCAGGCTCAGGGATCCAATGATAGAGCCTTCTCAAGAACAAGCATGTCAAAACATAATCCAGCTTCCAAGACTTCAATTTCTTCTTTAACTTCAGAAAGACTATGTATTATTTCAGAGAGTTTCGGTGTTACAGCTAGTGACCAACCAACAACTTCTCATCTTCTTCAGAAGTATTTATAGAAGAAATGAGGAGGTGGAAGAGTTTTAGGATTGAAGTGTAATTAATTCTACACTAAATGCAACTCCTAGCCTTGAAAACCATGCAAGGCATAAGGCAGGAAAACATCGAATTACAAATCTGTTTCATTTACTTTGTTTCTACTTTTTTTAGGCTTAATGGGTAAAAATATTGACTTTAAGGCCTATTTATCCTTTACAATAACTTTACTGACAGTTTGAAATATCTTCCTTTGTTTGAGATAACTATTCAGCTGTCTTTAGGCAAAATATCACTGACTAGGCAATAACTATGCCTTATTTTGATTCATTGAGGCTGCAGGTTGCACTTTGGTAGCTGAAGAGGATTCAATTAGCCTCTGATGTGGCATTGGAGGTTCTTCGGACTGCTATATCTCTTTTTTTTACCGTTAAAACACCTTTAATTTTATTTTGGCCTGTGTTTAGGCTTAAGTATCCTTGATCTTTATCTTCAGGTCTTTATCCTTTAACACTGTCTTTATCTCTATGGATTAGGCCTTTGATTCTTTAATTTATGCCTTAATCTCCTTTAAATTTCTGATTAAAATATTTAATTCTTCACTTATGCTCTAATCTTACCCTTTGACACTAATACTCTTTGTTCATCTGATGTTTTATTGTGTTTTTCTGTTTTGCAGGCACGCAGAAGGTTTACACAGGTGGAGAAAACTCCTTGGATCCCTTCCTGTACTGAAGGTTAGGAATCATCATTCCTAGCCTTCGTATTACTTTAAAAACAGTGGGAAAATCCCATAAAGCCCGCACAAAACAAAGAAAAATTATGTAAATCCTGTGAAAAATGGGTTTAACATTGCTTTGGAGGTTTGGGCGCGAGGGAGAATCAGAGCCATTAGATTTAGAATAATCAATGGTTGAGATCAATTGGTGGGGTCGCTTGGGAAAAAGGTGAGGGGCAAACGAATGGGTCACGTTATAACATAAGCCGTCCGATCTTAATAATCAACGGTCAATATTAAGAGTGAAAATGACATTTGAGGAGGGTAGGTGGTATTTTGGAAAACCATTAATGGTTTTCGTGCAAGGTCTTGGGGGGGGAGGCGGTTTTTACAAAAAAAACATGATTCCACACACCTTTTTACACCTTTCCCTGCAAATACCGCCCATTTCGCATTTTGTTTCGTTGTTAACTCGCGGGCGCAAAAGAAACACGAAACGCATCGTCCTCTGTCAAATCGGAGGATCCAGATCCGACGGTGCAGATCACATGCGATGGGGTAAGTTGCGGGGTAACCAGGGCCCACGGTGACGTGTGGTATTTTGTCATGGAGTGGGTGGGTCTATTGGTTTATCGGGTTTTATCCTAGTCGTTGGATATTTTGGATGGATAGTCCAGATCAAAAAGATGGAGCAGATTTTTAGCAAGGGAAAGGGACGGGAAAATGAAAAGGCAGAAGGAAAGTGACCTGATGGCCGTTGATATTTTTGGATCAACGGTCTAGAGTGATTTGAAATCGAAATGTCGGGGATGGGAAAATAACGAAGAATAAAGGAAATAAGAGGTTAGGAGATGGATTTTTAGGCCTTTAGCGCCCAAATGCAGGGCTTTAGGGCATATGGAGGTTAGGAGCTAAAGGAAATAAGCCCTCAGGGGCTTAATGCCTTTGTAAATGGAAAAGGCTATTTTTAGGCCCAAAATATTGATTTTTAAGCCAAAATGGGGGTTTTGATAGGTAAAAGGAGGGAAATTAAAACCAAATAAGTGGGAATAAAAGGTTTTAAAGGGATTTTTGAATGGTTTAGAGGCTAGATGAAGGGTTTTTAGAGGATTTTATGGAGGAAAAGGGATGAACAATGGAATTGTTTTATGAGTGAAAGGAGGAGTGAAAATGATGGAAAATGGGGTTTCATAAGTAGTTTCTCTCTTAGCAACAACAGGTTCTTTAGGACTAATAGGGAAACAACAGTGAAGATTAACTCAAAGGGTAAAGATCTTCATAATACTTTAAGAACTAACGATTTGGACATGAATTGTTTCTTAAAGGCTAAAAAGAGATTTAGCCACCATTTGATATGGAAAATTTTATAGGTGGCTAACAGGTCGATCCCGTAGGGTGAAAACCTTCTGCTACTCCTCATGCTCCAAAACCTATAAATCAGTCAAGAACAAGCACAAAAACTAGTTGCAAAGCATAAATGTCCTAGATGTCAGCATATTAGCATATATAATCTCATAAAGTTAACATGAAATAAACTATTCAAGATTATTAATCATGTATAAGAGACACATAACACATGAACATCACGAACATGATGGTACTTATTTTATTGATAACATGTACATAAAATAGTGGGGACATCACTTGAGATTTTACACAGCCTTGAGAAAAAAACGGTCCTCCAGATTCGTCTAGCCCTAGCCTCACAAAGCTTCTACCATAAATAGTGGACAAAGGATGTCACATAGAATGAGGGTGATCATCACAAGGAAACAAGGGTTTCCTGAAAATGGGAAGTGCAAGAGGAACATGGTAAATATTAGACTTGATCAGGGCTATAACAAGCTATAATATCAAGCTATATCAAGCTATAACAAGCTCTCTCCCCTCCCTTAGGCCCTTCCCTTGAGGTGTATTTATACTTCCTCAAATTAGTTTTTTTAGTTGGGGAACGGTTAGGCCATGGGCTAGGGTAGTTAAGTTACAGGAAAAAATGTAAACCCTGCATCATAAATAGGGAATTATATGTTTTTTTAATATATTAAATATCATACGTGGGTCAACTATGAATGGACCCACGTGTGCACGTGGAAAAAACTGGGCAGAGTCACGTATGGATTTTAAAATATTGTTTTTTAAGAAGTGTGACCAAGTCTAAATGCAAGGGATGCCCATGGCCAATGCATAAGTCATCAAGTATATAGAGGTGATAAATGATGCTATAACAACTTACATGAATTATCAACCAGGGGTAGTAATATGATGAAATGTATGTGCATTGTATGTGATAGGAGTCCTTATTACTCAAAAAATTATTAAGTTAAATTGAGATATCGAAATGGACATGTTAACTATGAAGGTAAATATGTCACTTTTAAAATCAAAATGATCACACTTGCTGATGCAGGGGCATTAGGCCAAAACAATTTTCATGCATTTTGTTAGACTTAGGGGTTTTTCTAGTTTCAAGAGAGTTGGACTTATGTAATGAATTAAGTAGGTTTTAATTCATTTTGATTAAATTTAGAGAGAATTGTAACTGCCCTCGAATGATTAGAGGACAGGAGAAGTCGATTAGAATGTGAAGAGTCAGTTCAAAGTAGTTAGGGAGTTAGGCTAAATTTAGGTTTTGAGGAGTTTGTCGAATCATTATAGGAGCTGAATTGATCCATTACTTTCTGTATAATTGTCAGCCTAATAGGCATTAAGAAAATAGACCTAGAGATCTATAGAGGCAGAGTAGTGAGGTAGGAGGGCCATAGAAAAGAAGATCAGGCCAGAACCAGAGATTTCTGTAAGTAATTTCATGTATATGAAAGAACCTGTTTTGGAATTATGTGCGCTTTAATTGATTGACTTATCTATGGTTAAAACCCCATGTTAAGGATTTGATATGTGAACTGTATGCATCAAGAATGTTTAAGTTTTTGAGAGAGAGTGTATAAGAATTGCATGTGGAATCTCGGTGTTAAAGGTTGAAGTGGTGATTGTAAATTTCTATGAATTGATCACAGAGTGATCGATTTCACAATCTGTCTCTATGATTGATTTAATTTCTATGTGAAGGAGCTTGGAGTTCAATAAGGAATCATATAAAGACTAGTGTGCGATGAACCTCTGTACTAAGAGTTAATATCATTGTGGATATTCCTTGTGGGAAGTGATGTTTGCTAGATAAGCTATGCGTAACCAAGGAGCGAGGGCATATTGAGTTTATAACACGGAGGAACCTTATTAAATGGAATGGCATGGAACCTTGAGTGTAGAGAGAAGCGGAACCTTGCATGAACAGTGAGAGCGGGTTTTGAAATCCAGGAGTGGGTTTCGCGTAAATTGAAAGTGGTAAGATGAATACTGAAAAAAATGCGATATAGGTCTCTGCCTAACGCATGGCACAAGTGGTAAGTCTAAAACCACTTTTATCACATTTTTTTGAGCATTAACGCTTGGATGATAAAAAAATAAAAAACTTCTTTATGTCTGTTGGATCACCGAAGCTGATGTGACAATGTCTCAGCTATCAGATGTAAAGGGAGAGTTAAGGTTGGGGTCCAACTCATCGTGTACAATTAAGAATTAAACCCCAAGCGCTTTCCTAGCGTGATATCCGTTGGATCACTGGACAGGAGCACGATAAGCCTGCAATCACTGGATGTGGAGGTAAGTTAATGATCAGGTAAGCTTTGGGCCCGAACGGATCCCAATTTTTGGTGGGATTGAATTAGAATTAAATCAAAGTTTGTAAAGCTTGAATGAATTAAGGTTGGTCAGCGGTCGTAGCGAAAGTGTAAAGTAATATGTTCGATATATATATGTGTGGGCCCAAATGACTAGTTATGTCTGAGTTGATATAGTAAATATGGGTATTTACATGTGTTGACACCGTGAGTTAAGCCAAGGCGATACTCCATGTAGAGCATGAATGTTAATGAGGCTAATATATATATATATATATATATATATATATATATATATATATATATATATATATATATATCTTAAGGAAATGTGGGTCCGAATAGTATTCGAATAAATGAGGGCCTGTTGACCATTATATTGGGTGAAAAAGGTGTGGTTTGAATTGTTGATTTCAATTTCGTGAGGGGGGTTATTATAAAGTTTAAAACCCAAGTATTGAAGAGAAGCTTCCACATTTAAAGTGCCAGTCTTGAATTAGAAAATTGAAATTGACCAGACTTGGAGTTTTGAAATTTTGGGGCATTGTTATATGTGTTGAGAGTGTTAATGTGGAAAGAGCAAGTAGGCATGCCATCAAGTGGTATCAGAGCTAGAATTGAAATAGCTCTTTGAAAATTTATTTCTGAAATGCATATGTATTGAAGCAGTGAAGAAAGTTGGTTTTCAAATCTGTTTGACAGAAATTGCAGGTTTGAATAAGCATATAGTGAAAGTTGAAAATTCAGATTTGCAGAATCTGAAGTTGAGGCAAAGAATTTTGAAGATTGCCCAGTTATGTTTTGAAAGATGTGAACATAGGTGTGATGACAAGGAGATCAGATTTAAATCTTACAGGACAGTGTGCAGTGCAGCAGAGCATTGGGAGAAATTTGCAAAAGCAATTGCAAAGAGTGTTGAAAAAACTCTGAAGGTGAGTAGATGAGCATTATTTAACTCTGGTTTGAAGATATTGTTTGCAGAATGAAAATTGCAAACAATTGAGGAGAATCTCAGCAAAGGCAGATCACAACTTGAGAGCAGTGACGAAAGAGTCCAGTAGAGGATTCTAAAGTGAAGAAGAAGTGTGGAAGAACCTGGAGGATTCCCAATAGAGGTTGGATGAGAGAAGAACTATAATGTCCCCAATTTTAGCCTCAAGCTAAAATGGAGCATTATAGTTGAACATTTTATTTTTGCTTAATAAAATGGGCAAGGAGACACCTTAGCCCCTTTTAGATGAAGAAATAACACTCCTAATGTGAAAGGGGAGTGAATAAAGCAGCTGAAATAAAAACCAAGAGTGTGAGTGGAACCCAGCTCACTTGATTAGTCACCATTAACTAAAGTCAACAGCGCTGCCCAAGCAGGAAGAGGCTTCCTAGAGAAGCTGTGCAGTTTTGGAGGGAAGGCATTCATGCAAGGGTGGAAACCCTAATTGGTGGGACCATGGTGGAGAAGAGTTCTCTCACTTTATATGGAGGAGATGGCAGTCCATTTTTATTATGCTATGTTTTATATTTCAGACAAGGGTCTGCAAGAGCTTGCATCCCTAGGCTGTTTAGCAGGGTGATGGTGCCCTAAGGCATTAGGGTGTTCCCAGTCAGGAATCCCTACCTGTTCCTCAAGGAAGGATGAGGATTTAGCTACATTTCCTCAATCCGGCATTGGACACAACTTCATTCATCTTCTACAGCGTTATTTCTGCAGCAGAGAGGACGTTGTGTAGCTGGGTGCAGCTAGAGAGGAACTCATGGAGTCATTCTTGTTTGTTTTCTTCAGTGGAGTAGTGGTATATTCATTGGAGGAGCTGCAAGGAGGATTCTCAAGCTATATTTCAGATCAGTGGCATGAGGCCACACTTCCATCATCTCCCACTACGCAGTCCATGGAGGAAACTACATTATTTCAGAGGAGGCAGTTAGAGAGGGTTTCATGGAGCTCATAAGGAGGTGTTTTTTAGAAAAAGGGATCAGCCCTTTGTATTGGAAACATTATCAGAGGAGGGAAATCAGATTTCAGATCAGCCATAGCCTCATTCATTTTTGGGTTCAGTTGCAGTGACAACACAGTTGTCACATTTTGTGTTTCTCTGGCATTTCTAGCAATCTTCATAGATTGGCTAGAAATCTTGTATTTCAGCCCATTTCCTTGCTATTGTGATATTTCTTGTATTCTATCAGCTATATGTACATTTATTCATATTGAGCAGCTTATACCTTCATGTACTCAGTGTAGTTGCAGCTACACCGACATTTTGTGGAGTTGCAGCTACTCTTGTATTTCATTGTTATTTCATTGAAGGGTGGATCTCAAAGCTTGAGTGGCTTGTCCCTCATGGTATTCCTTGTATTTTACTGCTGATATCATAATATAATGATGGCCATAGCATTTTCCCTCTTATGGTGCATTTCATAGTTGCAGAGTTAACATTATGTTCACATATTGCTGTAAGCTCACTCATTAAGCATTGTTTTAGAGATCTAGTTTGGGGAGATCTGTATAACCCATATAGAATAATTTATTTGAGATCATTTTATGCAGGGGATATACATTAGATTTTTTCTATGGCATCCCAGTGCTGGTTTGCCTTATTTATGCAGCAACTTCCTTATACAGCATCCTCAAGGACCCTGTGGCAGAAATTCCCGAGGTGGAATATTTCATATCCATAAGCAGAGTATGTGAAGGGCCAGCTAGCCTCAGGATCTCTCACTTCTTTGAAAAAGACATATCCTTTAAATTCCCCAACAGTCAATCTCTGGAAGGACTTGTGATAGCTCACTGAAGAAGGAATTGGAATATATGAAGATATTCCTGACAGAGCAGCATGTTCCTGAAAAAGGGACATTACAAGAACAGTTGTGTTCTTGAGAATTTGAGAGTGAAGCCTAGAGAGATTAGAATAGATTGCTCAAAAGGTTCCAGCAAAAGGAGAGCCAGTACTTTCCAAAAGCCCAAATCCGGAGGAAAGGATTGGTGAGGTAAGTTGCAGCAAGAGAGCTTGTTGTTGCAGAGGCCTAGTGCAACTTGTGAGTGAGGAAATCATGGAGGATAAAATAGCTACTCATAGCCATATCAGATATTTCACAAGCTCTGAGAGAGGCCACAACAGAAGAGTGAAGGAATATGCCAAAGCAAATGGCATGAGGAAGAAATTCACTGATGAAGAATATTGGAAAGAGTTAGTTGAGATCTGGGAGCAGTTAAACAAAGAGGAACTGATGATAAAGGATAGCCAAAGAGTTGGTTGGCTCATGAAGAAGAAATTAAAGTGGCAGAGGCTACAGATGAAGAGAGAGCAAATGATAAATGCTCAGCTGGAAGAGGAAATATTCAGATTGATTGAGTATTTGGAGAGTGACTTGAAGACTGAAGCTTCAAGTGAGACCAAGGGGTCAAATGACTTTACATCTGACAAAGTTTGTATGTTTGTAGGAAAAACATGTAGAGAAGGACAAAATGTTGATGTTATCACTGAGGAGGAAATTGGGATAGCTAGATACTTTGAAAATGTCGATGCACAGTTGGAGAAAGGTTTTTCTTTCCAACATATTGGAAGAAGAGGAAGTCTAATTTGTGATGATGGCCCAAAGCTAGAAATTGAGCAGAAAAATGGACAACTCAAGGAGACTGAAGAGAGGACCATTGAATAATTTCCGAAATGTATTGAAGACTTGGAACAGCACAAGGAATTGATGATCAAATCATCAAATGAGACCATGAAGTCTTATGGTTTTACAACTGACAAGTTGTGTGTGAATGTAGGTGTTGAAGAAGATAGTTCACATGATGAAACTGTGATAATTGAAGCTGAATGTTGCCAAGTCACATATGATGATTACCTTTTAGATGAAGATCAAACTAAATCACTACAGTAGAAGGAATTCATAAATTCCTTGTTTAGTGAAAGAAATTGTTTCAATGGGAACATGATAGTTATGTTTGATGATGATCAATTTGTTATCAATGCTGATAATGAAAATTTGTTTTTATTAAATGGCCAAGTGAAAAGTGATGGACAGATAACTGAGATTATTACAGAGTTGGAAGATCAAAATTCTATTCTGATGAAGGATGAGGAGATAGTGACAGCAGGAAACTTGACTTGTGAAAGTAGTGAAGACTGCACAAAGAGTTTCTCAGATGAGGTGACATATTTATGGCATGAGTTAAGTGTTCTAGAAAAAAAGATAGAAACAGAGAGAAAAAGGCAGAGGTGAATGAGAATGAGAAAATTCATTTTTATGAACCAGAGTAGCGAGACATTCTTGAAGAGGATGATGTAGAAGAGAGACTAACTGATAGTATCGAGAATTGTTTAAAGGATAGGAATCATCATACTGATGTGCTGATAGAGAAGGAGAGAATTACAGGACAACATATTGAAATGATGGTAGAGGAAGGAAAGGCACTGAGGCCTTATGATTTTTGTTTTGACAATTATTTTGTGAATGCAGGTTTGGTTGGCGGCCAAAGAAAGGAGGAGGAGAATTCTGTGGAAGACTTTAATCCATGGAATGAAGAATTTAAGTTGCTGGAGATTATGTTGAATCAGCAGGATTCAATGCAAGAGAGAGAACCTCAATTTCAAAATTGGGATTGAAGAATGAGAAGATGCAAGGGAATAGAGATAGTGAAGACTTTCTGAGTCTTGGAAAAGACTTATAATTGCAGAGGGAAGAATTGGTTACTGGATCATCAATTGAGGCCATTGGGTCTTGTAATTTTAAAGTTGACAAGTTGGTTGTGTTGACAGGGACTGCAGAAGACAATCCATCACTTGGAGTTTTCTTGAATGAAGATGGGCTGCTGAAGGAAGGTGAGACTATCATATCTCATATGCAGAAACTTGTCACTATTGGTGACCAGGAAGAATTCGCTTGTCTAATGGGCCAAGAGAAACTTGTAGGGAAGACTTTTGGGACTGCTACAACAGTGGAGAATCAGATTATTACTCTGATAGAAGATGAAAATGCAGTTCTTGAAGAACTTGATTTGATTGCTAGAATCAATCAAGAGGGTGATGGACAACTACTGAAGATTGTCAAGGAAGAAGAAGAAGAACACGCTAAAACAAGTTTGCAGCATATTGATGATGTGGTTGTACAAGAGAGATGGCTGAATTGTTTGCTAAAAACATTTAGAGGAGAAAATTAAATGGCAGAGCAGCAGATTGAGGTGTTGGACCAACAATTTGAAGTGTTGCCAGAGGAGGAAGAGACACAAGGATTTTATAATTTTGATGTTTTTTTTATGATTGTAGGTACTAATGGATGGACTAAAGAATGGTTGGTCGAGGAGAAGAAAAGAGATGATGATAGAGACTGGAAATTTAAATACCAGTCTGAAGAATTGTTGAAGTTAGAGAATGAATAAATTGTCATAAGTGACAATTAGGAAGATTTTTACTGTTGCAGAAAACAATAGGGCATGGATGATTGGGTGGCAGTAAGAATGAAAGCTCAGTAAGTTAAAGCTGGAGTCAGGGCTAAGAAATTAAGAGCAAGAGCCAGAATAAGAGCATCAGTAAGAGTTCAACAAATAAGAACTCAACAAGCAGGAGCAGAAATAGAAGTTTAGCAATCAAGAGGAAGAAGTATCCAGCAGTCAGAAGATAAATTATACCAAGAAATTGAATTGATAAGAAAGCTGATGGAGAAGGTGTCTCAGAAAGGGATAGCAGCAAGAAAGTAGAGAAGCAGCAACAAGAGAAACACAGTCACAAACTGTGAAAGCTTATCAAGTGGAAAGATGCAGCATAAAGTATGGAAACCTGGAGAAGTGCAGAAGAAGAATATTGCAAATAGCGAAGGCGTATTGAGTTTATAATGTGGAGGAACCTTATTAAATGGAATGGTGTTGAATCTCAAGCATAGAGAGAAGTGGAACCTTGCATGAAAATTGAAAGCAGGTTTTGAAATCCAGGAATGGGTTTCGGGTAAATTGAAAGTGGTAAGCTGAATCGCAAAAAAAAAAGCGATAGAGGTATTCGCTTGACGCGTGGCAAAAGTGGTAAGTCTAAAACCACTTTTATCGTGTTTTTTTTAGCGTTAATGCTCGGATGATAAAAAAATGCAAAACTTCGTTATGTCCGTTGGATCACCGAAGCTAATGCGACGGCGTCTCAGCCATTGAATGTAAAGGGAGAGTTAGGGCTGGGGCCCAACTCATCGTGTGCGATTAAGAATTAAACCCCGAGTGCTTTCCTAGCACAATATCCATTGGATCACTAGACGGGAGCATGATAAGCTTGCAATCGTTGGATGCGGAGGTAAGTTAACAATTAGGTAAGCTGTCGGCCCGAATGGATCCCAGTGTTTGGTGGGATTTCTTTAGAATTAAATCAAAGTTTGTAAAGCTCGAATGCGTTAAGGTTGGTCAGTGGTCGCAACGAAAGTGTAAAGTAATATGGTCGATATATATATATATATGTGGGCCCAAATGACTAGTTATGTCTGAGTTGATATAGTAAATATGGGTATTTACATGTGTTGACACCGTGAGTTAAGACAAGGCGATACTCCATGTAGAGCATGAATGTTAATGAGGCTAATATATATATATATATATATATATATATATATATATATATATATATATATATATATATATATATATATATATATTAAGGAAATGTGGGTCCGGATAGTATTCGGATAAATGAGGGCCCGTTGACCATTATATTGGGTGAAAAAGGCGTGCTTTGAATTGTTGATTTCAATTTCGTGAGGGGGGTTATTATAATGTTTAAAACCCAAGTATTGAAGAGAAGCTTCCACATTAGTTAAAGTGTCAATCTAGAATTAGAAAATTGGAATTGACCAGACTTGGAGTCTTGAAAAGTTGGGGCATCATTATATGTGTTGAGAGTGTTAATGTGGAAAGAGAAAGTAGGAATGCCATCACTTGCTAAATACGTATTTGCAAATTAGAATCACCATAAAATTATCGCACTTGCTCAAAATAAAGAGCACACTTTGCAGAAATAAATATCACTCTTGCTCAAAATAAAATCACACTTGCTCACTCTTGCTTAAAATAAATCACACTTGCTTGAAATGAAATCAAACTTTCTTGCAAGAAAACTTGATAATGAAATTATATTTAAATTGATTTTGGAAAAAAAATATTAACTCTAAATTAAAATCCTATTCACACATCTACACTACAAATCTATATCAATATATGATTTGTCAATGTGCATAAGAGATCTCAGCTTCACTCTATAGAAAAATTATTAAACAATATTACTCTAGAAACAATCATAAACATTTAGTTGAAAACGAAAACTTAAGAATTTAAAAATACTAATGAAACACTACAGAAAATGCAGAATTGAAATGCTATCTGTAATAAATGAAAACCTTACAAATAGAGGGGGCCCTCTAGCGATAATTAGGTGTCAGCACCATGCGGCCCTTCAAAATATTAAACTCGCATTGATAAATCACACAGCATAGGAATGAAATGAAAACATAATTTTGCATTTTCAAAAAGTGGAATTATCAAATAAAATCAAAGTTTGTGACTGTCATGCCGAGAGGTAGATTTATAATCTCGTGCTCATAACTATTTCGGAGTCTTACGACTCCTCCTTACTCGAAAATGACTAAAATTAACATAAATCGATAATATAACATGATTCTCTCATGATTTCTATCAGTGAAGCAAATCATGAGGCTGAATATCTACATCTACTAATTTCTCACTCACTTGATTCACCTTCCACGGTAGTTGACTTTCAATTTGACTAAGATGCTATGGTGATTTCCTTATTAGTCCAAGTTATGAAGATAGGTAAAAATCATTGTGCCAACAATTTTCCACCTGCCCATATGCCTTGTTCTTCGACTAGAACTTCGAAACCCATCAAACCTTCAACTTCGCTGTAGAATCAAACATTAGATGAAGAATCATTGTAATTCTGTAGATCATGTAAATATTGAGTTAAAAAATAAATAACATTGAAATTTATGAAACATAAGATGTTATGTACCTTCTATGCCATAAACCTTGTAAATTCATGCCCAATTAGAGTTATTAGGATTAAAAAGGAGGATAGTGTGTAAGAGAGTTGTCAAAAAGAAGAAATTTTTGGGTTCAACAAATAAAAATATAATATGGTACACAATGTTAATTTTTGCAACTAGAGTCAAATTCAACATTGGACAGCTCAAATGGTTAATAATATAATTTAAATAGATTCCTCTTTTCAAGAGGACTAGAAATGACCTATAGATCACCCCAATCAGTTAAGCAGAAGTTAAGTTATGAATTATTTTATTATTTTATGGATCAGCCTAAACTCATGTGGATTCGGTCAAAGCCCCAAGTGTTCCCTCACAAAGTTATAAATAGAAGTGACCCCAAGTTCATTTTCACACATTCTCTCATGAGATTGTCTTCATGCTCTTTTGGTATTGGTTTGTATTTTCTGTTTTTGGCTCGCACATGTACATCAGGAGCAGCCCACACAAAGGATCGAGATCTCCAGCAAGGTCTCCAATCTGATTTGGGCTATAACTGCGGGCAGGTAGCGACTAAGTTGAGCCAGAACTACATACAATATTTTTTCAAGGTTATGATTGAGCTGGTAAATCTGCAGGTATACCATCTTCAGGGCGTGGCTAGGGCTCTGGGCTGATCAGACCCTCAGCCACTGGCACAAAATGTCCAAGTCGCGGTTAAGGGTGCTTCAACTGTGGGCTGAGAGTTTTAAGTCCGCGGTTAAGAGATTTCATAAGAATATATGAATTGGATCTCATTCATTTGATTGCATAGTGCCTTCATGCTTCTGTCACACAATCACAATCTCTTCAAAATAGTCTTCAAAAAAAACCTAGATTCAGTTCTAGGACTTGGCAGCTGAGATCACTTGGTTTTGGTGATTCATCAGATCCGTGCTTTTGATATTGTAGATCTATAGGTCTATAGATATGATCTGTTTATTTTTGTTGCATATATGTATTGGTCTCATTATACTCTCTGCTGAAAACTTTTTATGAAAATCTATTGAAGAAGAATATTTGAGAGGGTTTTCCCCACAGTGGGGTTTTTCCTTGCTCTTGGACCAATATGATGTCTCTTATGGTTGCGATATTGTCTTGTCTATCACTGGATGCATTTTTCTATCTTCAGTTACTGTTTAAGGTTATTTTCACTGCTATTATTTGGATACACTGTTAATGAAAAGTAATTCGGGCTAAAGTAATTGATTCAGCATAGAAAAATATCAAAAAATTAACAAGGTATCAGAGCTAAGGTGAAGGAAAATCCCAAGAAAAGACAAGCAGTGACACCCTCATTATAAGAAAGCATATCTACAAGTCAAGTTCAAGATGTATTCGTCTACCTTCAAGGAGCACAAGAAACTGGTTGATGCATCTAATTTTGTTGCATTGAAAGTGATATTGGAGATCATAGATGGAAAAAATGATGTGATGGAATAAATTCAAGGAAGGATTCCTAAACCCTCAGAATATGCCTCCTCCAATGTCAAGAACATATATAAGAAAGGTGAGTCTAATGCAAAGAAAACCATAGCTGATGGTTTACGAGATCATTTACTTGCATATGTTGGGAATTTAAGAAATTCTAAAGACATGTATGACAAGATATCCATCATGTATGAAGTAAAAAATCTAAATGAGATAATCACATTGAAATATCAACTCAAGGAAGTGAAGACTAACAAAGGTGAAACTGTTCAGTCTTAAATTATGAGGATCTCTTGTCTTAGAGATCAACTCCAAAGGGTTGGAGAGAATGTACCTGACATAGAGCTAGTTGTCATGAATCTTAGAGGTCTTCCTTCTATTTGGGAAACATTTATCACTACTATCAATAAAAATAATGTCCTTTTGTCATTTGATGAGATTTTTGGAAAGCTTACTCAAGAAGAATCGAGAATGATAGCAAGAGGGAGGATTAAAAAGCATGAAGAAGGAGAGCCTGCTCCATATGTATCCAATAACAAAAGAAGGAGATCAAAAGGAGGCCCTTCCAGAATACCTCCTCCTCAAAGATCAAAACGAAGGAATCATAGGTCACTAGCCCATATTGAATGCTTGAATTGCCACAAGAAAGGTCTCTATGCACGTGATTGAACCAAAAAGAGAAAGAGGCCATGGTACAACAACAAAAGAAACCACAATGATAAAATGGGAAGAGAAAATCGAATGTACAACCACGAATGAAAATATGAAAGGAGAAGAGATTATTCAAGTGACCATGAAGAAGCACATCACTCTCACAATAATTCAAGGGCTCCCAGGTATGAAATTAATGTCGTGAATAAAAATGAATATATTCTGATTTTTTCACTTACTAGTTCTTCTCCATCAAATTCGTTGGATAGTTGGTTGGTTGACAGCGGAGTCACTCATCACTTCTCTAGATTCAAATAATTCCTCTCTAATATAGTATATATGGAGACCAAGTCGAAAATAATTCTTGGAGATAACTCCATTCATCCCATAAAAGGATTTGGATTTATCAAGTTTCAGTTGAACTTTGGGGAATCAGTATTGTTGCATGATGTTATGTATGTGATAGGTCTTATGAAGAACTTGATTTCTATATCTCCATTAGAATATAAAGCAACGAGGGTTTCCTTCATCGATGGAAAGTTATTAACTTGGCATTTTAATTCACATATGAAAGATGCATTCACATTAGGACTGAGATATGACAGACTCTAAAGTCATAGGACATACACTTTTAGCATTGGTTCAAAACACCAATCATATTAGTGAATTACGGCACCATAGGTTGGATCATATACACTATAATTCTCTTCTGAAATTGAAGATACTGATACCACGTACTCTCGATGTTTAATCTCAGCATGATGGAGTTTGTAAAGGTTACACAAGTGGAAAGAAAACAAGGGGACCATTCCCCTCCAGTAAGAAAAAAACAACTGACATCCTCTATCTCATTCATTTAGATATATGTTGTCCAATGCATGTACATGGTTGCTAGTCATCTCTATTATATCACCTTCATTGACGATTTATCAAGAAAGACATGGTTGTACTTACTCAAGCACAAGGATGAAGCCTTCAAAATATTCCAAGAATTCAAAGCTTTAGTCGAGAATAAGTCAGGGAAAATAATCGAAGTTTTTAGGTCTGGAAACAGAGGATAATTCATTTCGAAATAATTCATGGCATTCTGCAAGAAAGAGGGGATCAAGAAGGAAAAAAGTGTGCCTTATACACCTCAAAAAAATGGCTTAGATGAAAGGAATAATCTATCGATAATGGAAGTTGCTCGTGCCATGCTTCATGATCAAAAGGTACCAAATTTTATGTGGGTTGAAGCTACACATGCTGCTTTGTATGTTCAAAACTGGGTACCTCATCAAGCATTGAGAAACAAGACTCCAAAATAAATGTGTATAGGTAACAAACTCGACATCAATCATCTTCGCATATTTTGATGTCCAATATTCTTTCATGTGCCGAAAGACAAAAGAAAAAATATGGAAGCTATAGGTAGAAAGAGTATGTTTATGGGTTACTATGAAAAATCTAAGGCTTACATAATATACATTCCTAGTCAAAGGAAGGTTGAAATTATTATGGATGTAACATTTGATGAAAATGATGCACTTAGTAAAGCAAGAGACCTTCCTTTGCCTCCCAAGGAAGATGATGATGACAAGGACATTCTATATGGTTCTATGCCAGAGCTAGATGATATTGATACTCCCATGGATCATATGGATCCTCTATATCCACCTCCTAGTGATCCTCCTACAATTAAAATACTGCTTTGGCTTCGCGACACTCCACAAGACAATGAAATAAGTATTCCCATTCATTGATCATTTAAAGAAAGGAGAGAACCTTGCAAGTATTAGGGATCTGTAGCTGCTATGAACACCATGATTCAATTTTAACCATCCTCATTTGAAGAAGCAGTCAAAGAACAAGTTTGGAAGGATGCTATGGCTGAGGAATATGAATCTATTGCGAAAAATTATGTATGGGATGTTGTGCCGAGACTACATGGGAAGTCTGTTGTGACTTCTAAATGGTTATTTAAGATCAAGCATGGAATCGATGGAAACATTGAGAAATGAAAAGTGAGGTTTGTACCTTGAGGTTTCTCTCATAAAGAGGGAGAATATTATGATGACATATTGTCTCTCATGGCTCTATATACAACTATTCGTTCAATATAACGCTTTCCTCCATGGTATTTTACAGGAAGAAGAGTATGAAAAACCACAAGTATTTGAAGTGGAAAGTTACACAACACATGTTTGTAGGTTGAATAAATAATTGCACATATTGAAGCGAGCTCCCTCAACTTTGTATGCTCACATTGACAACTATCTAATGAAACTGGGTTTCACAAGAATAAATGTTGATCCCAACCTCTACTTTAAGGTTTTCCATGGTTTGCCACTAATTCTGGTTCTATATTTTGACAATCTATTCTTAACAGGAAGTGAATCATTAATGATCGAATGAAAGAGGAAGTTATCCTCTGAATTTGAGATGAAATACCTCAGTCTCATGCACTACTTTTTAGTCCTTGAGGTGTGGAAAAGGCATGGCGAGATATTTATCTCACAAGGAAAGTATGTAGTGAACTTGCTAGAAAGGTTTGGTATGACTGAGTGCAAATTGATGACTACTTTGATGGAGATGAAATTCAATAATTTGGGTGGAAAAGCAACTGATACTGATATGGAAAATCCATCCAAGTATAGAAAGATAACTGGGTCTCTAATATTCTTCATGAACACCTATCCAAATATATGTTATGCAGTTAAAAAATTGAGTCACTTCGTGACCGACTCCCTCCATGTGCATTGATTGTGTCCAAACATGTATTGAGACACTGATAGGGACCAATCAAACTTTTTCTGGGATATTCTGCTAGAGATATCCAACTTCATGGATACATTGATGCTCACTTGGCAGGTAATGTCAACAACAAAAAGAGTACATTTGGACATTGTTTCAGTCTTGGTTCTTCTATGATATCTTGAATGAGTAGGAATAAAAATTCACTAGCTTTGAGAACTGCAGAAGAAGAATAAATTGCTTCTAGCATAAATTTTTGTGAAGCTATGTGGTTAATGAAGCTCTTAAGTGAGTTTTTTGTTCAAGTCTTAGACACTACAATGATATACTACGATAACAAGAGCGGGGTCTATTTAGCATAGAATCCTATATTTCATGACAAGTTCAAGAATATCGAGTTTCAATATCAATTCATACATGACATGGTGTAGAGAGGAGTTGTTACACTACACCACATATCGACTAGCAAGCAGATAACAGAAATTATCACCAAGGCACAATCGAAAGGAAAGTTCATGGTCTTCAGAGAACAACTTGGACTGATGGATGCAGCCACTCTAGATAATGGGAAACACTAATTGAGGACACTGAGAAAGCTCTTTCTACGTCGCATGAGCTCTCGGGTAGAGGAATTGAGATGAAGGGCTCCTCAGGTTGAGGGATCTATTGACAATATGGAATTTTCCTATCTATTACCCAGGGTTGAGATGATGCTTCGCTATCTTCATAGGGTCAGAGATGCTGCTCCCCTATTTTTTCTATGCAATGTATGCCCTAGTTGGCATCATACCCTCAAGAAAGGCTTTATGGGAATACCTCTCCTCGTTTAGCCAATGACTTAAGAGTGTAATTTGGGTGTACAACCTAAGCTGACTATGATGCAAGTGTTCTACCACTTGAATGATGACAATCATTGATGGGAATATCAGTAGGAAATAAGATTGGGTTGGTATTCTCTCACCTTTCATGATTCTGGGTTGAGTTTTAGCTCCCCAATGAGATCCCAGGGTTGAATATGTGATTCCCTTTGTATTGGTTTATCATGTTGCTAGGTACAGGTGGAATTTATTGCTCCCTGATTCTTGTTCTTTTAGGAATTGAGATGAAGGGCTCCTCGTATTGAGGGATCTCTTAACAATATGGAATTTTCCTATCTATAACCTAGGGTTGAGATGATGCTCCGCTATCTTCATACAATCAGAGATGTTTCTCCCCTATTTTTTATATGCAGGGTATGCCCTAGTTGGCATCATACCATCAAGCAAGGCTTTATGGGAATACCTCTCCTTGTTTAGCCGATGAGTTAAGAGTGTAATTTGGGTGTACAACCTAAGTTGACTATGATGCAAGTGTTCTACCAATTGAATGATGACAATCATTGATGGGAATATCGGTAGGAAATAAGATTGGGTTGGTATTTTTCCCCTTTCATGATTCTGGGTTGAGTCTTAGCTCCCCGATGAGATCCCAGGGTCGAATATGTGATTCCCTATGTATTGGTTTATCATGTTGCTAGGTACAGGTGGAATTTATTGCTCCCTGATTCTTCTTCTTCTAGGAATTGAGATGAAGGGCTCCTGGGGTTGAGGAATCTCTTGACAATATGGAATTTTCCTATCTATTACCTAGGGTTGAGATGATTCTCTGCTATCTTCTTAGGGTCAGAGATGTTGCTCCCCTATTTGTTCTATGCAGGGTATTCCCTAGTTGGCATCATACCCTCAAGCAAGGCTTTATGGGAATACCTCTCCTCGTTTAGCCAATGAGTTGAGAGTGTAATTTGGATGTATAACCTAAGTTGACTATGATGCAAGTGTTCTACCACTTTAATGATGACAATCATTGATGGTAATATCAGTAGGAAACAAGATTGGGTTGGTATTTTCTCCCCTTTCATGATTCTGGGTTGAGTCTTAGCTCCTCGATGAGATCCTAGGGTCGAATATGTGATTCCCTGTGTATTGGTTTATCATGTTGCTAGGTATGGGTGGAAGTTATTTCTCCCTGATTCTTCTTCTTCTAGATTCAACAATTTTTTAGTAGATGGAGTTGAGCTGCGATGACACCATGATGTAAAGATCTACAAGCATATATTATCAACTGCAATTCTCCCTAGTTGAGAGGGAGTGTTAATTTTTGCAACTAGAGTCTAATTACACATTGGATAGATAAAATGGTTAAGATTATAATTTCAATAGATTCCTCTTTTTGAGAGGACCAAAAATGACCTATAAATCACCCAAATATGTTAAGCAGAATTTAAGTTATGAATTATTTTATTATTTTATGGGTCAGCCTAAACTCTTGTAGATTTGGTCAAAGCCTAAGAGGTCCCTGAAAAAGTTATAAACAAAAGAGACCCCAATTTCATTTACACACATTCACTCATGAGATCGGTTTCATTCTATTTTGGTATTGGTTCATATTTTATTTTTTTGGATCACATAGGTATGTCAAGAGAAGCTCGCGTAAAGGATCAGGATCACCGACAAGGTCTCGCATCTGATTTGGGTGTTCTAGTCCATAACCAAGGGCAGGTAGAGGTTGAGATGAGCCAGAACTACGGGCAGGGTTTTTCCAGGTCTCGGTTGAGATGGTAAAGCCACATGAATACCATATTTAGAGCGCGACTAGGGCTCCTGGTTGATCATACCCTCAACCACAGGCACAAAACGTTCAAGTCGTGGTTAAGGGTGCTTCAGCCATGGGCTAAGAGTTTTAAGGCCATTTTTAAGAGATTTCATAAGAATAATTGGATGGATCTCCTTCATTTTATTGTGTAGTTCCTTCATCATTCTATCAACCAGTCAGAGTCACTTTAGAACAATCTTTGACAACAACCTAGATTCAGATCTAGGACTTGGCAGCTAAGATCACTTGGTTTTGGTGATTCATCGGATCCATGCTTTTGATATTGTAGATTTGAAAATATATAGATATCATTTGTTTATTTTTGTTGCGTATATGTATTAGGCTCTTTTTACTCTCTATTGAGAACGTTTTATGATGATCTATTGAAGAAGAATCTTTGGAACGGTTTCCCCCATGGTGGTGTTTTTCGCTAGTCTTGGACCAATATGTTGTCTCTTATGGTTGTTCTATTTTATTCTCTGTCACTTCTATTGTATTATATGTTATTTTCACTTCTATTATTTGGATTCACTGTTAATTAAAAATAATTTAGGCTAAAGTGATTGATTCAACATAGAACAATATGAAAAATTTAACACACAAAATATATCTTAAACAACAAATTCAAGTTCAACTTGGTTGGACTATTTGAAAGCGTAAATATCTAAGTTAGACTTTTATTTTTAGATCATTCTCATTTCTGGGAATTACTTCTATGACCTCATCTAGTAACTCTGACTTAAGACATCAGGTCGTCGGGTTCCAGTAACTAGAGATCGTTCATCTTGTGACTTGTGCAAAATAGATACAATACCCCAAAGTGATTAGGCAAACAAATGCCCAAAAACTTAAACCAAAGTAGTGAAGAAATGTGTAAAATAATGCATAATCACCTTAGTACTAGATACTTGTTAAAAGTGTAATATTGACAAGAAAAACAATACTGTATAGGGAATAGTCCATTCTCCTTTGGTTGATCCAGCATACGCTCACTAGAGAAGATGCAAAGTGGTATGTTGACCAGACTTTTGCATCTCATTCCACTTTTGTGACTCTTGTTAAAGCATTTCTATCCTACTTCCGGTTACCTCTCCTCTATGATACCGGTACCAAGTTTTTGACCGCATTTTGTCAAACTTCTGCCACCTGCCTTTCTTACCATGTCCAAGAATGGCATAGAAGGAGGAGCTTGTGTCAAGCTCCTAAATTTTATGACCACGTATATATGGATTCATTTCTAAAAATGCTTTTTCCTTCCATTTTTAAATATTTTACATCTCACTTTCCTCAAACAAAGGAATAAGCTCTCCAATTTGCGTTGAAATATGACTTGATCTATACCCACTCTGGTTATGTTTATATCGTTTTACCATATCTTCCTAGACAAGGTGGTTCCAACGCACCAGGCGCATCTCATTTCGCTGAAGGTATCATTTGATCTCTCTCACATTCATACACTCATCCTTCCATGGGTTATGGTTTTCCCCAAGGCGGGACCAACTCCTCCAACACTTATACCCCTCCCGACAACATGTATGTGGGTCAAAGCACGCTTTATGATTTTTGCCAACTGCATCAACCGATGTCAGGGCCAACTGTTGCTCAACCTATTTACCCCAACATTTCCCAACCTCCTTTCTATCATTTTCCACAACCTGGTACTCTAGTCCCTCCGACATCAGCACCCCGTCTTCCCATGCCGTCTCAACCTCTACCATAGAAGCCACTGTCTCCTCAAGTTCAGATGTATGCACAGTAGAGCATGACTAATCCTCCTAGTTCAAAGAAAAAAATAAGGGGAAGGACAACCAAAACCAACCAGGGCATGGTAACCAAGGGCACCAAGATAATCAACCAAACGCACCCCAAGGGAACTAGCCTAACACCGAAAACCAGTAACAGGGTGATCCGCCCAAGCATAAGAATCCTTTTCATATGAACAAGCCTTGTTCATGTTGAGGTTTCCATGGCCATTATACTCGCAATTTTCACCTTTTACCCCAGATGCGCTAGTTATGGGAAGCACAAGCAACATTTAGAGGGTAGCAATCCATCATTTCTCTTTCTCCAAATACTGCGCCATCTCAACCAGCTATGTTCACCGATCCTTTCCCTCAACAAGGATATGTTGTTGCCCAACCACCTCAAGGTCAATCCGCTCATCAACCTCCACAGTCTGGTACCCCTGATTACTAGATTATCATGATGAATTCTAAAGAGGTCAATATCGGTGATGTCAACCTTCAAATTTGGTTGTGCCAATATGACAAGCAACCCACTCCATCTGCAACTGAGTCCCAAAAAAAAATTTCCATAGAGTTCATTTCGACACCCAATATTACCTTACAGATCCCTTAGCCTAGGGTAGAGGTCATTCACAAGATCCCTAAAGGGTCATTACACTGAAATGTTGCTTCTGCCAAAGCCGCCCACACCTACAACATAGTAGATGACTTGGCACAGTCGTCTGCTGCCATGTCAATGTTGGAAGTACTCCAATCGTGCCCATCTCAATGAAAAACTCTACTATCTATGTTTGGAATCATCGATCCTTAAGATGATAGTTTGATCACCTTTGATGTTGAAAAATCAGAACATACCCCTTTACCTTCATCTGTCTCCTTCCAAATACTAGTCAAGATTCGTAATGTCCATGTTCAAATATGTATCATTGATGAGGGCACATCCACCTGTGTGATGTCTTCCTATGTTTGAAATAATCTCGTATCATCCAAATTAGACCCATCCACTATCACTTTGCATGCATGGGAGGGTCACCCTTCTCAGCCCCTTGGCATGTTCCGCAATTGTCCTGTCACGCTTGTGGGAAAGGCTATTTGTATTGACATAGAAGTCATTGATTCCCCCTTGGATTATGGTATCCTCTTGGGTCATAACTATACCTATGCAATGTCAGCTGTTGCATCTGTGGGTCACCGTAAGACATTCTTTCCTGACAATGGAAATATCATCACCATCGGTCAGTTGACATATTACGAATCGAAGTCTCAGACCTCCCCTGAGCCTATCATATCTTTGGTGCCTGATAAACAATAAGTTAAACGTCTCACCAATGTTTCACCAAGAGTCTATAAATATTACACCTTACTTGGTACATTCCCTGGTTCCCCCCTCTTATCACTAAGCCCAGCTTGTCAAGTTTTTGCATTTTGCAAGCGTCTCGGGCTAGCCAAAAGTAGTTTGGTTCAACTAGCCAGTAGCTAGCGGCTCCAAAAATTTCTATTGTTCACTCAAAAAAACCTTCAGAACCTTCTCCTCAAGGACCTTATTCCTCTGTTGGTGTCTCTCCCAAAAATTTTCAACCAGGAACAGTTCCCCCTAGCCTTAACCATTTGGGAGTCATTCCGCTAGGCCATTACCCTTTTGGTTAGATACCATTTTTAGCTCCCCCCCCCTTTGGAGTATTTTCGGTGCCTGTTATGGATACGTTGAGCCTTCCCAATTTGACCCTGGGGATTCTAGTCTAGTACATTTATCCCCCAGAAAACACTCCACCTGGTCAGCTCAAACCATATACCTCTTTGACCCCGGTCCAACCAGTCGCTATGACCCCTCCCTTTGCTTCAGTGCCTCATCCAACTCAATAAGAACCTACTCTTATTGTGAAATCATCTGGTGAGGGGGGAAAAGCCAAAAAGAATGAACCTAAGGACAAGGCCCCCCAAACAGCTCTTGCTCCTCCTAAGCCTCCAAATTAGTCACCTCCATGCACTTTGTGTGATGTTTCTAGGCATGCTACCCATAGTTGTGCTGAGATTCCTTGTCTCAAAACTGTGGTCAATGAGACGTTTCATCAATCTCACATCCCAGAGGCCCATGTTACCTTACCTGATTTATCTAAGAAACTCAAATCATTGCGGATAAACCACCCCTATGCTTTGTGTGAACTTTACGACCACTATTCTCATTTTGTCCCTGTCTCGATGAATTTCGTGATACCCTTCAGACAGTTCATGAAATAGAGGTTGCTCGTAGTGGATCTTGTACCCCTCTACTTATGAGTTCTCCTTCAACAAAACTGGAGGAAATTTCTACATCCATTGTAATACCTCCCCATGATGTGGAGATGACAGACTCTTTGGTCACTATTCTCTATTTTTCTTCATTCATGAGATCCACTGTGGAAGACCCCTCTGAGGCATCCCCTTTTGCTTAGATCGAACCTCCCTCGGTGAAAATCTCAGTCTCAATGTTGGTAGATGTTTCATCTACTAGCTCTTCGTCTACCCTCCGTAGTGATGTGTATGTGAACCCTATATCTCATTATGATGTGCGAGTTATTCCTATTGCATCATGTGGTATCCCTTCCGCCATTCCTCCCGTATTTCACTCTGATGAAGACATTATGGAAGCGATGACCACCACTGACTTTCCCTGGGATGATATGCACCATCTTATGTACTTCCTTCTGCAACAGTCTTATGACCAGTATGATGTGGAGTCTAAATACTTCATCCATGATGAATTCGATTGGTTTATAAATCCCATTCCTGCACCATATGCTGTCGAAGAAGCAAGCATGGCCAATATCTCTCCTACCATCAAAATTAATGTTTCCTATAAACCAGAGGTAGAAGAAAAAATTACCTTGGGGGCACATTGCACCCCAAAATAAATTGAGGCTTACACTAAGATATTCAAGTAATTCCATGATTTTTTACCTTGTCCTATTCATAGATGCCATGAATTGACCTCGCCATTATCGAACACCATATCGATACATGGCCCAATGCCAATCATGTCCGTCAAAATTTTAGACCCATTAATCCTTCTAGAAGAGAGACTATAAAAGCCAAAATCGATAAGCTCAAGTAGGCTAGTTTTATCTATCCCATTGAATACACCACATGGGTTTCCAACTCGGTTCGCGTTCTCAAGAAACAAGGCACCATCTGTGTTTGCACTAACTTTAATGACTTGAACAAATCTTTCCCCAAAGACAACTTCCCCACACCGTTTATTGACAAAATCATCAATGAGTGTGTGCAACATGAGGTTCTATCCTTTATGGATGGTTTCTCCAAGTATAACTAGATTTTTATCCACCATTTTGATCAGTTAAAAACTGCATTCATTAGTCCGTGGGGAAAATTTTCTTATAGGGCCATCCATTTCAGCGTAAAGAATGCCGGAGCCACCTTCTAGTGTGCCATGTCATATTGTTTCCATGATTTGGCTCATATTATCCTTGCCTCATTTAACAACCTAACTTCTCGTTCTAGGCATCATGCACAACACATTCATGATTTTCATACTATATTTCTCTGAAGTCGCAAGTATAATATCTGTCTCAACCTGCTAAAGTGTGTCTTTTTCATTCCCGCCGACTATATAATGTGCTTCATTGTCTCCAAATATGGTATAAATCTTAATCCCCTCAAATTTCAATCCATTCTTGAGCTTCCCATTCCTTGTACATTACGCAAGTTAAAGCCTTCAAGGAAAAGCCAACTTCCTTTGTCAGTTTTTCACTGACTATGCCACCACTGTGAATGGGTTTCTAAGACTCCTTAGATCTAACATTCCATTTTTTTGGGATGACTATGATCAGTAGCCTTTTGATGCCCTGAAACATTCTCTAACTTTCACTCTATTCATCCTAACTTTGAGATGGATTTCATCCTGTACATCTCAGCCTCCACCCATTTGGTCACTGGGGTCCTTATTCAGGAAGATGACACTAGAAATGAACATGTTATCTATTATGTCATTAAAAAACTTGTAGGACCTCCCGTGTCCTACTCACATGAAGAGAAGTTAGCGATGGCTATTGTGTTCTTGGTCCAAGAACTTTGTTATTACATCCTTATACATTCCACTAAGGTCGTGACCAATTCCAACCCCATGGCTTTCCTATTGTGTCGACGTATAATCAATCGGAAGTACACTCGTTGGATCGTTATCCTTCAGGAGTATGATCTTGAATTTGTCACACCCACGAGTAAGAAAGGTTTATCCCTTGGTGAACTCATTTCTAAATTGCCTACTAGTGCGTGAGATTTGTTGGTTAATGATGATTTACTCGATGAGAACTTATTTTCCATTACTTCAGATGACCCTTAGTATGGAAACATCCTCGCCTATATGTGAAACCAGAATTTCGCTTCCCATCTTGATCGTGATGCTTGACGACGTATACAATGCCAAGCCCCCCGCTATCTTCTCATTGGTGACGATGTTTACGGTCTCAATGTTGATTCTTTCCTCCATCGTTGTCTCATGCACGTTACAGCTGAGAAAGTCCTTAATGCCTGCCATAATGGCGCTTGTGGTGGCCACCTCTCTAGTTTGGATACTTCCCAGAAATTAATGCATGTTGTGTATTTTTTCCTTCTCTCATTGGTGATTGAATTGAACCAGTGAAACATTTTGTTGCCCCAAAGGCGCGAGCCCCACCCACTCCCTTCCATCAGGTCATATCAGCCAGTCCCTTCTGTAAGTGGGCCATTAAGTTCATGGAGTTTCGACCTCCATCTACTGGTAACCATAAGTATATCATCATGGAATTTGACTATTTCACCAAATGGGTTGATGCCGTTCCAACGTTCAATAACATGGTGACTACCATATTTCTCTTTTTTTTAACCATGTTATTGCTCGATTCGGGGTTCCGAAACAATTGGTCTCTAATGATGGCCAACATTTAGAAGATGAGACATGACATGATCTATCCTAACTTTTGGGCTTTGAGCACTAATATTGATCATCTTATTATCCCCAAGGTAATGGAAAAGTGTAATCGGTTAATAAAATCCTTAAAAATATGCTTCAATGAACGGTGAACAAGCACAAAACAAACTGGCATATAGAACTTCTGTCAAAACCTCCACTAGGTTTACCCATTTTCACCTTGTTTTTGGTGAGGAGGCAATCTTACCGATCAAGTGTGAAATCCCCTCCCTTCACCTAGCCTTCAAACTTCTCCCTAACACCCAACCTTTAGAAAAAAGACTTATCATGCTTAAGCATTCTTCCGAATACCATCGTGTTGCATTTCAAACCATCGAAGTGGCTAGGAAGCACACCGAAGCTCAATATGATCGAAAATTCCACCCACATACCTTTCATGAAGGCGATATTTTTCTAGTGTATGACCAGGCTCATGATGTCCTTAGTCATGGGAAATTTGACTCATTATGGCTAGGACCTTACATCACTAGCAAGGATTTGGGCAAGGGGGCATACCTTCTAGAGGATCTTGAAAGCCAAATCCTTCCTAACCCTCACAATGCACTCTACCTCAAGAACCCATAGCATCCCCCATTGACATGTGTGTTTTATTTCTATCATGCATTTAGGAAGCTTTCATTATCATCTCATTTGTTGTCTTATGGCACCTTTAAGATGGATCCATCATCCACACTGTATATCAGCTACGCCAATGGTGCAAGCTACTTCTCTCGGAATCTAGCCTTGGCATCTTGGGCCATTTTTACCCCCTTGCATTTGTTAGTCCTCTCCAACAGCATATGCATTGGATTTTCCACCAATAACCAGGCCGAATATGATGCAGTGATAGGTTTTTTATTCGATTCCCTAGCTCATCGCATCCTTCATATTCATATTTTTTTATATTCCTGGTTTCTTTTCATGCAATTGAATGGTGTCTATCATGTGAATAACCATGTCCTTTTTAGAAGATATTTATAAGTGAACTTTTAGTGCGTGAATTTGAAACCATTGCATTCAGTCATATACCTAGAGCCCATAATCACTACATAGATAACATTTCAAAAAATATTCTAGATTGGAACTTATCACATGCATTTAACACAAGACAATCATATAAAAAATGGAAAACCATATACTCATCATATATAAAAATATGCATATCCATTTTATGTATCGAAAAAATCATAAATTTTTTGGAGTCCACTACTCTAAATACATCTGACTTGCCCATAGCATGTTACAAAAATCAAATATGGGGGCACCACATGCCCCTACATCTAATCAATATCTAGAGGGTCCAGAGCTAATGGCTTGGCTCCACCAGCCTGCAGATCCCGAGTTTCCTGTCCGGCCATCGCCATGCGCCGCATGATCCCTCGCCACTCATAAGGAAACCCTATACATATCTAGATGTACTGGTCCTCAAGATCATGCCATCCATGCTTTGATACATTGTTCAACATTAGCTCACACATGCATCATACATCCTCCAGCAAAGCCTCATAGTCAGGCCTCTGGTCTCCTCTCGCTCTACTAGATTCTGTAGCCTCTGGCATTGCGGGTCATCCCATATACCTTATCGGTTTCACCAATTCTCTATCTGCATACCAAAAGTAACGAATAATTACCACATAAATATTCTAAAAAATTTCAATGCACCATAATATATAGCAAATTTCACTTACCATCTGGTCCCCGTGCTCGACTTGGCGAAAGTGGCAAGTCAGGCCCCCCCTAAAAGTTCATAACACTATATGGGTAATCATCAATGTACATCGGCATTTGATCGCAATGTTCGAAGAAATTCGGTTGGAATACCCATCTGACTCCCCCACCTCCTCCTCTCTGCAGAAGCTTCCCCTAGCAGCACATCTTGTGCTCTCGTGGGCCCCCATCCTAGATCTGTACATGAGGTTGAAGTGTGGGTATATTCTCAAAGAAGAATGAGAAAAACACCGTACCAAAAGCACAGTCATGGTTCACCTATTTCTTGCATAGAGACAACCGTCATTTCACCTATAAAAGCATCATTTGGGCCCATCCATAGTAGGTACCACTTAGAACACTCTCAACCAAAATCATCTGCCCCCCAGTGATGTGATGGAACGCTTGGTTTCCCAGGATCTGTAGTACTACTAGGGCGAAAACCCACGTCTCTAGCCTCTCTAGATCACTGAATGAAATGGTCATGCCTTTAGCATGAACATTTGATCTACAATGGAACTCCATGTTCTCTGATATGTTTTTCCCACGTGGTAACATTCGATGTATATTTCCCACCATCCCTAGTGGCGGGAGTTTGGTCAAGAAGTATATGTCCTAGATGGTCAACTTGATTTTGTGCCCCTCTACCATAAAGGCTTCCTATTTTGGATCCCAATAGATGCATATCCTCAATAGTAAGGGCTCACCTACCCTCATCAGTAGGTTCTCAACCACCTTGAGAACCCCATACCTTGCAAGTGCTCCAAATACCACCTGATCCCCCTAGATCTCGGCATGAAGCACATCCAAATCCCTCTCTTGCTAGTTGATCCTCAAATCTTCCATACCTACACAAGACCATCATGTTTTTCATCTCAGAGAAGGTAAAATGCATAATAAACCATCAAGTCCTGGTCCTCAGCCAAAAAACAACCAAAATCTCACCTTCAGGCCAACTCGCACTTTTCAGCCTCTGCAGTTGCGAGCTCACAGTTTTCCCCAATGGAAATTACAAGCCATGTCATAGTATAGGCTCCAGAAGGTGCAAGTCAGGTGTGAGGAGGGGTAGAGGTCTGTTCCTGAGCCCTGAGCACCTAATTTGATAAACTGAACCACTAAAAATGTAGAGTAAGGTTCGTCCACCTACCTGCAACTAACGGATCCTAATTCCAATGGTTGGTTTGTCTAGTACAATCACTGCAAGATATAGGGCCTTCTGCTCCTCTCGAAATTCACCACAACTCCACTGGAAAATGAATAAAATTGGAGGGAAATCACCTTATTAAAAAAAATGCCCTAAATCTTCTTTCACCAATTGTGACCAAACCATAGCTTAGTTTGATGAATCATTAGCACTGTTGGAAAGCTATAACCGAGAACTATAATGGGTATCCTTTTTTATTTGGTAATTTGACACTTCACCAAGAAGATATTTTTCCAAGAAGGCTCGCTTTGCTACCTCTTAAAATCGGATTTCTTCACTTGTGCTGCTTTTACTGGGGCACCACTTTGCCTTCATACTTTTCAACTCGTGTGTCAATTTTCGTCATGAGTAACCATCTTTTTCTCATGTTTTTATGGTCCCCACTATGCTTATTCTATGTGCCAACATCATCGAGTCACCCTTGTTCAAAGTATTCGAGTTGAGTCACCATCATATTCATGGAGTCTGTCCTGAGTCAATTTGCCTCCTGTTACAGTATTCCATCCATTTTTTCCTTGTCCCTCTCTCATTTTGCCCATTTTGGCCTCCAGTCATATTTTTCCCCATCCCCTCTAGAGTCGCGTTTGTCGCTACTAGGTCATCCATGCTTTTTATGCTCTGACAAGGGAATTAGTCCATCCCCTACTCAGTATTCCCTATTACATCATCATCCCTAGTGTCAGTCCATATGTCACTTTACTATGATCCCTCATGCCTTAGTTGAGGATTCCTCATTGCCTCACCTATGGTGGACCTCCTTTTGTCGACATCAGCACATTCATTCCAGAAGAAAGGTCTAGAGGGCAGTGTACCTTGGTTCCATATTCCATTCTTGTTCGGTGCCTCGGATGAGGCAACTGGACTCCTAATTTCCCTTTGACTTGATTTTTTCTCCTTTTATCAACCTCAACTCATTATTGCATGATCACGATTCGTATACTTGATGGTTCGCTGATCCAACAGATTGTACCAGTGATTCTCGGCTATGTGTGAGCTGTTTCAAACCTCATGAGGGGCTGGCCCTTTAGGTATCCCCCCACATGCTTGGATGACCTCAGATTATGCTACAACCTTAGATGCAGCTTCGTAGATTTGATGGGTTCGGTTTGAGCCGCTTGTAGCGCTCATAGAATGCATGTATAATTCAGATGATCCATTCATATTTTCAGAACCCTTTCCTATTTATCGGGGCTTCTTTGGTTGTTATTATGTCTCATGTACTCATATATTATTGTATTCAGTCCTGGATCATGTTTTTCTAGGCACAATATATATGTGGGATCCATTATAATTTTGTCTGGCCCATTTTATGCCAGCATGTCATGTACCATTTATCATGTACTTTATTGCTTAGTTTCATTTTTCTGGGTGCACCATTATTCTTTGTACTTTTTCATCTCAGTGGGCATAGGTATGCCTCCCTCACCTCACTGAGAATAGGCACCCAAATATTAAAGGAGACTTATATCATTTGTAGGTCTCACCCCCTTGGTTATTGTCCTCTCTCACTTCACTCAATCTATGTATCTCTCTCTCTCTCTGACTCCCGTTTGGTGTCTAGTGATTGTGTTCTTACAACGTACTTCGGTCATACGATTAGCTCCTAACGCTCATATATTGGGGGGAAATATGTTACACCAAAATTTGGTAATCTAACCATTTTCAATTAGATGGATCGAAGTACACCATGTAAGACAAATTTTACCATAGTAAAATTTCTTTCGCTCTAAGAAATAATTTAATAAACGATGTTTTATTAAGATATTTCTAGTTAAAACAAGAAACCCCATGAGGAATAATTAAATAAATCCTTATTTATTTGATTTTCCTCTAGGAATAATTAATTAAACCACTATTTAAATAATATTCCTGGTAATATTTAACCCAATTACGAGAAATAATTAGGTAAATCATTATTTTTCTTATTTTTCTCTAGTAATAATTAATTAAATCATTATTTAGTTATTATTCCCTATTAAATTTTACTAAATCGCCTAGAAATAATTAAACAAATCATTATTTTTTCTAATTATTCCTTAACCACATTCTTGAAATGACAAATAAATCCTTTATTTGTTTATTATTTTTAAATAAAGGTATTTAACCAATTTAAATACCTTTTCCCTCCAACAAAATATAATAAAATATTCCAAGCGGTTAGATCTAGATCTTGGTTTATAATATTTTATTATATGCCATTATCGAGGATAACTCAATATTTTGTTATAAATAGGAGGGTTTTCCATTCATTCTTTACTTTGATCACTTTCATTGTCATGCTTTGATCATTCTCATTTATTCTACTACTTTGTTTTCTTCTTGAGCTCCCATAAAGTTAAATACATTTTGGGTTTTTTATACCATTGAGAGAGAAATTTTTGGATCTGAAGAATTGAGGACAACTAAGAACCCATCCCATTGAGGGGGACTAGTAACATTATTATTTTTTGCTTCCCAGGTGTTATAATATATTCAAAATTATTTATATTTTGTCTTGTCTGTTAGATGCATGGATCAATTCTTATTTCTTTTGACAGTTTAAATGATTTTACTGCATAGATCATGTTTTTTGCTCCATTTGTTTTAATTATCGATAGAAAATATAAGGAATTTAAGTAACAATATTTTTTGTTAGGGTTTATTTTCATACACAGCTAAAGTGAGATCTTTTCATACACTTGTGTTAATAATTTACGCTAACACTAGTATTGGAACATTGTCAACATGTTCACATTCAAGAGTATTATCAATAGGTTCAAATTCATCAACATCCACCATAAAATCGTTTTTGACCTTCTTGTGTTAAAACATGTTTATTGATTCATACTCCATAGTAGGGTTTTTAGCTCCCTCCTTTTTTGAATCATAATAAGGAAAAAAAAAATTCACAAACATCTCGACATACTTGGGATACCGTGCATTCTACCAAATATGGTCTTGCGACTGGGCTTAAAGGATCTATTTTAAATTCATATATTCCTTGCAAGCTTTTATCCACCAAATATGGTCCTATAACTATGCTCAAAGGAGCAGATTTTACTTCAGATGTCTCTCTAGGTTTATATCCACCATATTTGGTCCTACAACCATGCTCAAAGGATTTGATGCAAATTCATATGTCCCTTCTAAGATTACACTTTTCCTATCTAATGAATGAGTATGAGGTCAATGATGCAACCTTTTCACAACGACCACCTCATCTGAGTCTTACTCAAATTCCAATTTTTTCTCTATTTCCTGACTTTTCCTCTTCTTTGACACAGACACTATGTTCTTCTTCCTCTATTGGTAGTCCTTTTTCTTGGGATTTTTTTCTCTTCCTTAGCTGGATCTTCTTCCTTTTCAACTAAGGGATCCTTCTCTTTATCATTTTATGTTTCTTCATCTTCATCTATAGCCTCCTTTTCTTTACTGAATGAGTTTTATTCTTCTTTAGCCATATAATCCTTTTCTTTTTCAACTGAGGTTTCTTCTTCTTCAACATAAGGTTCCTTTCTTCTACTATCTAGAGCCTCTTCTTCTCCTTGCAATAGTTTAATTTTGTTTGAGACAATGGTTTCTTCAGCCTCACAAAAAACCCTATTCATTCTCTTCCAAAATCAAGTCTTCATATGAGAATTCATCCATTGAAACCATTGTATTCGTTTTAAACACAAGGTTTTTGTCATTTTTTCATAGGATATGATAGATCCATCTGTCCAAACTCTCACCAAGAGAGGAATTATTCCCAAGTCTTACCATTTTTATTCAATTAAGCTTCCACCTGAATTTTAATAAGTTTTTGATGAGATATAAAAGTCTTCACATGTTTAGGATGAGCTTGAACCTTCTTAGCCATCTTAGTTAAACTCTTCAACAAGTAAAAAGAAAGATTCAACTTTCGTTTACACTTAAAGCATGAAAAAAACCTCGTATGATACCTGAAAGTCACTACGTACCTTCCTTCTCATGTAATATACTTTTGTACTTGATATAAATCTTCATTCCATTCTTCCTTTACCCATGTGCAAGGGATAATTTTTCTTAAATTTGGATTCTACAACTCTGGCATCAAAAATTGATTATAGTCAAATTACTTCTTATTTTTCTTAAATCAACATTCTCCAGCTTGAGGGTGGTCTGTGCTCTACATAATCGACTTATGAAAGACAAAAAAAATATAGTTGGTTAAAACATACCACAAACCCATTATTTTTTTTTTCAAAATCTTTGGTGACCTTAAAATTTTGTCTTTGAAAATTTCAGAAAACGGTAACCAGTTCGCCTCAAATAATTTTCATAGTTGTGGGTATTCGTTAAGAAATTCAGAATTGTTAGGTTCGAACCATGACACTAGAGGTTTCAACATACCTTTTACTATGATGGGAGAATGAATAAATCTATCCTCTTGTCTCTATGCAAGGTTAAACAAGAAGGGTGGTGAAGGATGAAGGAAATGATATAGTTGTATTATGGTAATATGAGGTGGGGATTATGCAAATTAGACCAAATTTAAGTCATACAAATGAATGGAGAAGTTTCACATGTGCGATTCATGGTGATTGGATAAGGTGGCAGAGAAAATCATTAAGGACTACAATTACGACGATCAATATCACTAATTCATCCATCATAAATTAGTCATGTATTAAAATGAAAAATGCCTTAACATAATTACCTCATAAATCACACTTATCAAAATGCCTTACATGGGTTCTTATGTAGTACTAACCTTTGTGAGGACCTAAAAAACTCTTTCCATCTGTCCAGTGTATGCTCCACAGTTGTAGAAATAGAACACCATCTCTTACCTTGTTTTTTTGCACAGTTACTAGAAGGCACAAGCTTTAACAAAGGAGTCTTGCATTCGATAACCATTATTATTTTGGAAGGAAAAATCAACATATGATTCTAAAATATATTCGAATATTGTGTTAGATTTCATTCTTCTTCTTTGCTTGTGCTATTTGTTCAACTATTGCTCATGTTTATTGAAAAATAAAATATTTTCCTCAAGTAGGGAGTTGGTTATAGATCCTATAATTAGTTCTGGTAGTTCCTATCACTAGCCCTAAATATGGTAGTTGTTGTGTCGAAAATAAAATTCACAAGTCTTCACATATCCTACCCTTCTTCAGTACAAACTCTCATCATGCAAAAAAAGGTTTTTAAGTCAAATGATGGGCCTCATTAAAAGGTAAATAATAAGTCCGATATGGCCTTACTTCATCCCATACTTAGATCTTTCTCACATTAAGTGACATATTTTTGAATATTATGAGTTTATTAGGAAGACTAGAGGATGATTGTCATGTCTAGTGGATTATTTTGATTATTTTGCGGGAAAAGAGTTCATTTTATTGCGTTTACTATGAAGAGATATGTTGGAGGCAGTTGGAGAATATGTAAGAGGATTTTTCTCTGCATTTACTCACCTACAACTCCACTTGCTCCCTAAATTTACTCACCCACAAGTTCGAAGATTCACTAACAGCTGATGCACTCAAGGATGTGATGAAATTAGGGAGATCGACCCATTTTTATAGGTATTTTTGGATGGAAGAATCCCTCTTTCCAAGGAGGATTGATTCATAAAATGTCATGGATATTCCACTCGACGGTTCATCACAACATATCTTATAATAATATATTAAAACTCAGAATTTCTACACTATTACAATCTTATTTAATTTCTAGATATGTATATTTGACTGTAGTTAGTGTATGCATGCAAGTGGAAATCATGCATAAAATAGAGAATGATACAATATATATCTCACACACACATAAGACACAAGATATGATCTGGGAAACCCTTTCAGGAGAAAACCCGACTGGAAGGTGAAGTATCTCCGCTCTCTTTCTTTGTCTAGAAATATGGTTGCATGTACAAAGAAGTAATGTTTGTGGCCCGTGGGATTCTACAATGCACATGTCATCCTTATGTACTCTACCTCCTATCTCTCCTAGATATATTTTCTCAACTATGGAATAAAATTCTCTCAAACGAATGGAATGCCTCTTCCTCCTAGTGGCATGTTTATAACACAACCCGATAGCCTACTAGTGGTTACGTTTGATTACATCAACTCTTAACTAGAGTTAAAAAATAGATTCTTCGAGAGTCTTTTACATAAAAAACACATGGATATCCCCTTTTCCATGTATAATGGGGGCCGATGCAGCATCCTCCCAAACTATAGGTGTGAAAATAGGAAGGTCAACTTTTGAGTGGCATAACTTTGCATATGGACTCTAATTAATGGGCTTCTTGCACCATGGGAAATATATTTGTGTCTAGAATAAAATGAAATTGTGTTAAAATGTACTAACAAAGTTTTACCCCCAAAAAATTTTGTTTTATTCCTCAAAACACTCCTGAAAGGTTTAATACATCATTTCGCCAAACTGGATCCTGCTGGTAAAAACGGTCCTGTGAGATGACTCCTCAAAATTTTCCACTCCGAATACATTGATATGGATGAAAAAAATATAGTGATACAATCCAGATCAAGGTTTCCCCTCAATCAATTTTTTATAAGTAAGGAATCCCATGGCCTCAGTAGGATTCAAACTTTTGGGAGAAGACATGGACTACTAAGAGCTAGGAACTTGAGCTTGTAATTTTCATCTTCTTTTGATAATGTAATTGAATAATATTTCCTATTAATGATAATTCTATTGTTATCTTCCATCTAATATTGTTATAGAGGGTCGAGTCCCTTTGGGTTAGGGCCCAACCCAGAGGCTCTAATCTCTCTCATGTGTGTTTTATTGATGCATTTCATTTCTTAGCAACATTTTCTTCCTTCATTAGTAGCATTTCATTATGAAAATTTCTTTTAAAAGCATATCTACCACCTCTCTTGTGGGAATATTTGTTAAGTCTAATGTATTGGCAAGCCAAAAACATATAGTTTCTTTATTTTGTAGTTGTTGTTAGTGCTCTCCTTGCATCTCTGTTTTCTGCAAGCTAGTGATTGGTTAGTAATTTTATTTTATCACATGAAGTATAAATTCTTGTGGATATAGGTTGTATTTTAATGCATTAGTTATATTTCAAATAAAATTCAACTCATCCTTTCTCTGTCATTTTAATTTTCTGCAATTTCATTGTCAATATGTTGTATGAGTTTGGAAAAATTAAATAACTTTATGTGGGGTGGAGGAAATACTATTGATATGTAGGGTTGAAATTTACATTCACAATCCCTATCCCACCACCATATCCCTTTCTTTAATCTCAACAAATCCGTCAAAGAACTGTTCATTGAGAGTATTATTCAAGGTTGTTGAAGGCCACCGTGTGCATTGATTCTTATGAAACATGGGCCCCTGAAGGGTACTAGGATTGATAAGGGTTTCATAAAACCTTCATATACCCTCCATTACCCTTTCCCGCCTTAGGATTTCCTTCTCCACCCTCAAAATTCTCATGGATCTGATATTGTATAAAAATAGGGCAATATTGTAACATCGTGTAGCACCTGTAAGCTTGACTAGAATTGAGCTTGAAGCTTGATTTTTTCCTCCTTTTTTGAATAATGTCCCTTAGTTTCTCAAACCATGATTGAGTAATACTAAATAAAATTTAATGCTTGCCTTTTTACCACTGCAACACATTTCAAAAACTAGGGTTAATGGAAAATTTTAAAAATTGGATAGCACATTAATGCTTTTCTTGATCACTTTATGAAGCATCTAATGAATTCTATCAATAGATATAATCTCTTTAGAATGTAGTGATTAAATATTGATAGCATTGTTTTACTTTATGCAAGCGATATTAGGTTGTTTTCCTTTGATCTATGTTTCTTAATCTAGGGTTTCTAAGTTCAAGCATTGTTACTTCCATTCCATAGACGATGTTTCCTTTCAATGCAATGTTTAGATTCTCCATGTATATTGATGTTTACATTTATGCAAGTAGTGTAGCCTTTACATTTTTGCAAATAGTACACTCATTACATTTCTACAATTAGGTAATCACTCACATTTGAGTAAGTAACATTTTAATTCTTGCAAATAGAGTACCACTTCCTTTTCTGCAAAGTAGATTAGAAATTTTATTTCATGCAATTTCTTTCCTTTCAAATCTAGATACAATTTATAGATTGGTCTCTATATGCCTTGGTCTGGTCCATTTCTTCAAAGTGACTTGAGTAGAGATTAGCCTAATGTGCATATAACATTGTCACCTATAAGTTGTATGAACTCTAGGTTGACAATAAATTTGGTATCATTGGGAGTTGCAGGACTCTTATAACAATACTAAGACTCATCACTTTTTGGTGTTGTCGTTAGGGAGGTGTCCAAGTAGGTGTTGTTTCTGCTTATAGCTGCTTTACTTTCTATTTTTATTTTTCTTTGCATCAATTTTTATTGTATTAAAAAAAAAAGAGAGAGAGAAAAACAAAAAGGAAAAAAATATTTCATGTCTTGTGGGATTAGGAACAATTTAGGGAAATTCCTACGAAAAACCCCCACCCCTTCTAGCAATCAACCATATCTGTTTTTTCATGAATTTGAACATTCTGATCTTACCACCAAAGAGTTAGAGAATCATTTAGGTGAGAAAACAAAAATATGTGAAGAACCCATAGGGGACGAAGAACCCATATTACCTATCCAAAATATAGCTGAGAACATGCAGACTGAGTTGTTTCCTATACGAGAAACCAATGGGGAGGCTAGAATGAAAAACATAAGCCCCACTACTCTCCCACGGTTCCATGACCTAGCCTATGAGTTCCTTGACCCATTTATGTTTGAATTTTTAGTCCTTTGTAGAGCCTATGTTTACACCTCTAATGAGCACAAGTTAAAAAAATGTACTTCCAACCTCAAGGATGTAGCCTTGCACTGAGTCAGAAGCCTGGAAGGAGGAAACATCACCACCCGGGCTCAAATGCAGTGATATTTCAATCAGAAATATAGGGAATATTGTATATTAAGGGAAATCAAGGAGGATATATTTAGGATGACCTTAGGTCTAGATGAATCTTTAGATGATTACGAGGAAAGATTCCAACTCAACTACAAAAGAGCTAACTGCACCCTTGACTCAAAATCCTTCAAGCTTTACATCTATGAGGGATTAGGGAATATTTGATGGAGACCATTAATATGCTACATGATGGAGATATTTACCAGCTAACATATGAAGAAATTAATACAATATTGAAGGGTTTCCCTTCTTATGACTGAGTTCAAGATAATTTGGCTTTAGTAACAATATTTCTGATTTAATTGTGGAAAATTTTCTACTAATTCTAATTGTTGTTATGTACTTATAGTGAAGGAAGGATGGGTCTAAAGTGGTTCTTGGTCCTCCCCAACCATGGATTCAAAGTCTAGAGGTCATTATTTAATTATAATATATAAAAATAAATCTCTTAAAGAAAATATGGTCAAGTTTAGGCAGTGCTATAGGATGCTACAAGACTGTTATAGGTTTACTATAGGATGATACATGATTGCCCTATTTTGCTACAGGGTTGGATCCGAGAGCATCCAGTGAGTAGGAAAGGTGTTCTTAAGGTGGGAGAAGGTAGATGAGGGTGTATGAATTATGTGTGAGGATTTTTTCTAAGCTTATCACTCCTCAATGGCCCATCTTGCAGATAAGTACATGTTCATGGTGTCCCCCAATGACCCTGAAAATATGATCTTGGTGAAGAAGTTTAGAGAAGTATGAGGTGTCAAGGAGGAGGATGGTGATGAGAAAAATGCATGTAGGACTAGAGTGCCAATCCCTAAAATTCGATGGTAGTACCTGCATACTAACAATCAACCCCTTCTTACACTTGGAAAGAAAATATAGCTAGTGATCAAATTGCAGCAAAACAAATCAAGAAGGAAAGAGTGAGTTGAATTTTATTTCATTATGAGCTACTCCATCCTATAACATGCATATAATCCATGTTCAAAGGCATGATATTAACCTCTAGGATGCATAAAAATATTATGCAAGAGGACTATAAACCAAATCCTTGCAACTTTCAAAGGAAAACAAACACATGTTTTTTGGCTTGTTGTTGTAGACCCCTCAACCACACTTCCCACAAGAGAGGTGGAAATTAGGCCTGCATCCATAAATTTTTCAATCTATATTTTTCCTAAACAAGGAAATAAATACCACTAACCAAACAATAAAAAAGTAAAATACATAAGAGAGACTATAGCCTTTGGTTTGGGCCCTAACCCAAGGGTCTCAACCCTCCAAAGTTAAGTCAAATTTATACCAACAATGAACCTTTCATTAGTAGGAAATAGAGTTCAAATATATCATATCAAAATGGAAATAGCATTCCTAAGAAATTGGTTCTCAATAGCTCTTCCTATCTCCAAAAGTTCGAATCCTAGTGAGCTCTGGGGCTTTTTTATTTATACAAAAGATGATTGAGGGGAAGTTCCCTTGGAAGGAGGACTTCCTCCCTTGAAAGCCTCAAAATTAGTGTATATAGCACCCTTATATCCTTGCATTTACTTTATTTCATCAGCTTGCACTAGACCTCAATTTGTTGATAAGTGTATATGAGTGATTCTAGGGATCACTTCGAGTAAAATGAGAGTAAATGCAAGGGATAAGCCTCCTACTCTACCTCTAGCAGCCTCCAACGTGCCTCTGCATCATAAATGTACTCAAAAATTCTCTTTTTCCTGCACATTAACCACATTAGGTCACAAAGTATCACACACACCCTTTATTATTCCTACTAAGCACATTATAGAAAAAAAGATGTAAATTAATGTGAGGAACAAAAGAATTTATGGGCTAGAGGATAGCAAAATGGGCCTTAAAATATATCTATTGATGGGACCCATCATCACCCCTTGCTGAAATTCTTACTCACCCTATGAAAATCTTACTCACTAATGTGTATTTCATGCATAGCCCTGCTGGCCTCACTCACATCCAAAGGCATATTAGATGGTGTTCCTATTGAGCCAATTAATTTTTCCTAAAGGACCAAGTAACTAATGCACATTAGATTGTTAACCATAGGTATCATCTGTCTATTTCAAGGTTATCCACATAGTTTATGAAAGAGAAATTTTGGTGTGACTAATAACTATTGTTCTAATAGAAAGAAAAATTGAAATGATAAAGAAATCAATTCATAATATGTTCTAGAGGCTACAACCACCATCTGATTGTTTCAATTTCTTATATTTTGGAGCCTAACTTCAGTTAATAGGAGCTTACCTTCCACTACTATCAGGTATATATCCTTTAAATGATGTTCCTTTTTCTTTTTTTATTTTCTTCACTTTCTCTTCACTTAGAAAAATTTTATAAGTCACAAGCTGAGTCCTGACCTCCTTCCAGTCTTACACAATAGTTCTGGGCTTGCCTCCAGAAACTGCACAATTCATGGAGCCAGTCTTGACCTTCATGTTCAGAATTTTGCAGTCATGACTAGTAGCCCAGCCTTGAGCTTGGGAACTATGCAATCATGACAGGAAACCTAGCACTGAGCCCAAAAACTGCACAATCACTCACTGAGCTCAGAAACGGCACAGTGCACTAAACTAGGAGCTACCAGTTCCTTGGAACAGTGCAATCATTCTTGGTGAGGTGCATGGAAATTTTTCTCGAAAAAAAAAGAAAAAAAAAAGCGAAAAAGAATCCCTAAAATTTAGGGATATATTTTTAGTAACTCGAAGGGATCATGCTTGCTATTTTTCGAAACTACCTCAAAGTGTTTATTTTTCCTTGATTTGTGGCATGCACGTCATAAACCCTTATTCCTCAAATCTATTTAACCAAAACCCCTGGAGCTCATTCTCACATTTTACCTTGGATCTCTGGCATTCACGAGGAGATCAAGGAACCTTCAGCACGATCGTTGTCGCATTTCCAAGTGACCTTTGAATTTATCACTTTTTCTATCAATTTTTTCCATTTGGCCCATATGAGTGTTGTTTTTATTGTTTATTTGCATTAATGGTGATGATTTAACTTTCTTTAGCTTATATAAGTTTGTTTCAATTTTTCATTTTCCTTTCACAAGTGTCACTTCAGTTTCTTCATTTGTGCACCGATGGTCATCGTTGCGATGAATCTCCTCACTGCTATCATTCACTTCTCATTTTTTCATTCTATGCACTTTATTATCTTGTTTCATCAACACTTAGTCATATTTTCCATCATACCTTAACTATCTCTCATATATGCTCATTTTTCACAATTCCCTTGGGTATATATGCCTTTCCCTTTGTCGGAATTCACTTTGTGCAGCTGGGCATTATGCAATATGGAAGTTAAAGCTTCAAACTTGGCCTTTGGAACTACATAATGTGTATTACAAGTTCACCTCACTGCAAATTCGGAGTGCCAGGCCTCAACTAGCATCCTTTTCCACTGAGACTGTGAAATGCAAAATCTCTCCATACTCACTTCCCAGGCTGAACTACACATTGCGTAGTATCAAGCCACAATATTTGAAACTAACTACTTGGAATACACAGTGCATAGTTTTCCTAGATAGTGAGACCCTCTTCCCATCAATAATTGTGTAATCCTCCTAGTTAATTTCCCGGTGTGGTCCATGAACATGTCCTGAAAGTAGTTTTGCTTATAGATGATATTTGCTTGTCGTTAGTGTATTTTCTATCCCACAGGTACAATAGTTGCTGAAAACCTCTCCATTAGTCACTTTCACAATGGGATCAAAGAGAGAGGCCTCAAAAGAAATCATTGAAAGAAGTACCGAGGAAGAAATTGAGTAAATTCTAGTTAACTTGCTAGTTTACTCAGAGACTCAATTTTTCATAGACAAGAGATCAAAATTGTCACAGCGATAGATCAACGATGATTTCATAAAGGAATTTCAGGAAGAATTAGAGGACTGACAGGTGTATATCAATATCATGAAGTTAAGGCTTTACAAGGTTTCATGTAGGTCTGGTGCATGACAAAGGAAACTTGAAGGTAGCAGACAATACAAAAGAGGAAAAAAGATGGGAAATGAAGGAATATCCTCTCACTAAGAAAGTAGCTTTGGAAATCAAAGAGAAAAGGGGACAAAGGTAGCTGAGAGCAGAGAAGAGAAAGAGAGAGAAGATACCCTTAGAAAAATCAATGGAGAGAGTGTAGAGAGCATAACAAGAGTTGAAGGAAGAACGATATATTAGAATAATAGAAATAGAGGAGAGAGAAAAGAAGGAAGAGGAAGAAAGGGCAAGTTATATAACATAAGAGACGATGCCTACATAGATTGAAGAATAGATATAGGATCAACCAATAGCAGAAGGAGTGAGTGACAAAATGCAAGAACAAGAGTTTGCTCAAGGGATTGAACAATTGGTTGAACTCATAGACATGGATGTGGGACTGGAGCTGTGATATGAATATGTGGACATGAGGTCTAGTGCACCTCATGCCACCATTCAGATTCCACCATATTTTTCTGCAAAGAAATCCCTGAGTGAGGAAGGGGAGGTAGTTCCACTGGATGATGATCTGGTCATGGATGTGTATAATCTACCATTTTATGAACTACAGAAGAATAGTGTACAAGAAGGAAGAAAGAACTTCCCAGATCATCACACATAACCTACATTCATGAGATAAAAGGTGATCATGGTAGACACTAGCAAGAATCCAAATTCCATTGCCAACGGCAGTTGGGCCTTCACAGGAGAAGCCAGATCTAACCCCTAGTGCTTGGTGGTTGAGAACAAGCAGTTTGCGCCGAACATATATGCCCTTCTACAAGAGAATGAATAACTTCACGCAAAAACAAAAAATTCACCTTCCACACAGGTCTACCGCGAGGAAATAAGAGAAGTGATACTTGTTGAAGTATCCACACTTGGAGACACTATGCAAGATTTATATGAGGTGTTGGTAACAATACATAAGGAAATTTTCCACCTGAATGACTTGCTATGGTATAGAAAAGAGTTTGTGAGGATTCTTAGGAATATATAGACTTCCATCACCACTGTGAATGAGTGGGCAATGAGATACAAGGCTGCATCTCTTACATTGGTAAAGAAGATGAAACCATAGCAAGATTTAGATAAAGCCAAAGTTTGGATGTTGATCCAGAACAACAAGAAACTCACCTCATTCATTGGAAGAATTCAGGCTGCATATGTATGAATATACACCAGTTTTTATTTCATGGTGAGAACCCACTAGATCCCATCAGTTGGTACACTCGCCGAGACTAAATGCAAACAAAAATTATGGTAGGAGATTGATCAATACTTGAAGAATTTGGAGAATATGGCCACCCAAGAGGACATGTAGATCAATGGAAAAAAAATATAGACCTACATTGGTGACCCCATTCATATCAAAACAATGTTGCACCTGATTGAAGAAGAAGTGAAGACCGGTTTGAAGAGATTTTACCCATATGCGTTGGAGGCAATATTCTTCTTCCAGCCTAACACTATATTGAAATTTTGGGAGACCATAGCACAATACCAAGCTTGGTATGAGTATGTGACCGAGAGACACCAAGTCTAATATTTCCAAATTGATTTCACCCCAACTCCAACATTGTAGTATTTTGCCTTGTTAGGCTCTCAAGTTTTCTCTAATCTATTTTTCTTATATGGGTACGAGTGGAAATTGCAATATTATTTGTAATTGTTATAAATGTGAAATTCCATGTGTCCATGATGGAATGTGAAGAGGCATATGTAATGTGAGTAGTCATGAGGGGAGTCAAAGAGTCAGGAAGGGGGCATGCCAAGAGTCATCCCCCTTTTGCTATAAATACATCATCATAACTCTTTCAAGGGGCATTTGGGTGTCAAGATTTTGGCTAGCTTTGGCTTAGAAAAGGCTTGGGAGTTTTGTGTCAGCCTTATATTTTGTGTAGTGTAGAGGGAGTATACTTATTTGTGAGGAGCAGGTGTTTTTGACTTCACATTCCACTATTGAGGAAATTGGTTCATCATGTTGTATGTATGAATGGAACTTTCGCTTATAATAAAATCAGAGCCGACACATCTTCATGCATATATTATAAATGTAGTTGGTTCTGGTTATGTTTATGATGTATTTTTATTAACTCACACATACGCTTATGAACCATTTCGTTTTCATTTGTACTAATATTTTTGAATGTTTGCTCATGTTTTAACCCATCACCTTTAGCTTGTGGAGTATTCCACTTGTTAGTTTGTGTGATGTATTTGTTGGGTATGTGTTATATTCTTTCCACGACTAAGCACGTGCGAGGGGGTAAGAGTGGGGGCGATAGCCCCCCCTTTGCGTTGTGCGCAAGGTGTCTGGGGCAATGTCCAGGCGAAAATTTTTTGGTCCTTAATTTCCAGTGGGTAGTCCGTGCCCATGTTTCTGTGCATGAGTTTGCACATGGTTTTGGGGTATGATGGTTTTCGGCCCCTGGTATTTTGTAGATCCGGTCAAGGGAACTACGGTTATGTTCTAATCTAGGGTTAATGGATTAGGGTTTATGTATGCTTCGGCATGTATATATATGTGTTGTAATACTAAAAGGAATATAATGAAAAATCAAGCTGGTCATCCCGATTTGGGATCCAGGGGAAAATCTCTTTGTTTATCTCTTTTATGTTTTATGCTCTCGCTATTGTTTATTTTCTGTTATAATATTTGTGTGTAGATAATTTCTATTCAGGGTTAAAACTTACAAGTGGTATCAAAGATATTACGGCTTCAAGGGGATGCCTTTGCTGCTGAGGGTTTTTTGGTCGGGCCTGAGGTAGACCCTGTTCAGTGGGAGATCTGCAGGATCGATTCTTGTCGTGAAAGAATATGGCAAGCAGCGGAAATATAGAGATCGAGAAATTTAATGGTCAGAGATTTTAGTTGTGGAAGCTCAAGATGGAGGATCTGCTGGTGGATAAAGATCAGTGGATCACGGTAGATCCGCGTACTAAACCAACGGCAATGTCAGATGAAGACTGGAAGAAGCTGGATCGGAAGGAAAAGAGCACAATACGATTGTGTGTCTCAGATTCAGTATTGTTGAATGTATCTGGGGAAGCTACGACAAATACCTTGTGGGACAAGCTAGGGACTTTGTACCAATCTAAGTCTCTGGTGAATAAATTGTTCCTGAGAAAAAAGTTGTATAACCTGAGGATGAAGGATGGAGACTCGGTGACAGAGCATCTGAATGCCTTCAATACTGTGGTAAGTCAGCTGTCATATATTGATATTAAAATCTCAGATGAAGATAAGTGCATTAGTTTTTTTTTTTCTCTACCAGACTCGTGGAACATTCTGGTTATTGCAATAGGTAGCAATACAACTACCTTAAATTTTGATGGCATTGTCTCAGCCTTGTTATCGGAGGAAATGAGACGGAGAAATATGGAGGGTAAGAATGGAGATGCCTTATTTGTATGAGGAAGGTCCCAAAAAAGAAACAAGAATAAGGTTTCGAGTGGGAGATCTAAATCTAGAGGGAGATATAAATCTCCTGGAAATTTTGTAAAGGTGTGCTAGAAATGTGGAAAGGAAGGGCACTACAAAAAGGACTACAGATCTAAAGCTCCTGAGAAAGGAAAGGGATATGATGATGCTCCTTCTGCAGAGGAAAAAACCACCTTAGATGAAGGTGGGGATGTGTATTTGGCTTCTTCTTCAAATACACATGTAGATCATGAGTCATGGTTGATTGAGTCAAGTGCATCCTTTCACTTCACTTCCCATAGGGAGTGGTTCTGCGAGTATGAGAAATATGATGGTGGTGATGTATTCCTAGGGAATGATAGGAAGGCTAGAATCGTCGGACATGGAAAGGTCAAGCTGAAGCTGCAAGGTGGAAGGATTAGAACACTTCTTGGTGTTCTACATATTCCTGCATTGGCCAGAAATCTGATTTCTGTAAGCAATATGGATGATGCAGGTGTAAAAACATTGTTCGAGAAAGATTCTTGCAAGACGGTTTGGGGAGCACTGGTATTAATGCAGGGAGTTCAGACTGGAACTCTGTACAAGCTACAAGGTAGCACTATTATTGATGGTTGTAACAGTTCTGTGGTTCCTGAAAGTGGAGCGGAAAGCCTAGCTGTCTCTGGAGAAAAGACCATGCTATGGCATCAAAGGCTTGGACATATTGGAGAGAAGGGCCTTCGGATACTGCATAGAAATGTTATGGTAGAAGGTATGTCTAATTTCTCTCTGGATTTAGATTTCTGTGAACATTGTGTATATGGGAAGAAGAATTAGGTGAGTTTTCCTTCTGGTGCTAAGAGGGCGAACTTGTGCACAGTGATGTGCTTGGACCTGTGTCAGTTCCATCACTGGGAAATTTTGTGTACTATGTTTCATTCATAGATGACTTATCAAGGAATACATGGATATATTTCTTGAGGAAGAAATCTGAAGTCTTTGACAGATTTAAATAATTTAAGGCTCTGGTGGAAAAACAGATAGAGAAGAAGATAAAGGCACTGAGGACAGATAATGGTGGGGAGTTCTGCAAGAAGGAATTTGAAGAGTTTTTTAAGAAGTGTGTTATAGCACGACAGAAGACTACTCCATACACACCTCTGCAAAATGGAGTTGTAGAAAGAATGAACAAAACACTGATGGAAAAGGCAAGAAGCATGCTTAGTGGTACCGGGTTAGGACAAGAATTCTGGGCAGAGGCAGTGGAGACTGCATGCTATCTGGTTAATAGATCACCTTCATCAGTGTTGGAGGATAAGACTCCACGTGAGGTATGGACTGGTAAGAAACCCTCTCTTTCACATCTAATGGTATTTGGATGTGATGCATATGTACATGTTCCAAAGCAAAAAAGGACCAAGTTGGATAATAAATCTGAAAGATGCATCTTTATTAGGTATAAGGGTGGTTTAAAAGGTTACAAGCTTTGGAACCCGGAAACAAGGAACGTTGTGTACAGCCGAGATGTGGTGTTTAGAGAGGTGAAATATGTTGTTAAACATGAACTCATACCAAAGGAACCTGAGAAGATAGAGTTTGAGCTAAAGGAGGATGAATCAGACTCTACAACATAAGAAGACTCAGAAGAGGAAGAGCCACAAACTCTAGTTGTGAGAATATTAGCTCGGGAAAGAAGGCAACTAGAAAGGTATAGTCCATCTACTTTCTGTTTAGGTTTTTCCTTAACTACAACTGATGATGATCCCAAAACTGTCAGGGAGACAGTAGATTCAGAGGATGGAAAACTCTGGAAGGAGGCCATGGTTGATGAAATGACATCCTTGCATAAAAATGAGGCATGGGTTCTGGTGGAGTTTCCAGCTGGAAGGAAGCCCATCGGGAGCAAATGGGTGTTTAAGAAGAAGATGAATGTAGAAGGCAAGGTGGATAAATAAAAAGCTCAGTTGGTAGAAAAAGGTTATTCCCAGGTGCCGAGAATTGATTTTTGGTGATATTTTTTCTCCTGTTTCCAAGGTTACTTCTATTAGATTACTTTTATCTGTTTCTGATGCATTTGATTTTGAGATAGAATAGATGGATGTGAAGAAAAAATTTCTTCATGGGGATCTAAAAGAGGAGATCTACATGAAGCAACCTGAAGGCTTTATGGTGAAGGGTAAGAAAGAACTGGTATGCTAGTTGAAGAAGTCTTTGTATGGGTTAAAACAGTCACCAAGGATGTGGTATCAGAAATTTGATACCTATATACGGGGACTTGGCTTCACCAGAAGCAAGGAGGATCACTGTGTTGATTTTAAATTAATTGGTGACCATGTTATTTATTTGGTCTTGTATGTGGATGATATGTTGTTGATTGGAAATGACAAAGAAATTATCCAAGATTTGAAGACCCAACTGTTCTCCAAATTCGACATGAAGGATCTTGGTGCTGCAAACTATATTTTGGGCATGGAAATTAAGAGAGATCGGGCAAAGAGGAAGCTCTGGTTAAACCAGAGGAAGTATGTCGAGACTATATTGCAGAGGTTCAATATGCAGGATAGTAAACCGGTGAATGTTCCTATTCCTGTAGGTGTAAAGTTGTCTGCTAAACAGTGTCCCAAGACACAAGAAGAAGAGGAGGATATGTCTCGTGTTCCATATGCAAGGGAAGTGGGTAGCCTGATGTATGCAATGGTCTATACTATACCAGACATTGCACATGTAGTGGGAGTATTGAGCAGGTTTATGTCAAACCCAGGGAAGGAGCATTGGACAACAGTGAAGTGGGTTTTCAGATATTTACGTGGCACTAGTGATTATGGCTTGTGCTACCATGGAAGACCAGGATTGGAAAGAATGTTGGACATTCGTGGTTTTGTTGATGCAGACTGGGCTGGAGATCTGGACCAAAGAAGATCTACAAGTGGGTATGTGTTTAGCCTATTTGGAGGTGCAGTCAGTTGGATGAGTAAAAGACAGTCTGTAGTGGCGTTTTCAACTACAGAGGCAGAATACATAGCAGCCACTCATGCAAGCAAGGAAGCAGTTTGGTTGCAGAGATTGTGTTCAAGTATGGGGTTGGTACAACAAGCTATAAGGATAGACCGTGATAGCCAAAGTGCAATTTTCTTGGCTAAGAACCCTGCTTATCATTCAAAGACAAAGCACATTGATGTTCAATATCACTTTGTTAGAGATATGGTTGAGGCTAAAAGGGTGTTGCTGGTAAAGGTGGACACTTTGAAGAATGTTTCAGATGCATTGATGAAGTTTGTGGGCACTCAAAAGTTCTCTTGGTGTAGAGAAACAATCGGTGTTGAAGAATTGGGCCAATGACTAAGCTCTCTTGTGGCCCCCTGCGGAAAGAAAACAACAAGTGGGAGAATGTTGGGTATGTGTTATATTATTTACACGACTAAGCACGTGCGGGAGGGGTAAGAGGGGGGGCGACAGCCCCCACTTTGCGCTGGGTGCAAGGGGTCTGGGGCAGCACCCCGGTGAAAATTTTTTGGTCCTTAATTTCCGATGGGTAGTCCGCACCCATGGTTTTGTGCATGAGTTTGCGCATGGTTTTGGGGTACGATGGTTTTCGGCCCCTGGTATTTTGTAGATCTGGTAAAGGGAACTACGGTTATGTTCTAATCCATGGTTAATGGATTGGGGTTTATGTATGCTTTAACATGTATATATATGGGTTGTAACACCAAAAGGAATATAATGAAAAATCAGGCTGGTCGTCCCGATTTGGGATCCAGGGGAAAATCTCTGTGTTTATCTATTTTATGTTTTATGCTCTCGCTATTGTTTATTTTCTGTTAAGAGTTTCATGTGTAGATATTTTCTGTTTAGGGTTAAAACTTATAGTATTTTCATCTCATGTGTTCCTTTCAAGATATATACTATTACAGGCTTCCAAGGAGCACACTTCATTTCCCCTTTGTTGTTAGAACTACTTATGCATCATATTGAATTTCTGCGAGGTCACACACATGTTTTAATGAAAGACATTATGAATCACTCTATGTTTTTTTCAATCCAAGACATATCATTAAGCACCCCACTGTTGGAACTCCTACTCCAAATGGTGTGAGTTCTAGTTGGGACATCATATCTCGGAGATCCATTAAATGTTGGTGTGTCCAGCACCGTCAACATAACGCAATTGAAAATTTTACTTCTAAATAAACCAGACCATTCAAAGCATCAAATCCTAAATACTTTATGTAGGAAACAACAAAGGAAAAATATCAAACACTAATATATTACCTAAGGAACAAAAACTACAAAATGAAAGAAAAGGTACTACAAAATTATATTACAAAAATAAATTTTATAAAGTAAGCAATGCAAAGTTAGGAAATTAAATAATCGTATGATAATCTACAAGAAACAAAAGTGAATTAACAGTAATCCTAAATAGATTATATAATATAGATCCAACTCCACAATGACCAACTGTAATTTCTATTCAAAATAGAACGTGCAATCTAACAATTAAATTAACTAATGGGAAATTGTAAATTGAGAATGATTAAGTAAATAAATAACTAAATCAAAAGAAAAAAACACAAATTTAATAGTATAGCTGAAGAAAACACTGCTTCCAAGATTGGGCCCAAACCATTGGAATCAAACTGTATTACAAAAGGAATCCATACAACAGATTAAATTTGGATAAAGAAATGTTTCATTGAATTACGAAATATTGATTACAATCAATGTATTTTCAAGTTTATGACTTATATAAAAAATATTATAGCTGAAAAACCTCTCTCAATTCTCAATTCCTAGTCTTTATACTATGACTGTATAAGATAAGAAAAACAAATCTATTTTTGATAAAGAGAAATCCCAAGAATTTGAAGATTCTCAGGATTCTCTTTTTAAGCTACCAAAATTATTTAATATTTCCTAGATAACAAAATAAAAATATTTTCCTTAACCAGTTTTATCCAAATAGGAATCAGCTCATTTCAACTAGCCTTAATTGGTTAGAACAACATTACTCTATCTGATCTTTTGTGATTAGTCTAAGAAGCAACATCAGGTTCCAACTCTATTGGCATTGTTGTGTTGGCATTGATGTCAACAAGGTCATGGTCATGATCATGTGTGATGGATTTCCTATTGGTTGAAATTGATGTATTGATAGTGAGATGGATGCGTTGGCATTGATGTCAACTCTAGAGGTCATGCACTTATGCCAACCTCATGATGATGTAGGTTGATGGACCATCGTATGTGTCCATCTATGTTGACTTGATGGTGCTTGATGGTAGCATGTTGGTCATGGAGGAGTTAGTTGTGTTGGCATGTACATTGATGGACATGTCATGATGGTTTGTCGATTCTACTACAGGCATATGGTGCTGGTGATGCTATAGATATTTACATGTGACGGTGTTAGTTGTGGCACACTACTTGGGTTTTCAACTAGGTATTCATTAGGTCTTCATGTATATTCCTATGATGATACTTGTATTCATGATGTGCTAAAAAGATGATTTCAAGTCTGACATAGGTGTTGCAGCTTGTTCACAGGTCTGATGGAGAGTGGAGGACTTGTTGATAGACTTGCCAACCTTCTTTGTTTTCCTTTCTAGGTAAACTTGGCAGTGACACTTGCGAGTCTTGTTTGATCCACTTGTATAGGTTTTATAGGCTATGTGAGAGGTTTTGAGTCATATACAAATGTAGGGGAAGGTGATCCAACGTGTGGTAAAGCTATAGGACTGAAGGATTGATGATTTCCCTAAGACTAAGCCCTAGTCGCATGCACAGAGGCCCATGGGAGTAGTTGGGATGCTCCGGTTGCATGGAGGGAAACTTGTGGGAGCGGTTATAACTCTAGTCGCTCTGAGACATTGTCATGAACATGACTGAGGGATTTCACTACTTTTCCTCTTCATTTTGCGTGTTGTTTAGAAGGAAGTTATGTTGCAAATTCCCTAAGGCTTCCAGATAAAGTGAATAAGGTTGAAAACGGTTTTAAAAGGTCCTCCAATGGTGTGAATACATTTATTGCACTAGTATTGACCTTAGTGGATTGATTTGGTCCAAGTTATGCACTCTTGATCCTAGCCTCAAGCTAAATTTCACCCTATATGTTTTATGTACTTGATTTTTGAGATGGTTGGTTGAGTTGAGGATGCTAGAGAGTGTGTTGGAGAAGGTTGCATTGAGGGTTGATGCTTCATATATTTTATATATCCTAAATTCTTATGAATTTTTATGACTGAATGAGCATATCTAAAGCATGTTGTAGAATAGATCAAATTTGGAGTTCTTGGTGTAGTGATTGATCTGGAGAGTTGTGTATGTTGTAGGATAGATTTTTTGATGTTTATCCTCTCACACTTGCTTTGAAGGATATGTTGATGTATGTACCACATAACCATGTGCCTTATGATGTTATATGTAGTATGAAACATTCCATTGTTGTGAGGGTCTGATATTCATATTTGCTTCAACACAATTTTATATTGGAGAGCACATGTTTTGCGCATTTGTTTTCATATTTTATTTGATGATGATAACTTTCTACTAAGAGCATGTATGCAAAGATGAATTCTGGTTGAGCATAGTGTGTTGGGATCCAGTTTGAAAATAGTGAGGAGAAGTGACTTCATGGAGGTGGATTAGTGACAAAGAAGCTTCAACGAAAGGGAGAAGTTTCTAAATCCAATGGTGGTTGGATAGTCCAATGGTAGTTTGGAAAGGATCGACTGATCATGATGGCCTTCAATAGATGGTAGTGCATAGATATTCATAGAGAACAAAGTATTCCAAGTTGATCTAATAGTATCAAGTCTCCTAGCCGATGGGTGCTGGAATTATGTATATGAGGTTGAGTCTCCATTTTGTTGGGAGTCAACACACTACGTAAAAGATCATTTCTTGACATAATAGAAATTCATAATAGAGCAACAACAATAAGGGTGGTTTTTATCCTAGAATTCTTTCCACTAGAAATATTATGTCTTGTGTGATTGATGTGATTGTGTGCATGTTTATTTTTTATTGATACTTATGGTTTTAGTTATGTTTATGTGATGCACGTGCTATGATGGTTAATGAATTGTTGCTAACATATGTGTGATTTACTTAAAGTAATAAAATAAAAAATTTGTAGATAGATAAAACTAATGATTCAACCACCCCACCACCCACCCCCCCCCCCCGCACCCCCGCCTTGTCGCCCCCTCTTAGTAGTGCTCCAAGTTTTCCAAAAATTGGTATCGGAGAAAGGTTATTGTTTGCAACTTAATCACTAGAGAGTAGATCTGGGGTTTGTTGAAGAAATCTATTTTTTTTTTAGAATGGGAAAGAGAAACAAGGAACAATTTGAAAAAGGAATGGCATTCAAAATAAGGAATATAAAACTCAATAATATCATATTTATAATGCAACCGGTTCAACAAATAATGTGCGGAAACCAGAAGATCAAGAACTAAAGGTATTGCAACAAAATGAATCCAAAGGTATAACTGTTAATGACTTTATCTTGAGTTACAATTTTGAGGATTCAAATTTTTATCATGTTGCATTTCCTAGTCAATATGATGATAATATTAAGGTACTTAGAGTTTATGTTTCAATACTAATAGTTGCATCCAAAGATCAAGAAAATCTATTGCAGATCTATGATGATAATGAGGCCAAGATCAAGGAGGAGATTGTGAGGTTAAGAGTTAAGTTGGAAAATATTGAAAGAGTTGAGGTACCCATGAGGAAAGAATACAAAGAGAAGGAAGTTGAATGTGATAAATTAGAAGTTGAAGTGGTTGCCTTGAGAAAGTTGTGAAATACAGAGAAGAGTATTGTTGGCTTGGATAATTTTCTTGAGATTCAAACATCACCATTGGATAAAATTGGTCTTGGATTTCAAAAGGGTGAATCTAGTTTGCATGCAGGAAAAAAATAAAAGAAGAACCCAAGAAACTTGTAGCGAATAGTACCAGTATAAAAAGTGTCATCCAAGGAAACAAGAAGCAAATCCAACAGTTTGTTAGCAAACAAAAGAATCGATAGTAGAAAAACAAACAAAACTAGTAGCAGATCAAGCAACAGAATTAGAAGCAGAAAAGAAAATGTCAAGGAGCACCTACATTTAGAGGATCCTTTGCTCCTAGAAATTACTGTGACATATTTTTAAGGTTTCAAAGGAATCAAAGTCATTTTGTTCCTTTTGTGCATAATGTATAATGTTACAATTGTCACAATTTTTTGCATGTTGCAACAAATTGCTGGAGCAAATCATATAGACCAGATCGGTAGATATTCCAGAAATTCCAATAGTACAGGAGAATGGATAACATCTATAAATATTATTTTATGGTTATTGTAACTCATTTCACCTGTTTGAACATAATTTAATAGATTTCAGATGTAACCATTTGAGGAGAGACACATTTCATGCATGGTTTAGATCTAGCATGAGTAGTAGGATCTTGGTCCTCTTACTTAATATTTTGGCCATGTGGACTGTTATATTTTCCATATGTTTGGAAATACCCAACCTGCAGGTCCAGTTATACCCAACCTCTGTATATAATTTGAAATGTGAAAAAATATAAAATTCCATATTTTATGGGCAGGGTTTACGGGTTGCACCAGAAGCCTACCTACAAAAGCTCTTGGCCTAACTGTATCGTAACTGAAACAACTGTGTTGGGGTGGTATAAATACACCTCATGGGAAGGACTTAATGGAGGAGAGAGATAGGTATTGATATTATACCCATTTAGTCCTTGATCATGTTTGATTTATCCTTGTGCCTCCTGCACTCCCAGATTGTGGAAACCCTTGTTTACCTCACAAATATGTTCATTCCTCTTATATGACATCCATGTGTATTATTTTGGAAGGAGGTTGTTGACGCTTGGGATGGATGTATGTGGAGGATGGCTTCGCTTGGAGTTGTGGATAAATCAGGTGGTATTCCTCCACACTTCTCTAAATTCATCAATAAAGAAGCTCTGCCTCATTCTTGATGCTGATGATCATAATTAATTATACACGTTATGTCTTGTTATGAATGATTTCATGTTTTTATGCATATATGCTTATATGATCTAACATTAACATCTTGAATATGATTTCAGTTATTACTAGTATATGTGCTTTTGTTGAGTGACTTGTAGGTTTTGGAGCACTAGGAGAAGCAGAGGGTTTGAACCTACAGGATCATCTTCAAACATAGGACCTATGATTACTAGCCCTTCTCCCCATTTTCTATTTTAAGAATTAGGATTGTAAATTTGTATGCTTCTTCTTGATGTATGCTTCTTTCTTTGTTGGGGTTCCCAACCCAAACCCTAGGGTATTTCATCCCATAACAAAATTGGAAACTCCACTGGGGATTAAATTCTTGTAATTCCTAGTTTGGGTTGTTTCACTTTGGATCTAGGCTTTATTTTTGGTTTGATCACTTTTCTATTTTCTTTGATTCATTATCAAATTAGGAAAAAGTTCAGATATTTTGGATCAGACTTAAATTTTTAATTTTTTCTTTACTACCCTCTTTATACGCACTTTCCATTTTACACAGTCACATATACACACATTTGTTTCCAAAGAAACACATGTATACGTTTTTTTCCTTGTAAACAGTCGCGTCTACACGTTGGTTGATCACTGTCAAGCCACTTATTTCCAGTTTCAAATGAAATATTTAGATTTTGAGTCTAGTAAATCCATTTTCCTGCTTTTGATTTATTATGTTTAATCATTGATGTTCTTGGAAAGTGTTACTTTTTGCAATTTTTAAACTTCATATCTTTCTTGGTGAAAAACCTGGTCAACCTAGGGTTTTCCATTTTTGTGAAGTTTCAGTTTTTGTGTTTGGGACTAGGGCTTCTTTCTGAAGTTCTTCGCTATTCTGAGTATCCAAAACATTGAATTAGTGTTAATTTTCTCATGCATGGCCTTCTTACTAATTCACCTTTTCTTTTCTGTTGTTGGATTTCTTGGTTTTTCTTTGTTTTTTAGAAAGGTTCTCCTAGCAATCTTGAATAGTTTTCTTGATTTTCATGGAGTTTTATTGTTTGTTGAAGTTATGTGCTATTAGTCAGGTTATTTATTTGAGTGTGTAACCTATTTTTTATTGTTAAGTATTTTCATGCAAATTATGTTTATGGCTTAAGGAACTTGAGGCCTTTCTTGCTCAGTTTGGTGATCTTGAGATTTTGAGTAGGTTTTTTCTTTCTCAAATAATTCCTTGCATCCTTAAAAAGAAAAAGACATAAAAACATATTTGTTTGCCTCTTCTTTTATTTCAATTTTGTTTTGAGGTTTTCTTGCCATTTTTTAGCAAGTGCAAAGTTTTTCATTTGGTTGAATTTGCTTGGTTTTGGGAAACGTTCTTGTTGAATTTGCCCCTTCTTGTGTCAATTTTTTGACCTTTTTGTTGGGAGAAGTTCTTGTTTGAATTTTTCCCTCTTTCTATCATGTTTTTGACCTCTTTATTGGGAAACACAATTTTTTTTTTTTTAGAGTAATGCTAGAATCTTGAAGTAGGTATTTGTAGTTTTCATTAGAATAGTTGCATTGTAAGCATTTTTAGTTTTTATTGTAGATTTTGAGTGTGTGAGCATGTATTTTGAAAAAATAAAAGAACTTTTTTTTCTTTCATTATTTTTTTCGTAGTTCCCTTTGTAGAAGTCTCTTTTCATTGAAGAAAAAGTTTCATTTTGCATGTAGCCAAGTTTCTATTGATTTCTTCTTTTGTCTATAACACCATAAGTTGAACCTCCATCTCACCCTTGACTTAAAGAAAAACCATTAAAGTCAAGCGATAAAACCTAAAATGAACTAGAATTTTTTGATTTGTCATTAAATACATCAACTACTCTAGGGTATTAAGGCCTTGGAATAGATGTGTGGAGAGTTAACTCCCCAGGGCCACTCTGAATTTAAACTTAGAATTTGAATAAAAGAGTGAAACCTCGTGTCATTAATTTTTCTGAGAAAGCTCTCCTAAAAAGGGAGTCAACCACGAGGGAGAGTGAAATCAAGGAAGAGAGATACCCCCTATCCTACTTGTCGGATCCTAACCAGTTACTGTTCCACCCGGCTATCGATATGAGTTGGTGACCTTAGTTGTCATTCCTAGGTATCTCATAGGTGACTAAGGGGGGGAATACTCATGATACCTGAGGTAGAAATTTCATCAAGTTCAATAGTACTTTTGGAGGATGCCCTTGAGAAGATCGGGTACTTGCACTGACCAAGGCTTTTGTCTGGATGTTAGCGTAACTGCTTCTATTACCTTCAATAGTAGGCTTGGGGTGTAATTACCCTAGAATATTTTCAGAAGGTCCTTATATATTTTCTTTCTTGTATTTTGGTTTCTGATCCTAATCACCAGGAGAAAAAATACCTGAGAGTTTCTTGATTGGTTGCATCTTTAGGGACATTTTTAGTCTATATAAGTTATCTTAACAATTAAAATGGTTGATCGATCAGGTCTTCGATCAAGGAGGCATCATGGGCTCTCATCTGCGACTGTCGAGCCTTCTCCTAGAAGGTGCAGGATAAATTCTGCTGGTGATTTTTGATCAATAAAAACAAACGCATCAGAGAGTGATCCTCCCTTGGGGCTATAATTTCATAGGTTGATCCTATTGTAAATCATGACTTAGAGAGGAGTAGTCCACTCCTTTCTAGGTTTATTTTTACAGTTGAAGACAAAGTTGAGGTTTAAGATATTTCTGAGTCCTGTCATTCATTTTCACCTCTTCCTCCTAATTTTCCAGGTGTTATATTATATTTTGGGACCTCGACTTGTAGGCCAGAAATCCCTATTGTTTCTCCTCCTTTTCCTTTAATGACCACTGTTGGGAACACGGTTTCAACTATGACTACTTCCAGTGTGCATACTCCTCTTTCAGTAGAAGGAGGAGGTACAATTACTATATCAACTATCACTCCTAGTAATGAAATATTTGGATCTACATCCATTCCATCTTCGAGTGGGGGAACCCAAGATTTTGCTTCCCACACTAGTTCATTTTCATTTGGGATTCCTTCTAGTGCAATTCCCTTCGTTCCTTTCATCATTTCATCTATTTTTTCCACACCCATGTATTTTATAGCTAGTGGTTTAACATATTTTTAGAGTTTTCCCATTGGAAACATCCATATCCCTCATTCTAACCCTTCCTTAGGTTCTTTACCTTTCTCCGCTCAAGGTTAAGGGTTTAACCTTTTTCAAGGAGGTCAAGGTTTCAATCCTTTTCAAGGAGGTAAAGGTTTCAATCATTTTCAGGGTTGGAACCTTGCTTTTAGTGGTTTAGGAACTGGGAATCAGTTTGTGTCTGGTCAATAAGGGAACATGCCTCTCTCCTCCATATGAACCTCTCAGGGATTTTCTCCTTTGTCCAATGCGTGGAACGCTGAAAAAGGGCTCTCCTCTCCTTTTAATAATTAGATTGGGAGAAACATTCCTGGTTATGGTAAACCTTTGGTAGGAGGAGGTCCTAATACAAATTTCTCTCAACCATAGGGTTTCCTTACAGTTTCGTGTCTTATACGAGCAATCCTTGTCAACCTAGTGCCTCAAAAAATCCATGTTATTCCTTTCAAAATTTTGGTAATCCCTCTCATGGTGGGTGGAATTATCAAGGTCCTCCATGCTTACCATTCCTGGCAACTCTAAATTTTCCAGATCTTTCGAAATTGACTAACAATCCAATTCGATATAGCCCGGCTTGGCCTCCGGTTCCTACTAAGCTTATATTGGACATTCCAAAATCCAAAGGGAAGACTGGAGAGGATCCAACTGACCATTTAATAATTTTCCATTTATTGTGCTCATCTAACTCCATTATTGACGATTCAATTAGGTTGAGCTTGTTTCAACGCACCTTGACTGGAAATGTTGCCAAGTGGTACATAGAGCTTACTGGGAATACCTTTGCTTCATTTTTTCTATTGGCTACTATGTTCTTGAATCATTTTCAGTTGTCCGTTCAATATGATGTTGGAACTCAGCTATTGGCCAACTTCCAACAAGATAAGGAAACTCACATTTCTGACCATATTCAGGAATGGAGAAGAAGGAGGAGGCTCATTAAAGCCTATATTCCCAATGAATTCCTTCTGGAATGGTTCTTGAAATATTACAGCCAGAAATATTAAATGATCTATCACTTTCTAGGGTATTTAACGAAGAGTGGGCTATCTTTAGAGCCCAACAATTAGAACTTATATATTCTCAGTCTGTGATTCTTAATAATATTTTTTCCATATGCTCCTCGATCCAAGATAGATTTAGCCAAACTGAAGCTAGGTCCCCACATTGATGGGCTAGTTGATTAAATCAATAAAAATATGGCTAACCTCTTAAATCATTTGTAGCAGTTGTCTTTACAAACTACTTCTTTAGTTCAGCCAATGTCGTTAATGTCTATGCCTTCCCAACCATTAACTATTAATGTTATCCAATCTTCTAACCCGAAAGGAAACAAAAAATTTTATGGGAAGAATAAATGACGTAATAAGAAAAAGGATAAGGATGGGAAGTATAATGCAAACAAACCCGACAATAATTCTAGGGAGGGTAAAAAAGAGTTGAAAAAGAAAGTCAATTTTCCTTGCAAATTGTGCACTAGAGACCATCTAACTCATATTTTCTCTAAGATTCAAGATGCTCAACGCTTGTTAGCTCAGCAGGGTTCTTCTAGCTCCTAGGTTGTCCTCACTAACCCATTTCCCCAAGGGCCACAAATGCTTGCTGGCGTGAGTGCTAATAATGGAGCTCCCACAGGGGGCAACCAGGAAAGGGAAAATCCATCGAATGTATACATTATGAATGCTTATGTTGATGTTGCAACAAGGTCATGTGATTATGGTGAATCCAGATCCTCTAAGGCTAAGGCCACTCTTGATGTTTCAGAGCCACTCCATATTGAGACGCTGGAAGTTGAGCCTATACCTCGGATGTTGAAAGGATCTTCTAAATGTTCACCGATTAACCCTAATGCCAAGCAATCCTAGAACTACTACATTGTAGCAGATCTGGCATAGAGTCCTTGTGTGATGTCTGTGTTAGAGGTACTCTAGTCATGCCCAACATAAAGGAGTGAACTACTTACTAAGATTGGGGCCGTATATCCAAAAAACTCTCTTATGATTACATTTGACATGTAAAGTATTAAGAAGATACTTCCTCATCATATGGCTTTTCAAATTAAATGTACATACCGAATGATGAAAATTTTGGGAACTATAGTTGATGAAGGAGCTTCCACATGTGTCATGTCCATTTCATGTTGGAAAGTGATTGGATCTCCTCAAGTTGTTCCTTCACCTACTCTCTTGACTGCATTTGATGGTCATTCTCACATGCCACATGGCATTGTTCCACCCTTGCCCATCTATGTTGGGGGCAAGGTGGTCAATATCAAGGTAGAAATATTCGATGCTAATTTTGACTATAGCCTTCTATTGGGACAAAATTGGATCTATGAAATGGATGTCATTGTATCATCATTATTTCACATCATATGCTTTCCCCATGAAGGGAGAATCATTATTTTTTATCAGATGGACTATTATCCTAAAGATTCCAATGCATCCTTTGATTCTACTATTCCCTTGGTGAATAATTCTAAGCAGCCTGTTAAGAATCTAAGAGTCGGTATGTTTTCCTCATTGATTGGTACATTTGATATTTCATCTCCTATTTATCATATAAATTTTATTTCATCATCCAAGGCTTCTTCTCGAAGAGATTTATTCCAAACTCATTATTTTTTGAATCCTTGGCCCTTGCCCTCTTCTACAACCAGGTTAGAAGAAGGGAAAGTGGGTGGAATGACATATCCTATGTCTGTAACTGAAATTTCTTATCAAATTATTTTAAGACTTCAGATTCTGATCCTAATCCTTTTTCGCTAAAGGATTTGGATGGAGATTTGGCTCTGATTCAAACTCTTAACTCAACTTCTTCTTTGGACTACCTTAATATTTTTTTGCAATCTGAGGAGGAAATCCTAGAAGCAGTGATAGGTGTGGAAATTCCATGGGATGATTTTCATCATCTGTCATACATTCTCCTAGACATGTGTGAAGTAGAGTCAAGTTTGCCTAGCCTTCCGTCAAATGGTAATGTTCACCCAATTCTAAATCTGTTAGCTCCAACACAAATTTTTTCCCAAGGTAATATGTCTATCATTTCAACAACAATTTCGGTGAACATCTCTAGGGATACGAATATAATAGAGAATGTTTTCATCGTAGCCGAGTGTTCCCCTAAAGAAATTGAAATATTTACTGATATTTTCAAAGAATTTTATGATGTTTTCACTTGTTCTTATGAGGAAATGCCTAGAATTGATCCATCAATTTTCCAGCATGAGATCAAGACTTATGAGAACGCTAAGCCTATATGGAGGGCTGGTAAACCCTAGGAAATAAGAAACTATCAAAGCCGACGTTGAGAACTTGCTTAAGGAGGGTTTTATATAACCCCTTCCTTTGACTGGGTGGGTTTTTAATCCAATCTCGGTTGTTATGGGATGAATTACCCTAGGGTTTGGGTTGAGAACCCCAACAGAGAAAGAGGCATACAAAAACAAGAAGCAAGAAAATTAACATTCCTAATGCTTAAACTAGTGAAATTGGGAGAAGTGGCCTTACCCATAGGTCCTATGTTAAAGGGCATTCCCGCAGGGTTCAAACCCTCTACTTCTCCATGTGCTTCAAAACTTGCAACTCATTCAAGAAAATCACATATATTAGTAGTAAGTGAAAGCATGTTCTAGATGTCAGTTGTTAGATCATATAAGCTTATAAATCATATAACAGGAAATCAATTATAACAAGATCATAACATGTATAAAAGCATTAAAGATAACGACATCGATAACGAGAAAGAGCTTCTTTATTGATGTATGTAAAATATGTGGAGGAATACCACCTAATTTAGCCATATCTCTAAGCGAAACCATCCTCGGGATACCTCCAACCCAAGCCTAAACAATATTATTCCATAATGATACACAACAATGTCACATAAGGGAGGTGAACAAAACTCAAAGCGAAACAAGGGTTCCCACAACCTGGGAAGTTCAAGAGGCACAAGGATAATCAGGCTTGACTAGGGACTAAAAGGCTATAGTATCAATACCTATCTCTCTCCCTCCTTTAGGCCTTCCCATGAGTTGTATTTATACTTCCTCAAAACATTTTTTTTAGTTGGGAAACATTTTGGCCACGTGCCACTGTAGGTAGGCTTTTGGTGTAACCCGTAAACCCCACCCATAAAATAGGGAATTTTATATTTTTTTCATATTTTAAATTATATACGTGGGTTGGTTATAACTGGACCCACGTCTTCATGTGCTTTCGAGAGGGAAAAGTTGTGTATGGAATTCAAAATAATGTTTTCTAAGTAAAGGAACAAGTCTGAAGGGAAAGGGTTACCCAAGGCTAATACATAGAGCATCAATCATATAGAGGTGAGAAATGATGCTATAACAGATGCCCACTAATATATGAGCTTAGAAGGGGTACATGATGGCTGAAATGTATTGTGTATAAGAATAATCTTGTGAGGACTTGAGTTAACTTCACCAGATTTCAGCCTGCCAAAAATCAATGGAAGTGATCAGAAAGCAAGCTCATGTCTGAGGCGGGCATACCCATGCTCAGTGAAAGTAAAGCATGTCTGCATATCAAGTATGGAGCGGATCCAATATGTATACAAGTAAAACAAAGACTTCAAAGTACATAGTGGATAATCTTATCACAACCTCAAAAAGTACATATCAAGGTCATGTCATAGTATCACATATAGAAGAACTGATCAATGATGTTGAAAAAGATATCTGATCACTAAAGTCACATAACTGAATCTCCAAGTACTGAATCATAAGTAGTGGAATAATGGTACTATACGTAACTCGGGTGCCAACATATAAGATGTTGTTGTGATGAACTACAACATATAAGGTGGATGGTGTCACTCACAGAAAATGGAAGGAGCTGTCAAAGTGAACCAAATCATGCTGATGAAAACCTGAGGTCTTCACCGATCACCATGGTAAGGTGGATGGTGTCACTCACAGAAAATTGAAGGAGCTGTCAAAGTGAACCAAATCATGATGATGAAAACTCGAGGTCTTCACCGATCACCATGGTACAATTCTATACTTGGGAATAAATGAGTTGAAGATGACCATGTGAGAAGTCGTTTGATTACCAGTCATTGATGTATACCATTAAAAAATGTGAGACAAATCACTGATAATTATTATGAGATTCAAGATACACCGGTACAATCTAGCAAGTGTGAATGAATGAGTTGAAGTCGAACACTTGAGAGAATCTACCAGTCGGGAGAAATTGATGTATTCTCGCTGTCGATAGTGAAGGAGTCTGCCACTAATGAATGTGTTATCACTCTATAATTTTTAATATTGGCAAGGCTAAAATATAAAGCACAACATCAAAATTGCTTGAAGCCTAGGATCTATCCCTCCTAGACTCAGAGAGGGATCTCTCTATAAGATTTGGATTTGTTTAAGTTTTCTGATATTGGGCTAGTTAGATTGATTGTGAGGGTTGTTTGTTTGATAGTTCGCGGTTGGATATAAGGGGTGTCCTCTAAATAGTTTCGATTGGGATATGGATTCCAAAAGGCTGGGTATGTGCATCAAATCCCAAAGCATAAGCAAGGCAAGCTAGATGTGTATAGTGGTGTTTATAAATGAATGAAATTATGAGGTGGAGAAATGTGATTTCAGTAATGAGTTAAGAGAAACTACGAATTCTTAAACCATACATCAGAAGAAAACATGGAAATTGTAAAGACAGTTAGAAATAAGTTACTCTGAACAATAAATCTTAATCTAACCTTCCTATTTTACAATTAGAGTTTATATGGTGTACATGAAAAGATTACAATGGAAAGACATTAAACATGAACAAGGAAAACATCACCAGGACACCACAACACATGAACCTTGCAAAATAATCTCTTTATTGATGCTCTAGGTTGAAAAATTACAAGTAATTGCAATGAGGAAGTGCTTACAAAACCAAGTTCCAACCCCTATTACTAGATGAAAAGTTACATTTAAAATACTTGCACCAGATTGTCGTTATCAGAAGGGAAATCAGTTAGTTTACTACAAAATTAACTGAAACTTGGTTTGTGCGTCTCCTTCAGAGATGTGTTGTGGTAGTTTTTTAAACAGATGTCTAAAGTCACGATGAAATTTCCATTCTGAGTAACGACCCTCTCAATAGATGTCTAGCATCCTTGTGAAGTCATCATCCCATGCTGTAGTGGCTTGCTGTGCTGGCGAATTTGATCTCGCTGCGCTGTTCTGATACACTAGGTCTGTCGATACTGACAATTCACTAAGCTACCTACTTTGTCATTGTGTTAAGTCATCATCCTCCCTAGAGTTTACATAAATTCCACCAACTCTCTAGAGACAGAATCTTAGTTCTGTTCAACTTTCTGTAGACTTCATCAGTCTCGGTGTACTTCACAAACGTTGGCCTTAACTGAAAAACATGTTTGATCTCATGTTATATGAAGAAATCATTTCTGATAACTTCATAAAATTATTTCCCAGTCATAGTGTGCTTCAAATTTGTGAGCTTGTATGTTTCCTTTTAAATCTCTATGAGCCTTTTTACATAATCAGTCCTAGGCATCAACTTATCATTAATAACGCACAAGGAAGGTAGTCCCCTTTTTTTTCAGTGGCTCTATCCTGTTGAAGAATCTACTTACTCCAATCTCTAGCTGATGGCATCATTCTTCTAGCAGGGTAACTAGACTCTTCTTTTTCAACACCTTTTTTACCTCAAGTACAGTGGTTGTTCCGTCTGCCACTTCTAGTTGCTCCAGTTCATGACTTCTTTTAGAATGCAAAAATATGATGATGATGTTGGTAGTTTGGGGTTTATCCCCAAGTTCCTCATTTGTTTTCTCAATGGAAAATTTCACTAAATCAATTATATCCCTCTGTTCAAAATCACCTGAATTGATGACCATATATCATTTACAAATTCAATTATATCCAACCATATAATTTGTTTAACGCTTCCTACCATTCTTCCAATGGAGGATTCCTGGAGGGAATTCTGTAGAATTTCATTTAACTTTTTGCTAATATGCAACTCCTTGGCATGTGCTAAATATTTTATTTTTGAATGCTCTTGTAGGTCACTTAGTTGACCTTCCAACTTTTTAATTTCTATTGTCTGTAAGGACATGTTATTCATTGCCTTAGCTAGCTGCTCAGTGCCTTCTCCTGCTTCACCAGTAGATGTTGTGGATGCTGGAATCACTGTGAGAGGAACTGCTTATAGGGGAATCATGGCCTTAGCCGCTTCTTTTTCTGCTTCCTTCACTGCATATCTTATTTATTTATGTCTTTCCTTTATCATCTTATCCATCTCACTCTCCATTTTCTTAATATCTTCTGTTTGTTCAACAATCAAGTGAAACGTTTCTGCCTTCTGTATTTCAGTTGCCTCTATCTCCTTGGCCATAGGGTCTTCTGTCACTAGAATCTTAAGTTTCCTCCTCAAAGCAGCTATCTCTACATTCTTCTTCCACACAAGGGTTTCAGCCACTACTATGTTTGATGGATTGTACCCGAGTTGCATCACTAAATCCTCCACTGATTTTATCCTTGAATCTTTGGCCATGGCAAGATCCTTTCCACCTTCAACTGTGACTGTGTGTTGGACAAGGTCACCTATAGTTTTGAGAGGCTTATGGTCGTGCTAGTTAGCATGGAGGAGATCATTTCCCATGTCTTCTTGTGCATCTCCATCTAGCCTATTGGATGAATTTTCTTTATGTCAAACTCGAAAGAGGTCTTCTTGTAGTATGTTGCACCATTGGGCTAAGGAATTTGTGCTTCTAAGAATGCCATATTCATTCTTCCCTTCTTAGAGTCAAATTTTGATAGAAGTCTATTCTGGGAGTTGCTTGTTTGTTTCCAAAACTGATTGTATGTGTTGGTCTTTATAACCTCATTCCTTCTTTTGATCTCCCTGAATGTGTCATAGATATATTCCTCCTTTTTATCTGTAGTGGATGTAGAAGTTGGAGTCTGCAAATTCGGCTGTTGGAAAGGCAATGTGGTAGAGGATGTTGAGAGAATTGTTTGGCTCACTACTGGAGATGAAATTGGTGAATCTCTTATTGTGATGATAGTTTGTAGTTCCTTATCATTACCTTGGTCAAGGCCCATGTGGATTCTGGCCCTCTTCCTGTATTTCATTTTGAATTCTTTAGGGGAGGAATCAATTTCCATGTCTATTTGATCCTCCCTAGTCCGTTTGCTCCCTATTTCATTTTCTGGCTCCTATCCTTTGTCAACTTGAACTCCTGCAGCTTTCCTCTCTTGTGGAGTTGGTGTTTGAATTCCTAAAGTAGAGATGACCTTCTCTTCTGGCTCCTGGAGTGTGTCTGCTATCCATTCTTCTTGGTTCATGTACTTTTCTTTCTCCAATAAGTGGGTGTGAATGTAGGGTGTGGACTTGTTTTCCACCCTCTTATTGGAGATGATCCCCATGGGATCATAGGACCAAGTGAAACTGTGTGTGAATTTCGTCTCCTTTAATACTTTACCTACCTCATCCCCTACTACCCTGCTATTGCAAATAAATGGACCGATTTGTGACTTGATCCTGAATTGTGACTTCTTCTTGGCGGAGACAAAATGCACCTCATCTGCATCTATCATTTGTATGATATACTCAAGTGCAAAGATTATCATGGAGAGGTATTTGGGCAGTTTATAGGGGGGAAATTCACTGCCATAAACCCTGATCTCTGTGTAGTTCTGGTAGAGGTACCAATCTATTGTTCTGAGCTTCTCAGTCAACTACATCACCTTCTTGATTTCCTCATTGACCCTTGGCTCTATGGTACTTCTGAGTGCACTGATTGATGGGTGAACAAATAGTTACACAAATCTCTTGAGGGAATAGTCTTCCTACTCCTTCCTCAATAAATTGGTCCAGAAAATTAGAGATTGAGCTTGAGAGTCATCATCCTGCTTCACCATGTTGAATTGGAACTTGCTGGATTGAAAATAAGTAAACATGTACACCAACACATAGGTGTATTTGAATACCCCTTCTATCTGGAATTTCAGGAGCTGATCTTGAATTCCATCGACAAGAAACTAAGCATAGTTGAACATAACATTAGGCTTAGCCTCTTAGGAAAAGATAGACAGGAAACCAATTATGACTTCATCTACCCAGTGATCATTATGATATCCTATAAAATATGATAAAGAAGTGACAATGTGCTTGGTCCTATCCGGGAAGGTGGATGATGGATATGGGGGATATGTCGTAGGCATTGGTTCATTTGTGGTCATGAAAAGCTCTAAGGTTTTGGCCTTGCTAGCAAAATACAACCCCTAGTATAATCCTATAAGGGACTCATATGAAAAAGGGAGAGCGTTCTCAACAATGGGGGCTTGCATCATCTCTTGAATGGATTGGGCATTGATGTTAAATAAAATCTCTCCTGCAGAGTTTACTATGGCTCTCTAGTTAATGTCATAGCAGGATCGACACTTTCTGACTAGCTCAGGGTAGCTATGGGTTTTAGGAAAGATGTAATATGGAAGCTTCATCTCCCATAAGCTGATATCATCTTCTTCATCAAGTAAATTATCCTCTAGCCAATAGTAGACATCAAACAAGTCAAAGTCTGACTCTGTCTCGTGGATTTTTTATTCTTTGTTAGCCAAGGGAATATGATATAAATCTACATATGAGAAGAGATCATGGGATTGAAAGGTTCATGGTCTACCTTGGGAGGCATGATTCGTTTCTTTACTTCATTTCTCACCTGCAATGGAGAATGGGTTGTAAGAAAAGGAAGCAGAGAAGGGGGAAACGATATGAATTGGAGATAGGGAAGAGATAAGACCTAAGGGGATTGGGATAGGAACTAAATCATATGAAATGAGAACTATAATCAGACTCACATATCACTAATGATTTCTCCTTTGATGAACAATAACCCTTCGGTAACAATGGCTAGTCTGTGATTTCTCTGTAGATATCCACAAATCCAACACTTGTAGTGATCCAATAGTATTAGCAAGGAAAAATCTACTACAACATATAATTTGGGCTTTAACATGTAATTGGGGTGATCGTTGAGTTGGCACGGGTCCGTTGGATAACGCCTTGACCATTCATGGCGCAATGGGCTGATGGGGGAAGGGGATGTGATAGGTGGAGTAGAAAGATGACGGAGGACGTGGTGCAGTGGAATTGGTAACAGTCATATGTATGCAGCGGTTTGGTTGATGGTGGAAATCAATTTTCGAAGGGGGTTGGAGGCAGTGAATGGTAATGGAGAGGGGGGTTGCGAAATAGTGTGGGCGCGCCACATAGCAGAGTGGGCGGTAATAGATACTGACCATTTCGGACCTCCCCTCGCCTTTGTTAATGTCCAACAGCTGGGGGGGGGGGGGGGGGGCGAAATGGAGAGAGGGCTTTTGGATGTGGGGTGAGGGGCAGAGATGGAGGATAAGGTGGGGGATCTTCAGCGCCTGATGTGATGTGGTGATGGGATGGTGGGGTAGGGTGATGTTACTGACTGTCGGGGATATGGTAGGACTTAGGATAAGACAAATAATATGGGTTTGGGGTTTTTTAGGCATACAATTAATTTAGTGTCGGGACTTAGGATCATATTCAACATAAGGTATGCCCAGATGACATCGAAACCAAACCTTTAAAACATTTCCCCCTTTCCCATATTTTGAGCAATAAGAAATCTTTGTCTTGTATTTCTTCTTGTAGCAAAGGAAAAAATTAAACTAG